>JAAGKR010000198.1:53914-69971 GCA_011419295.1 Clarias macrocephalus | reverse complement strand
TGTGTTAACATTTGTGATGTGTATGTGTGTATAATAGGCAGCAGATGCTGGAAAATAAGCATGACACTATGATGTTACTCAATGTGATGTCACTGAACATGTTGCTCAATATAAAGCCACACATAAAGTTATTAATCACTTTTCAGTGTATGTTTAAGGCATCGTCACGGTTGACCCGTTTAAGATAACAAAAATCCCTCTTCAATTTTGCATCCTCAGTGTCCTCGGGTCATATCGGCCCGGTTTGGTGGTGATCTTATAAATTCCCTAGGAGGAGTATTTCATAATCCACCTGGTGCGTTTTGGCAAACGACCCAAAATAACTGACTTCCTGTTGAGTTGAGCCCAGGACATGCAGTGCGAAAGTTGTTCGGCTCAATGTGTACCGAGTGTGCATATGTGGAAGTTTGTAAGAGCTATGCAGCAAAATCTTGTGTGGGGGCCCCGTGACTATATATATATAAATATATTTGCAAGCAACAATGAGTGGCCCCAAGCACATTGCGCCATCGCCTCCCGGGTGCACGTACAACCTGTGTGTCATTTGAGCGTACCTAAAAAAAGCCTGCACCGCGCAACTTGCACACCTCACACAATATGACGTATTAATAGGGCTGTCATCAGTTTGGGTCCTAAATATTTGTGCGTGTGCGTGTGTGGGCGGATGTGTGAGAGATGTGAGTGTGTGTCGAATAGGAGGAAAAATCCTCCAAAAAGCAGGTGTGTGTGTGTGTGTGTGTGTGTGTGTGTGCGCGCGCATGTGTGAGTGAGAGATGTGAGTGTGTGTGTGTGTAGGTGTGTAATGTACGGGTGTGTTTATGCATGAGAGTGTGTGCGAGTGTTAACATTTGTCCACTTAAAGTCCAATTGAGAGCCTGTGTGTGTCTTTACCAGTGGAACAGATACCAGTGAAATGCTCATAATGATCTAAAGTAATTAAACTTTATAATAAAGTTTAAATTGTGAAATTTAGGTGTGTGTGTGTGAGAACTCAAAGGTGACCACAGTTCAAAAACTTATGGTATATAAGTGGGGGCTGTGAAAGCTCCTCAAAAAACTCAAGAAGCAAGAAGCTGTAAGTATATCTTTTTTTTAATTTTTATTTTAATGAATTAATGCAAATGACGTTTTCAAACATACCATTTAATATTTAAAGTTAAATATTTTATTGTTTATTTCTAATATTTATTTATATAAGTGAACATTAAGGCTCTACTTTTCTCTAGGTTGTTCATCTTCATTCATAAATAAAAAAACATGGGAGTCTCAGTCTAAACCTAAGTCTAAAGGACTGTATATGAAACGCCTCCATCTCTAGGTGAGTTTAATTAGCACTAGGATAAACAATTCTTAATCTTTAATTATGTTAAATATGTAGCCTGTATATTACAAAAATTGTATGATTAAACTGTATATTATTTACCTAATTTTGTCTAGCTGTTATTTTTGTTGTTGTTTCTAAATATGGAAGTTGATTCATCAGTACCACACGGTATGATTGTGATATATAATTGTGTTTAATATAGAAGTGACTTGACTAAAATCATAGAAAGAATATTATTGGGAATAAATTTCACTCCCATGTTCATTTCTAAGGCCTTCCAGACAAATAACATTTCTGTAATTTTTTTTATGTTAATGAAATGTTCATAAAAATGTTATGTTAATGTTTTATGTTAAAACAATAACAAATATAAAGAAATCTGGTAGAGAAAACAAAAACTGAGGCAGTGTTTCTGCCATAAATTTCAGAAACCAAAATCAAAATGTGTATGCATTGAGTCCATAAGTTTAAACTTGCTCACTTTATCTTTAGAAAGATACATCTCTGCTAACCTGTAATCCTTTTTTTGGGGGGGGGGGGGGGGGGTAAGTTGCAGTAACTTCTGTAAAAGGAACATCTATACAGCTGTAAATAAGCAAATCACAGTAACTACATATTTGGTCAAAATTGAGCGAAGACTGGAATTGTACTATGTAACATCTGCTTTATTTTGTGATAAAAAGAAAATAAGTTGCAAAATAAGTAACTACGAAATCCAGGTGAAAATCAAGGCAAACCCCAGTGATTAATGTTACTGCACTCCAACTTTCGTTTTTGACCGCGTATACTGCATTCTGGCTCAGTAAAGCCAACACTCCCCTAAATACAACCAACCAGACACTGGAAAGAGTTACAGCAGAATCATGTGGCAAAATTATAATTAAACCCATGTTCAAAGAAATCAGCAAACTTTCAAATGACGGCTTTATAACCAGGTAGCCAGCAACCGTAGCCTAGACTAGTGAATTGCACACAGACAGAAAGTTTTATCCGACCTTTGCTGGTGAAGGCAACATACATTTCCATGTCCATCCAAACACACATAAATGTCAAAGAAAGAGATCATGAACTACTTTTGTCTCTTTAAAGGGCCCTAAAGCTAAAGTAATGCAACAGTTTGTTTGCTTGTTGTTCTACTGATTTACTTCTATAACATTTATTAAAGCATCATTAGTATGTTCATAGATCGATAGATGGATACTTTATTGATCCCAAGGATGAAATGTAAATAAATGAAAGACTATATTTTAATTAAGAATAAAGAGATGTTTTGTGTTACTTCACTATTGCAATCTGACCTGTACTTTGCCTTTGTAGGACAGCAAGGCCATTAGAGCATTAAAGCCTTGCTTTGATAATTTATGCACATTGTTTATTTCAGACATACAGCCCCTCAAAAAATTTGGTCAAACTCTACTGCTTGTATATTTAGCAGATGATTTTGTGTGACTACATTATTTTAAAAAGTTTATTTTTTTAAAATTACTAATCACAAGGACAAGAAAATAGTAGGATGATTCTGGTTCTTTTGTGACAATTTTATGTTTGTGATAGGGAAAAGGACACATTAGAAGAGAAACTGATGAACTTTAAGATCCTGATGTTGAGTTTGTCAGGATTCTGATTGTTGGTCCAGCTTTATAAATTTCATCAATAATGCTTTTCAAAAGCGCATCACCTCCGGGGCTCTTGTTGCAAATGGTGCAACATTCAGTTTTACAAAATTTGTAAGTATTTACACTTATGAGAGGTACTTGGTGCTCCCACATTAATCACGGCTCTACACCCAATCAGGAGCGTCTGTGAGCTCACACAGGCGGAAATAGAGGATAGCGCTGTTCTCCGAGTGTGTTACGCCGACCCCAATGGTGCGTGAGCGAGCAGTTCAAAAAGATGAGGTCGGCTGGCGTCACGTGGTTCAGAGGAAGCACGCGATAGTCTTCGGCCCTCCCGGCTAAGTGGTAGTAGTAGCCTTAATTGGGAGCCCCCTAGTGACGGGGAGGAATTGGACACGAATAAATTAGGGAGAAAATTGGCGAAAAATGCCCCTCCTCCCCCCCCAAAAATTTATATACTGTACATACATATTTATTAACCTCAGAAGTGGCCCATTGTGACAATCCTGGTAATATTATAATTAATTAAGATGAAAGTTTTGCCTTTAAGGTTTGTAATAATACACTTTTACAAATAATAATCCGATTCACAAACCACTAACAGATTATTATTTGTAAGCATACCTTAAGTTGTAGACATCAAATCCTAGAAAGCACAGCATTGGTCCAGTCACTACTATATTTAATGTGGAATTTCAAGATCATTTTATACTGAGCCCAAGTGGATGGCAAAACATTTAAGCTGATTATTGTGTCTTTATCTTTTAGTACAAAACCCATAAGATCAGGGGAAAGGATGGCGCCACTTTGCCTTTTGTCCTCAATGATATCATGGGACTTGAAGGTGAAAATAACAGTGGTGCACATGCAGAGGACATTATCAGTGCATTAAAGGGGTTTCTCCAGAAAGGATACAAAGTGAGAACCTTGTATATTTATACCTACAGTAAATGTTACAATATTGATCAAACAGTTATGTCATGTACTTCTGTGCTAATTAATTTATCTACATAGGGTTTTTTTTTTTTGTAAAATGTAGAATGTTTATTCTTTCACCATTTTTCAGTTTAATCCTGTTAATCCTGCATCAGAGAATGATTCCATGTACAAGAGCATTCCCAGTGTATCTAAACAACCTTTCTGCCTGGTCAACGTTATATCAACAAACAAAGTGTCAGGCATGAACCAAATGTTAATTCAAAAGATGAAACTGATCCGTGAGAAGACTTTAGAATTAAGTAAGTTCTATTATAATAGTTTAGAATTTGCACAAAATAATATTTATTGAGATTAACCTGCTTTAATGGTAGGTTTCAGGGTGGTGTAGTAGTTAGCACTGTCGTCTAGGGACTAACAGGCCACCGCAAAGGGAACCGTGAATCTGTCACCTTCCGGCAAACAACGTTATGCTTATAACATTATCTCTGTTGGTAATACAAAGCAGCTGGAAGCGTGACCCTGTCAAAAGAGAAAACCTAGATAGCTTTCACCAACCCTGATCTCAAATGGTACAAATCAGCAAGCCGTTGAACAATAAAGAGACAGTTTCACGACATCATCAAACAAAGAAAGAAGCAGTTTCACGTCTTATATACAGACCATACAGCTTTCCTAATCCATTCCTAGTCCAATCAGTATAATCAAGCACAGCTGGACTCAAATGGAGGCATAGAATCATCTCAAGGACGATCAGAAGAAATTGACGGCACCTGAGTTAAATATATGAGTGTCACAGCAAAGGGTCTGAATACTTAGGACCATGTGATATTTCAGTTTTACTTTTTAAATAAATCAGCAAAAATCTCAATAATTTTGTTTTTCTGTCAATATGGACTGCTGTGTGTACATTAATGAAGAAATAAATGAACTTAAATGATTTTAACAAATGGCTGCAATATAACAAAGAGTGAAAAATTTAAGGGGGTCTGAATACTACCCACTGTATGTGTGTGATATATGAGTGTGTTTGTGCTGTGTGCATGTGTGCGTATGAGTGTGTTTGTGCTGTGTGCGTGTGCATGTGTGTGTATGAGTGTGTTTGTGCATGTGTGCATTTGTTCATGCATGCGTGCATTCGTTCATGCGTGCGTGTGTCTATGTGAGTGTTAGAGTGTTAACATTTCTGAGGTGTGGATGTATGTGTGTATGTATGAGTGCGGTCATGCGTGTGTGTGAGTGTTAACATTTGTGATGTGTACGTGTGTAGAATAGTCAGAGATGATGGATAAAAAGCATAACACTATGATGTCACGCAGTGTCATGTCACTGAAGGTGTCACTCAATACTATGCCACACAGAAAGTATTAACCATTTTTCAGCGTAAGTTTAAGGCGTCATCACGACTGACCCATTTGAGAGATCAAAAATCCCTGTATCCCAATCCCAATTTTGCATCCTCAATGTCTTTACATCACATAGGCCCGGTTTGGTGGACATCGTATAAATTCCCTAGATGGAGTCTATCAAAATCTGTCGGGTGAGTTTTTTGCGAACGACCCAAAATAACTGACTTTCTGTTGAGTTGAGCCCAGGACAGGACGTGCCAAACCCAGGGCCCAGACTCTTAGGCATCCTAATGGCAGCATATTCCAACATGTCTGCCAATTTTTATGAGATTTTGAGCATGTTAAGACCCCCAAAAAAAGAATCCTTAGGAAAACTATAGTGCTTGGGGCCCTAATAAGCTAGTAGATTAACTAACTTGCTATAACTCACACACTCTCTCATTGTCTATACCGCTTTATTCTATACACATTGTCGCAGGTCGTCTGGAGCCTATCCCAGAAGAATTGGGGTACTAGGTGTGGTACATGCCCTGCAATCCATTGCAGGGCACATACATACACTCATTCACATACTACGGGCAATTTGGGAACACCAACTAGCCTAATCTACATGTCTTTGGACTGTGGGAGGAAACCAGTTTACCCAGAGGAAACCCACCAACCAGGGGCAGAACATGTAAACTCCATGCACAAAGACTTTAGGCTGGGCTAGCTATATTATTACTATGAACACTTAATTTCAGTCGGCATTATATACTGCCATCTTTCCACATAAGTTACACATTTAACAATCTTGCAATCCATATTTTAGAAAGAATGATCAGAGGAGCATTTCCTTAGGTTAAGTAGTCACAGGGCTTGTTGATGTTGGAAGTGTGTGATACTTTTAAAGCATGTCTTTAGGTTTGAAGGTTAAAGCCTGCATCCTATCCCACGAGACTTAAAGCAAGGATGGGGTACGTCTTGGACTAAGTGGCCATCTATTGCAGGGCACACACACACACGTTCACACACTATGGGCAATTTGGAAACAGCAATTATCTTAATCTGCAAGTCTTTGGACCGCAAGAGGAAACTGGAGTACCTGGAGGAAACCCACCAAGCACAGGTCTGTGTCCATGCAGGTGGGAATCGAACCCAGACCCTGGAGGTGCAAGGCGACAGTGCAAACCACTAAGCCACCATGCTGCCTACTGAATGTCCTGTTTGTATAGAAACAATAAATACAATTATTATTATTTAAAGTACTACATGTTTTATTTATGGCTATCTAAGACAGCCTGTGTATCTTTGTAAGGTGTTTTTTTGCTCTTGTCTGTTGCTCTTATGTGTGTGTTTAAGATGAAGTCGTTGAACAGTTTCGTTTTATTATTTAACCACCTGGTGTTTGGTGTTCATTTAATGAGCTGGAACTGAAACGCAGTTTGATTAAATTGGCTAAGACATGCTAGTTTATTTACTAGCAGGGTTGTGCCGGGTGTACTGCAATACGTTTTTGTTTTAGCATTAGACTATGAAACGGTCACAGAGTAGTTTTTTAATTATTCTTATTATAATTAATTTGCATTTTTACATTTTTAATATGCATGAAAATCAGTACACTACAAGGGGGGGTAGAAGAAGGAGAGAAAATAAAAAAGAGAGGGAAAACAGACTAGTAGGATTAGCAAACGGAAATGAATCATGCTACCCATAATGCGTGTGTGCGTCAGTTCGTCACGGACAGGTGTGTGTGTGTGTGTGTGTGTGTGTTTACTGCTGGACGCTTCAGTCATGCAGCTCTAGGCTACTCTAGACCAGCAAGAGGAGGTTAAAGATTTATCTGAGGTACTTACTATAAGGTAAACATTATTTTATGTACTGAATATTGTTATTTTCTTTAAAAAAAAAAAAAAAAAAATCTGTAACGGAGCTGCAGAGTGTTTACTCATAGCGGGGGAGGAAAACGAAACTTACTGACTGCAGGACAGAAGCAAACATGTCTACACTTTCTACTTACTGGTGTAGAGTTCTGCACTCTCCTGCTTATTATTATTGGCAAAATCTCTGTAAAATGAGATACAATCGGTTTTCCCCTCATCCTGACTCCATCAATGACCAATAATAGGAGAAAATGTCTACTATTGACTAGCAGAGAAGAAAAGCTTTAAAAAAAATTCTAATAAAATACTGTTGCATGTTAGAAGGGGGATGCTCAACAGTTACCTGAAACCCTTTCATTTATTTTGTCTAAAATTTGTTTAAATATGATGAAGAAGGAGGTCATTGGTGGCTCAGTGATAAGTTTCTTGCTTGCCATGTGAAAGGCCCAGGTTCAGTTCCCACCCAATGCCCTAACCCCACCCACTGGATGCAGTGCCAGTCTGAAGTAGATAAAATGGGAAGGTTGCGTAAAAAACTGCATCTGGCGAAAAACCTGTGCCAAGTTGTGTGTGGATCTGATGGTCTGTTTTGATGACAGACTAGCAACAACATCAGGGAAATGGGGATAGAGGAAAAAAAAGGAAAGCCTACCAGGAGGAATTGCAATGCCAAGCAACACAACACTATTCAGACAAAATTACAGTAAAATAACCAACAAGACTGGATTAAGCCCACCAATGCCCTCTGCTCACATAGCCAGACATTGTAAATTGTGTAGTTTTTGGACTGAGTGCATACACTTTTTGGATTTTAAAAGTTATAAATCCCTAAACACTTATGAACAGTTTTGCATGGTTGGGTACAAAATCTTCTTTTTTTCACAACTGAGAAAACTGTAAGAGCATGGTCACACTTGCACAGATAAGATTTCACTCCTCTTTTTGTCCCAACTATTTAAAAAAAATTCCTTTGTTCAGTTGTGTCCAATACCCATGTTGTGCTTTGGTAGTTCTTGAAGTTTTTCAGATTTGTGACTGAAAATCAAAACACAGCCTCCAGCTCACTAAAAGAAAGGCAGCATGATTCTTACAAAACAGCATGTAAACAGATTGTTACTGAAAATTCAACACAGCATGACTCATACATTCAACTCCACATTCTCTATTAGCCACATTAAACTGCCGCATGGTATGAAAGAGTGTGAGCATATACACTGATCAGCCACAACACCACTGCCAGATCAATTGAATATCGTTTGTCAATTATATACCAGTAAACTGGTGTAGGGCTGTAGCTATCGAATATTTTAGTAATCGAGTATTCTACCAAAAATGTAACAGATTAATCGAGTAATCAGATAAAATTTACTTTAGCTTAATTAAACAGCAATGTAAAATATATAAGAGAAACAAAGATTAATTGGTTTTCTTTTTAGAAAAATCAACTTTTATTTTTTAAATGCATACAGCATTTTATCAAAAATAAACATTGTCAGTATTCACAACACAAGGAATAGCTTAAAGTTGACTGCATTAAGTGCATTACAGTGCCATACATTGTTATTTTAAAGCATTTTCTAAGATGCAAAAACAGAAAAAAAGGTATTTCAAATGACTTTAAGTATCAAAAAAACTAGGGCACACTTTAAAGTAAATTTTAATAGCCCGCAATAGAACGCTCCCTCAAATCAATACACAGCTAACTGTTTGCATCTCCTTCCGCTTTGTTGGTGACGTAAGCGCTTCTTCTTCGTCTGTGTTTACTGGCGGCTTTCATACGGAAGAACGCTGTGTCACGCCAAATAAATAATTGCGCAAAAACATAACGCAAGCTTTTAATATTAATTAAAAGAAGGCAGAAGATTTTGCCTAGACCATTTTTTGTAATCGAATTACTTAAGTTACTCGAGGCCCTAAACTGGTGACATGATCATGGGCAGCCAAGTCTCATACAGCATATGTCCTATGTCATAAAGGTGTGACTGACCGGTTTGTTCCCACAGAGAAGCCAAAGTAGCAAAAATTGCTGAAAAAAAGTCAATGCTGGGGCTATGTTAGAAAGGTATCAGAACACTCAGAAGCCTCCTGTGTATGGGGCCTAGCGGACAAAGAGTTTAAGTTTGTTAATACAGTCTCCAAATTTCACTGATCCAAATCCGACCAAGTATCTACAGAATGAGCCAGACAAACCAGTCTGATCCATGGAGGCTCCACCACACTGCACCCAAAGGATTCGCCGCTAATATCCCAGTACCAGACACCACAGCACACCTCAGAGGTCTTGTGGAGTCATGCTCTGAGGTCCAGAGCTGCCCTGGTGGCACAAGGGGAGGCTACACAATATTGGGCTTAATGTTTTACATTTAGATGTCATGGCTGATTAGTGTTTATCTGTAAATGGTGCTCCATTTAGTGAACTGGTGTCCCATCCAGGATATATTCCTGCCTTGTGTCTGATGTTATTGGCATGGGTACTGGATCCACCACAATTATGATAAAACAGTTGCTGAAGATGATTTGAAGTTTAATTTTACATTCTCTTTTCTTGTATTTGTACAGCTCAAGAGTTTGGCAAAGTTACCAGAGATGGCATCAAGTTTTCCTGAAAATTCCTTGGAACTGGAGCTTAGCTGCTCTATTTGTCTCCAGCTATTTTTTGATCCTGTAACACTCCATTGTGGGCATTCCTTCTGCTTCGCATGTCTGAAGGAGAGCAGGAGCTTTAATAAAGGCTTGTGTGTCAATTGCTGCCCAGATTGCAGAGCGGAGTTCCCAGACTCTGAATTTGCACAAAGGAACTTTAAACTGAAAAACATAGTTGAAAGTTACAAGGCCACAACAGCTGAAGAGGTCACACATCATAGAGGTGTGGAGGTCAAAGTGTTGGCAGGAAAAGATGATCCGCTTTGTCCTAGCCAAGGAGAAGATGGATGTAATCCGATGTGGAACACGGATGAAGATGTTGCTGATCATGCAGACTGTATACAAATCAAGTTATTAGATGAGCAAACACAGATGAGCAAGCACAGATCTCGATTAACTCCTGTTATGATGGATATTCAAACCAAGATTGAACTAGTGGATGACCATCTGGCCAAGGCAAAGGAAAATGAAGCTACAGTGAAGACATCAAACATGAACTTTAAAGCAGAAGTGAAAACAGTTTTGAAGGAGATGGAGGAGCTTCTAAGGGACTACAGCACAGCAGGTATGGAGCATGTAGAGGCCCAGTTAAGACAGAGAGAGGAGGTTTTGGAGACCAGAGTACAAACACTGTCAGATATACGTAGGCAGCTTACGGAAGCAAAGCTCCAAGTTAAAACCTTCTTAGAAGAGCAAGATGAGATTAGATTTTGTAATGAGATCCCAGAGATTGAGAAACTTGTTGCCAGCATGATTGTAGAACCTCAGAAAATTGGAGTGAGTGGTGAGAATGTGGCAAACATTAACATGACCCACCTGTGTGAAGAAATGGAACATCGTAACCATGACCTCCGTCTCAAACTTGGAGCTTCCCAACGTCGCTTACGAAATATTCTCAACCCATCCGAGGTGACTTTTGACTCTGATACCTTGCATCCTTCCCTGTTGCTGTCTGAGGATCTTAAAACTGTATCCTTCAGTGTTGTCAAACAGCCTTATCCAGCTGGGCCACAAAGATTCACCAGCTACTTTCAAGCTCTAAGTTCCCAAAGCTTCTCTAAAGGAGAACACTGCTGGATTCTGCAAGCGGAAGGTTGTCCATGGGTTCTGGGGCTGTGCTATGGGGGGCTTCCCCGGTCTGGTACTGAAAGTGGTATAGAAAGCAGAACTACTGGGGCTTGGTGTTTAATGTGGTACGATAACCTACTTAGGGCATATGAAGGAGGAAAAGAGACCCCGCTCAAGCGTACTCCTTTTTTCCAGAAGCTGGAAATTCGCCTTAGTTTCTGCAAAAATTGTGTAATATTTTCTAGCATAAGCAATATTACTGGAGCCAAAACTCATCTTCATACTTTTAACGTGACCTTCACCAAGCCTGTATATTTGGCTGTGAGAATGATGTCTGGTCAGCCTAAAGCTCGAATAACATTGTGTGTGTAATGTTAAATCTACCACACACACACACACACACACACACACACACACACACACACACATATCCCTCTGGATTTTTATTTCTCTCGAATATAAATGCTTCTTGTGTTCAGGAAGATTTAACTCTTCCTGAGAAACGTTGCCTTTCACCACGCTTTACTTTCTGTTTTTAAAATACAGTAAATTCCGTAAAATATCCTAGACTTTAATTTTATAACATGTAACACTACAGTTTAATAATATGTGGATTGTTATAGAGTAGGGCTGAAACGATTCCTCAAGTAATTCGATTACAAACAATGATTAAATTAAAAGCTTCTTTTAATTGATTTTAAAAGCTTGCGTTATGTTTTTGCGCAATTATTTGTTTGGCGTGACACAGCGCGCTTCCGGATGCAAACCTCCAGTAAACACAGACGAAGAAGAAGCGCTTATGTCAAACACAGAGCAGAAGGAAAGGAGACGCAAACAGTTTGCTGTGTATTGATTTGAGGGAGCGTTCTGTTGCGGGCTGCAAAATGCAAAGGAGCGATAAAAATATATTACAATTTTTAAGTGTGCCCTAGTTTTTTTGATACTTAAAGTCATTTGACATACCTTTTTTTTTTTGTTTTTGCATCTTAGAAAAGTCTTTAAAATAAGAATGTATGGCACTGTAATGCACTTAATTCATCTCAGTCAACTTTAAGATATTCCTTGTATTGTGAATAATGACAATGTTTATTTTTGCTGTATGCATTAAAAAAATTTAAGTAGATTTTTCTAAAAAGAAAACCAATTAATCTTTGTTTCGCTTATATATTTTACATTGCTGTTTAATTAAGCAAAAGTTCATTTTATGTGATTACTCGATTAATAGTTAAATTTTTGGTAGAATACTCGAATACTAAAATATTCGATAGCTACAGCCCTAATATAGAGTATCAGTCAAAAGCTCTAATTCAGTGTTTTTTGTTTTGTGATTTAATTTCTTCATTCTAGAACAACACTAGAGATTTCAAAACTTTGAAATAACTCGTACGGCGTTAGGTAATTAAGTAACAATAACAGTCAATGGTTGTTTTAAGATATGATGGTTAGCGGTTCTGAAATAGTTCTTAAAAGAACAGAATAGTCGAGTGCATTTGCAAAAACCATCAAGCTCCATGATCAAGACCAAACCTTACCTCTGCTGCAGAGGAGAAGTTCATATAGAGTTAACAGCCTCAAAAATCAGAAATGAACAGCACCTCAGATTAGAGCCGTTATGAAGGCTTTACAGAGCATACTGTAAGTAGCAGACACATCTCAATATCAACTGTTCAAAGAAAATTATTGCATGTTTTGGATGCCTTCAGCACTGTATTAGAATTTTTGGCTAAACCTTTGTGTGTGTATAAAATACATATAAATACACTAAAGCATTTCTAGTATATTGGTCATTTATTCATAATATAATTATATAAAATATAGCAACCTTATTAGCCATGCGATGGATTGGCACCCTGTCCAGGGTGTACCCTGCCATGTGCCCCAAGTTTTCTGGGATAGGCTCTAGGCCCCCCGTGACCCTGAATACAGGATTAAGCGAAATAGATGATGAGTGATGAGAGCCTGAACCTTATTACAATCCACATTTCTTTAGTTTTTACTTGTTTTAATATGCATGTATTGTTAATCATTGTCAACTACTTTTGAGGAGATTCATGAAAAGAGAAATCAAGAAATTAAAAATATATATTTTTTATTCCCACTCATTTCTCTTTGTGGCAACCTCTAATGAATGACAGGTGATTGTAAATGTATAAAAAGTATCCAAAAATCCAGGACTTTCTTTTCTAAGCACTTGTTTCATTGTTGGGCCCAGTCGTATGCCTGTCATAAATTTATGGAATTGATTGAATTGATTTTTTAAAATTCTTTTAGAGCCTCTCATTAAAATGTAAAAATTATTCATGTATCTAATATATCTAGGTTTTTGTTCTTCACAAAGATCATAGTGCCTTCATAACAAGAGGTTAATTCATGATGATATTATCTACAATTTAAATCTCAGGAACATGGAGCATGATACGCTGAGTAATATCAACATTAAAAGAGCCAAAGTACAAATCCGGAGTCAGGCAGAGAATGAGTCATATTCTAATTGGTAATCTAACAAAGAAGCAAGGCAAAGGTCACTAACAATCTACAGTATTGTAATAATTTGTCAAGACATGTTCATGCTGGATCAGTACTGCTGGAACAGAAAATGAGCGTTTTAAAGTTTTTAAAATTAAGGTTAGGATGCCCTCTAGTGAAATTTCCTTTAAAGGATGTGACAGCGTTCTCATTATGGGATTCGTCTCCTAAACAATCTCAACGCTGATGGTCCAACTGAAGGACGCATCGTGTATCTCCACAACTTCTGTATCAGCTCTGTAAGAAAAGCTAGTGCTTGGAGTGATTCGAAGGAGCCATAATCCAGCAGCTTCTGCTAAGTATGGTAGAAAAAATACTTGAATAAAACTGTTAAGATTGCTGTTAAAAGACAATCTGTATAGTACATGAGAGAACGGAGTTATAACCCTGAAGTGGATCTTTTTTAGCAGAAGAGGTGACATCAGTCATGAATGCAGCTTCAGTGTGGTTTGATTCTTTTTACCTTATGTCTTGCAGTGCAGCTTTAGATAACTGCTGAGTCACCATGCATTATAATTTTACAACTTTTTTTTCGAATTTCTTTCTGCATGTAACTTAACATGGTGGCGTAATGGTTAGTACTGTTGACCGTGCACCTCCAGAGACGAGTGTTCGATTCCCACCTCTGGTGGTGCTTGGTGGGTTTCCTCTGGGTACTCTGGTTTCCGCCCACAGTGCAAAAACAGGCAAATTAGGTCCATTGCTGTTCCCGAATTGCCTGCAGTGTGTGTGTGTATATATATAGGATGTCACAAAAGTGAGTACACCCCTCACATCTCTGCAAATATTTAGTTATATCTTTTCATTGGACAACACTAACAACCCTAAGTGAAAATGTACAAATTGAGCACAATTAGTAATTTTCCTTCCCCTTTGTCATGTGACTCATTAGTGTTACACTGTCTTAGGTGTCACCAGACAGCAGGTGAGTTAAATTTGGTATAAAAGCTCTTCCACTGTCTCAACCTGGCCACTGAAAGTTCAACATGGCACCTCATGGCAAACAACTCTCAGAAGACCTGAAAAAACGAATTGTTGCTTTACATAAAGATGGCCTAGGCTATAAGAAGATAGCCAACACTCTGCAACTGTGCTACAGCACAGTAGCCAAGGCCATCCAGCGCTTTAAGAGGACAGGTTCTTCTCAGAACAGGCCTCGCCATGGTCGGGCCAAAGAAGCTGAGTGCACGTTCTCAGCGTCAGATCCAAAGATTGACTTTGGAAAACAGACGGATGAGTGCGTCCAGCATTGCTGCAGAGATTGAAGGGATGGGAGGTCAGCCTGTCAGTGCTCAGACTGTACACCGCACACTGCATTAAATTGGTCTGCATGGTTGTCGTCCTAGAAGGAAGCCTCTTCTAAAGATGATGCACAAGGAAGCTCGCAAACAATTTGCTGCAGACATGCAAACTAAGGACCAGGATTACTGGAACCATGTCCTGTGGTCTGATGAGACCAAGATAAACCTATTTGGTTCAGATGGTGTTAAGCGTGTGTGGCGGCAACCAGGTGAGGAGTACAAAGACAAGTGTGTCTTGCCTACCGTCAAACATGGTGGTTGGAGTGTCATGATCTGGGGCTGCATGAGTGCTGCTGGCATTGGGGAGCTACAGTTCATTGCGGGAAACATGAATTCTAACATGTACTGTGACACACTGAAGCAGAGCATGATCTCCTCCCTCCAGAAACTGGGCCGCAGAGCAGCGTTCCAGTATGATAATGACCCCAAACACACCTCCAAGATGACCACTGGCTTGCTAAAGAGGCCGAGGGTAAAGGTGATGGACTGGCCAGGCATGTCTCCAGACCTAAACCCCACAGAACACCTCTGGGGCATCCTGAAAAGGAAGGTGGAGGAGCACAAAGTGTCAAATGTCCACCACCTCCGTGATGTTGTGGGTGGAGGAGTGGAAGAGGATTCCAGTGGCAACCTGTGAAGCTCTGGTGAACTCCATGGCCAAGAGAATTCAAGCCGTGCTGGAAAATGATGGTGGAAAATATTGACATTTCACATTTTCACTTAGGGGTGTACTCATTTTTGTTGCCAGGGGTTCAGCTATTATTGACTGTATTTTTAGGTATTTTGAGGGGACAATAAATTTACACTGCTATACAAACTTTACACTGATTACTCTTCATTGTTTCAAAGAGTCATTTATGCCTTGTTGTCCTATGAAAAGATATAACTAAATATTTGCAGTATACAGTATATACATATTTGCAGTATATATAGTACAGACCAAAAGTTTGGACACACCTTCTCATTCAAAGAGGTTGAATTTGTATTATGGCAAGAAAAAAGGAGTTAAGCAAAGAAAAACGAGTGGCCATCGTTACTTTAAGAAATGAAGGTCAGTCAGTCCGAAAAATTGGGAAAACTTTGAAAGTGTCCCCAAGTGCAGTCACAAAAACCATCAAGCGCTACAAAGAAACTGGCTCACATGCGGACCGATCCAGGAAAGGAAGACCAAGAGTCACCTCTGCTGCGGAGGATAAGTTCATCCGAGTCACCAGCCTCAGAAATCGCAGGTTAACAGCAGCTCAGATCAGAGAGCAGGTCAATGCCACACAGAGTTCTAGCAGCAGACACGTCTCTAGAACAACTGTTAAGAGGAGACTGTGTGAATCAGGCCTTCATGGTAGAATATCTGCTAGTAAACCACTGCTAAGGACAGGCAACAAGCAGAAGAGACTTGTTTGGGCTAAAGAACACAATAAAGAAAACTCTTTGA
>JAAGKR010000198.1:772-46436 GCA_011419295.1 Clarias macrocephalus | reverse complement strand
AGAACACCTCTGGGGCATCCTGAAAAGGAAGGTGGAGGAGCACAAAGTGTCAAATGTCCACCACCTCCGTGATGTTGTGGGTGGAGGAGTGGAAGAGGATTCCAGTGGCAACCTGTGAAGCTCTGGTGAACTCCATGGCCAAGAGAATTCAAGCCATGCTGGAAAATGATGGTGGCCACACAAATATTGACATTTCACATTTTCACTTAGGGGTGTACTCACTTTTGTTGCCAGGGGTTCAGCTATTATTGGCTGTATTTTTAGTTATTTTGAGGCGACAATAAATTTACACTGCTATACAAACTTTACACTGACTACTTTTTATTATGTCAAAGAGTCATTTATGCAGTGTTGTCCTATGAAAAGATATAACTAAATATTTGCAGAGATGTGAGAGGTGTAATCACTTTTGTGACATACTGTATATATAATGGTACTGTCCTCTGTCCTTATGGGCAGTTTGTACTTTAATCAAAGTGTGCTTAGTGTCTCCAAATTCATGTCGAGGGTAAAGGGATAGTCAAAATAAATAATGCACATAATTGGTGTTTATTACATCGGCAAGTGTATTTCAGACACACCCCCTCAGTCACTGCTGATGACGTGTTAGAGATGTGTTACCCTGAAAAAAAAAATCAAGCGGACATTGCACTCTGGCTAAACACCAGACACTGACTGTCATTTAGATACTGCAAGAATTTTTGACATATTACTTTTTCTTTTTTCATACTATCCTGTGATTATTTTTAAGGCCACTTGAGGCGCTCTTGCACTTAATTATAAAATAATTTGCCTTAAAGCTCTTTAAAGCTTTTTTTCACAGTTTCCCTGCAAAATAAATGACTGTAACATTAAAAGAAAATTAGCTACTAAACATTAGTTTGTCGTTTTCATATTCTGTTTCATTTGTGTCTACAGAACAAAACAAAAAATCTGTAAAATGTCACTTTTTTTTATACCATTTTAACAGCAAATAATCTGATGTGAATATATTATATAATATAATATAAATATATATCGAAGCAAAAGAATAGAACTTTGTATAGATGTACATTTATCTTTGGATCAACCTGGTTGTTGTCCTGGTAGCCCATTTACTGTATATCAACTGCTCCGGATATAGAAAAAGAAGTAGAAGTATCAAAGAAGTAGTCAGCTTATATTTTACCTCAGAGAATCTCAGATAATGTCTGGTCATGTTAAAGGCGATATATTTAAATGCTAAAAAATATATTTATTAACATTTAAAAGTCAAAAGTTAATGAAAAACTTTCATGAATATGTATAAACTGTTTCTGAAAGGTGTATTAGTCATGTGACCAGAGATCATTATAATATTTGAGGAAGAAACATGGCTGACACAGAGTACAAAAGAAAGAGGTGCAAGCAAACCATCAGAAATTCTGTAAAGGAAAGAGATTTTTAAAAAAAATCCACACACTGTAAGATTTAGCTTTGATTACAGTGCACAATGTGGTCTCCAGGTCATGTGTGAAAAAGATTTCTCATGCTCCCTGAACCATTCTTTCACAGTTTGAATTCTGGAATATGCCTGTACCATTAGGAAAGAGAAACTCCATAAATGTGATAACCTAGTCATTCAGGTTGTCAGCTAACTTAATTTCATTGCAACATAACTTTGCTGAGCCTAGACCTGACCAACTGAAGCAACCCTAGATCATGACACTGACTCGAGACGCTTTTACAGTGGGCACTATGCATGGTGGCTCCATCGCTTCATGACTTCCCTTTTTACCCTGATACACCCATCACTCTTGAATAGGGTCAGTCTGGACTTATCAGACCACATAACCTTTTTCCATTGCTTCAAACTCCAATGTTTATGATCCCTTGCAAATTGGGGTCTTTTTTCTTATCCACAATCCTGTGGGTTCTCATTGTGTGTGTGGACATGGCAATGCTCTTACTTTCACTATTAAACATATCTTGGTCTTTATACTCACTCACTCGCTTATCGTCTATACCGCTTTATCCTGTATACAGGGTAATGGGAGGCCTGGAGCCTATCCCAGGGGCCTTAGCGAATGAGGCAGGGTACACCCCGGATGCACTCAGATGCTCATTTACACACTATGGGGCAATTTGGGAATGGCAATTAGCCTAATCTGCATGCCTTTGGACTGTGGGAGGAAACCAGAGTACCTGGAGGAAACGCACCAAGCATGGAGAGAACATGCAAACTCCATGCACACAGATGCTAGGCGGGAATCGAACCCGGACCCTGGATGTGCAAGGTGACAGTGTTTGAAGCCACTGTACCCATTATAGTTTTTTTTTTTTTTATAGTTTTGTTTTTTTTACCATGCAACTTCACAGAGTGTTTACATGATCTGAATTCATGACCACATTTCTTCCCCAAAGTTGACAGTCCACATCTTTCCAGGCTTTCTTAATGTCTTGAAAGGTTCTTTACCAACTTTCAATAACTTCAGATCTCCTTAGTTGTTTTCTTTGCTTGATCCAGCCTAATAATCTGCCTCATCTGGAATGGCATATAGATGTGTAGCTGATGTCATAGCTGTTGTTGGTCTCAATGTTAAGTCTATGGGACTTTTTTCGCTTCGCAGGCACCCACTAATAATAATATCCTAGCACTGAAATACTAGCACTATATGCCATTCCACTATATGACTATGACATCAGCTATATCTATGACATGGCAAGCACCGCTTACATTTTCTTCAGTTAATGTGCCTCTCTAGTTATTATTATTATTAATAATTTTATTTATTTATTTAATCAGGTAGCACCCTGGTCCTGGAGGAACGTTGTTTCGTTTCACTGTGTACTAACTGTATATGGTTGGAATGACAATAAAAGCCTACTTGACTTGACTAATCCACACAGTGTATACAGGCTGAAAGGGGATTTTGAGACGGGAGATCCTGGGTGCACATTTAGCAGATCTGGCAACCCGGCTGTACTGTCAGTGCTTCACAGTGCCGTGTTGGTGAAAACATACGCACACACACACAGAGCTTCTAATTGCTTCATGTCGGTTATCGTGCAGCTGTTTATAACAACTGTACTCATCAGCACAGACCGAAGGAAAGCTGCTATGTTGTTTGTTTGCACGTCACCTGGTCCT
This sequence comes from Clarias macrocephalus, assembly GCA_011419295.1. Classification (NCBI taxonomy): domain Eukaryota; kingdom Metazoa; phylum Chordata; class Actinopteri; order Siluriformes; family Clariidae; genus Clarias; species Clarias macrocephalus. The sequence goes on along the minus strand of JAAGKR010000198.1, from coordinate 43,327 downwards.
GTGCAGTACATTTCCCCCTGATTTAAACTCCAAAAGCGAAGGTAAGTCAGATTATAACACAGGAGCGGCTAATGGTTAGCATAGCATTACAACGCTGTTAGCTTAACAGCGTTAGGCAGGAAATGCAACTTGGGACTCGATTAGCTAGGAATAGTTAGCATAGCAGGTGAATAATACACACTCAGTCATGAAGTGTGGCTAAAAATTATGTATTATAGTTGATTAAAAAGTGCTGACATGACGCATCAGGCTAACAGCGTTAGCTCGAAGTTTAGCACACTGTACTAACATTGAGGTTTGGTTTGCCCAGTGGAAGCTTTTTTTCAGAAAACTAATGTTTCACCGTGTTCCAGTGTGTTTGTGGTTTTATTTCATCATATGTGGTTTGGTGAGATGTGAACCTAAGCTCAGCTTCAGTGTTCCTCAGTGTGTTGTGTGTAAACATCACGGGGTTTGGGGCAGAAACAGAAACTTTGCTGACTCCAGTGTTACACAGAGAGATCTACAGGGAAATTTATACAGTTTAGTCTCCGAAGGATATCACTAACGCAGTGAGTAGGATGGTGGTTATGCAAAGCTAGCTAAAAAGTTAAAGCAGGAGATCAGTAGTTTTATCTCTGTGGAGTGAACTTTGATCTCAAAAACTAGACGGAAACTCATCTGAGCTCGATTAGTGTCGATTATTGTTTTTTCTGTATTAAAAAAAAAACATTATGTATGCTTTCCAAACTTCTTCAATTTGTGTGTTGGTCTAGACAAAAAAAAAAAAAAAAAGTGAGCACTCATTCAGGGGGATTCAGGGGAAGCTCTAATGCGATCTCAAAGAAGTCGTTGGATGACGTCACGGATAGCTTTGCATGTTGATCGGATGGTTTTGGTTGTTTGCATTTCAGAGGTGTTTCATAAAGAAGGAGGGACATATAAAGACAAGACCAAGAATAAACTAGAAGCTTTAACAAAATAGAATTGAGTTTACTTTCGGTATCAATGGTAGAATAGAAAATAAAGTAGAATCTTAAGATTTGTTTATTCGACACATGTTGTGTACCTAACAGCACTTTGATTCCCACCTCCGGTCTGTGTACCAGGAGTTTGCATGTTCTCTCCGTGCTTGGTGGGTTTTCTGCTGGGTACTCCGGTTTCCTCCCACAGTCCAAAGGCATGCAGATTAGGCTAATTGGCCCATATTGGCTGTAACGTGTGAATAAGTGTGCTCTGTAAGGGCTTGGCACCATGTTGAAGATGTACCTCACCTCCAGCTCCCCAGGTCTCCCCCACGTTCGTATAAACAATGAAACGATGACCTTAAAGCACAGTGTAATGTTTTTATTTTTAATTTTTTGCATTTTACAGTTAGGAAGCTGGGGTCAGAGAGCAGGGTCAGCCAGGATACAGCGCCATTGGAGCCTTGCTCAAGGGCTCAACAGTGGCAACTTCACTGTGCTGGGGCTTGAATCCCTGACCTTCCAATCAATAACCCAGAGCCTTAAGCGTTTGAGCCATCAGATTAGAAGTTTTGTGAAAATAAAATAGAAATGAAGTGAAAAGTGTAAGCAGAATAAAATAGACTAAAATCTTATAATAATCTAAGTTTTATCGAAATTCAATAGAGTTGCTGAAAGACTTAACCACACCTGATAGAATGTTATGACAATACAGTTAAACAGATCTTTAATGTAATAGAATATTTATCAGAATAGAATGGGGCAGTGTGGTTAGCACTGTGGCTCCTCCCACAGTTTAAAGACATGCACATAACCGTCATTTCAAAATTTCCCATAGTGTGTGTGTGTGTGCGAGCGTGTGTGTGTTTGAGCTTGTGCTCTGTGATGGATTATCACCCCGTCTAGTTCCCTGAGTTCCATGAGATAGGCTCAAGGCCCCCTGCAACTCTGTATAGGATAAGCACTATAGAGAATGAGAGTTTTCATTGTAGAAATAATTATATGAAAATATAATGTGTTTTTTATTTTAAGACTAGATTATCACAATAGAATAAAATAAAAAGTGTCAATAGAACAGAAGTTTTTCCCAGAAGTATTTAGTAGAATAGTGTATTATCAGAACCGTAATTAATTGCTGTTTTGTTAAATATTTTACAAGTTTTATCAGAATGGAATAGAATATTTAACTGAATAGGATAGATAATATATCACAAAATGGTTTTAATAGAATATTTCTCAGAATAGAATGGGAGTTTATTAGAATATTAAGCTTTTTCAGAGTGAAATAGATTAGAGGGTTTATCAGAACTTAATAGAATTCATTAGGATCCCCATTAGAATATGATAGATGAGTTAGAAGCTGCATGCACCCGTGCAATGAAGAATCTGCATCAAATGTTAAACTTTTGTAACAATACAAAAGTCAGTTTGTATTGTTTAAATACTGCCCTTGGTTTTTAATAGAGAACACAAATTTTATAAGTAATGGACTACTTAATTACTCATTGCTAATACTTAATTACTACTTAATTACTCAATTATTAATTGAGCTAAAACAGCTCCTTTGGCTAATCAAATTTGAGCATTTAACATTACTGTAGCATAACTCATAACTTTTCAGCACTGGTAGTCATGTTTTTGTGTGTTTGTTTTTGCCTGGCAAAAACCGATTCTTAGTAGCTAGTTCACTTTTCTGTACTCTTTATTTAATGATTAAATAAAGAGTAAGCACTGTGTTGCTAGAACACTGCACACAATGCAGGAGAAAAGAACCTTACTAAAGACTGAAGTGTTAATTTGTACTTTTGTGAACATGTTTTAGCGTGTGAATGCAGAATGCTGGACATGGTGACGGTGAGCTGGTTTGTGCCGCACAATAATGGCACCCTGCCTCCATCTATAGAGAACACATCAGTTCTGCCTACATGGCCACCTCAGTCCAACATCAGCCAACCACACGGCTGCCTGCGGGTTCTTTACGAGGATATCGGCACCTCAAGGTAGGTTTGTCCTTACACAGCTAGAACAAGCCCAGGGGTCGCATCTGTGCTTAATGTGAGCTCTTATTTGATTGGAAGCTCTGATTAGACACTATGTGTGTGTGAATGATGATGTACTTAGTCCAGTGGTTCTGATAAGAGAATTGTTGCCTAATAATGTGAACGTCACTTCAGTATGATCCATACTGTGTACGGTTCTTATCGAAAAGCTGTCTTTATATTTACAGAATATGAGATTGGTATTTCATCAAATTTGCATGTTGCATATTACTTATACCGTATGCTATTTAAAAGGTCTTTGATTAAAGCATTAACAGTATAACTGCTTCATTTTGTTATTTTTTGCGATTCAGTGAGGCTTCACTTCCTCATTCTTTTCTCTCTCTCTCTCTATCTGGAAAGTCCTTTTTGTTTTGGAGAAGTTCCCTTGGTATTTAAAAATAAACTTTCAGTTTTGTTTATGTTAGTTATTTGATGTGAAGTGAATTGTTGCTGTTGTATAGTAATAGCATTGTCCTGATACTGTCTTATAAGATTTAAAAATATGAAATGCATGCCATGCATGCTAATCTTTATAATTAGTGCGTGACAGTGCGTTGCATCCAAGATTTTTCAATGAAGTTTTAGTTTAACTTTCATAGCTGTGTAGCAGCCCTTTAGGTCTCTAGATCAAGCTCTCTTCCTTTTATTTTTAGGAGCTAAAATTGAAACATGACTTTTTTTTTTTCTTTTTTCTCTGTAGCTGCGTTACGTAGAAACACAGCACAGACCAACATGTTAGCATCAGAATTACATCACAAATATTTCAATGTAACAATATTTGTTTGTAAGCACGTTCTAATGGTCATTTAGATTTAATTTAGTTTATGTGACTGTCTTAATCTTGCATTAGGGTACGCTTTTGGGACCTGCTGCTGCTGGTGCCAAACATAGCATTTCTCGGGTTCCTGATATGGAAGCTTCCATCAGCTCGAGCCAAGATCAGGCTTACCTCCAGCCCCATCTTCATCACTTTTTACATCCTGGTGAGCTGATCCGTTTACCTGCGACACTAGTCTGAGGACAGGTTGACATTTGGGGAAGTGTAATCTAAGTCCTGTCATGTTCAAACTGTCAGTATGACAGCCTGAGTCTTTTATTTTTGTTATTTATCTGACTGACTCATGCTCTCGATGTAGGTGTTTGTCGTGGCAGTTGTTGGAATCACTCGAGCTATTGTCTCTATGACTGTGAGTGCATCAAGTGCAGCTATCATCATCGACAAGGTAAAGAAAACACACACACCTTCCTTGTTTGAAATAAAAACACACTAAATAAAAACATACCTTGTCACTAAAGAAGCCTATTTAAAAACTATAACATGGCTCTTAAGAGAAACACCTGAAGTGAATTAGAAATGTAATACTGATGTGTTATGCTGTAAATAATAATCATGTTATCACTTTTACACTCAACAGTAGGACCTGTAATCCACTAGTACGTTAGTGTTTAGTCACTATTGTCATTGCCATGTGATCCACACTGTAACTAATGGACTATGACTGCGTCTAGAAGTAGTGCAGACCATTGATTTGTCAAACACTGGCAGTCAAGTCAGACAACTGTCATTTGGCAAATCACTAGCTCGAGTCACTTTTCTACGAAACACTATGGCACAGTAATCTTCTGTAGGAGCATCTGACGACATTGAGCTTTCAGCTTTTTCTCAAACTCTTGCTATTTCTGTTTCTTGACAAATGCAGAGAGATAAAGCAAGTTAAATCAACTAACCAAAGTGATTATTTTTAATACTAGACATGGGAACTGAAGTCACAGTCCCACAGTTCCTAAAATTATTGTTTCAACTTTAATGGATACTAAGATAGCATGTTGTTGTAGACTTGTATTAGTAACCATGCTGTATGCGAAGCTTAACTTGGATCACATCTGGATCACTTTTCTTGTCAAAGGATGTTTTTAAAGGTTTTCTTGCTTCTGCTGCTGCTAGCAAAGAAATAATTTTGATTAAAACATGACAAGGTGGATGGGCTACAGCAGCAGATAAGTGCATTGGATTTCATGGTTGTATGATTCTTGCTAAAATGTGAACTACTATTCTTCTCCATTGGAATTAAGATCGTGATTCTGTGTTTTTCACGACACAAAAAAATAGCTTTTCCTTATTTTAGAAACCTTAAAGTAAATGACTTAAAGGTTCTGATGGAGCACAGCATTGTGATATTGAGCATGTGCAGTAGAGATGCAAAACACAGTTGTTTACTAAACATTTTAGGGAAATGCCATAAATCATTCGATAATCTCTGGCCTAATCGGTGTTTTGTGTTACAATGTGTCAGTGGGACTAATATAGTGTCTGCGATTGTTGTAAAGTAAAAAAGGTATAGAGAAATACATGTGAAACTGCCCTATTTTCTATTTTGGATCAGTGGAACCCAGTGTGGTCTTCTGCTACAGCCCAGCAGCATTATGGTTAATTTATTCTTTTTTTTGCCCATGCTGAGATGCTTTTCTGCTCACCACAGAAGTGATTATTTGACTTACTACCTCGTTCCTGGCAGTTCAAACCAATCTTCCTGTTTGCCTCTGACCTTTCTTTTCAACTAGGCATTTCTACCAACTGAACTGTTATCACTCTGTTTTTTGTTTTTCTAACCATTCTGCATAAACTCTTAAGGCGGTTGTGTGTGAAAACAAACACATGCATGTCTATGTAGCTGATTATTTGGAAGAAAATTTATCTGCTTATAAAATAAGCCATCTGCAAAAAAAAAACCTTATCCTAATGGAAGGTAGAGCATGTAGGGAAGTTGGTTCCTTCCCACCAATGACATTGTTATGCTGAAGGGGAAAACCAGCATGCCGTTAGTAGCCTGAAGCCATCTTTAGACTCGTGTAATGCTAATTAAAGCACAGATCCATTTTTTTACTTTCAGTTCCCTTCACTTCTCAGAGGTAAAGTCTAAAACTTTCCACACCTGAGAGTTGGCTGTGCTTTAGGCAAAGAAGGTGGCACGGCAGTCAAAATGAGTAATTTTTTTAACGCCTGTTTGTATAAGTAATAAAAACTGATAAGAGCTGTGTACTGCTTCCAGGTGTTGTGGGAGATCACACGCTTCTTCCTGTTGACCATCGAGCTCAGCGTCGTCATATTAGGACTGGCTTTCGGTAGGTTTCAGTAAACTGAGGAAGCTGTGTGGTTTTGTACGCACATGGCTGAATCTGAAACTGCTCATTTAGGAAATGTTTAATAATTGTCATGCCAAACTATGATCCAGGCTCTGTTTTGCACTAAGTGAAAAGTTTTGGCTGGAATTATTTAGAAAAAGTTTATGACTGACAGTGATGACTATAAACTTGTGATGAATTGTCTTGTGCTTTGTTCTGGCAGGTCATTTGGAGAGTAAGTCGAGCATCAAACGGGTGTTGGCCATAACTGCAGTGTTAGCGCTGGCTTACTCGATTACACAGGTAAGAATGAGCACCAAGAGGACGTTAATGACCATATTATTAGCCATTTCTGAAATATATACCTGTTGAATAAATACATAAATTTAAGTACAATACAAGAATAAATACAAGATTTGATCTTACAGGGTACACTGGAGATTCTGTACCCAGATCAGCATCTGTCTGCTGATGATTTCAATATCTACGGTCACGGAGGGCGACATTTCTGGTTGGCCAGCTCCTGCTTCTTCTTTCTGGTAACAGATTACACCTTGTGTTAACTGACAGATTGTGTCATAGTAATTGTGTTAACTTTACACTGGCCTTGATGAATAAGACTTGAGCTTGATTTATTCTTCTGCATGAAGTCTACATTGTAGGCTTTGCATAGCCGTGTACTCTGAGGCGTAGCCTACGGCATAGCAATGACGTGCAGCTCCTCAGAAATTTAATGATTTCTCCTCAGGAATGTTAATTACCATCTTCTTTTTCTACGCTTCTATTTTTGCGTTGAGTTGAATGTCGTACTGCCCATCTCCTTCGACATCATCTCTCGTTCCTAAAAGTAACTGTTGTTTAACGTGTATTAGCAACAAGTTGCACTCAGTTACACTCAACAGCCAGTGACGACGGGACACCAGCTCACAAGTATAAATGCTCACAACCTCGCAGGCCACTTAAGTAGACTTTACACAACAGCAGTGTTGAATTGTGATTGGTCAGAAGAGATGATTAATTTACTATAACAGTGGATCTAGGGACAACAGTCCCATCTTCCCGACAAAACACAGGTGATTATTAATCTACACAGTTTCCCGTTTCTATATTAACATGTTACAAATGGATTACATGGAGGATACACTACATTAACATGTTTTCATAACGTGTCTGTTATGAATGATTTAGGGATAATTAATGATCTTTTTTGTGCGTTGAGATGTTTATTTAGGATTATTGTCAGTCTCCAGTGCTATTCCTTTGTAACATTCAGATGTAAGGCTGTTGATACATTTTCTGACACAGGAGAGTTCTCAGGACAAAAGTCTTTGTGGTTTTTCTATAATTTGACAAGATTTTTGAAAAATTATTATTAACTCCAGGAGGGGACGAAAAAAAAATACTGTCTGTAATCTGGGAGGTAACTCCTGTTTTTGTCTAGTATTAGAAAGAACTATAAACTGATTTAACATAATATTCCTTAATAATTAATTCATACTTATTATTAGCTGTAGGCAAACTGCTGTGGTATAAGAGGCACAAGACACCTTAGGATTTGCGTTTATTGGTCGTTTATCACTCACCTTTTTTAGTAGTCTTAGTAGTTGTCTATAGTACAGTTGACTAATAATTTTGCTTGAAATGTTTTGTTCTAGACAACAAAGCACTGTCTTTGGCATTGTCAGTTTCTGGGACTTGGCAAAGCAAAATAAATTAGAGATAATAGTCAAAGACAGTGTCAGTGGCATGGACTTGTGCAGTAGAAAACCTAAACCTGGCTACACAGGCTCTACAGACTGCTGATTTTATTTTGATTCTCTAAACAGACCGATCTTAAGAGGGGTCCGTCTTTTACACTGGATCATTTTTGCCTGAAAATGTGGTGTTTGTGTCATGGTCATTTTCTACAGGTTTATTCTCTGATCGTTGTTCTGCCCAAAACCCCAATCAGAGAAAGAATATCATTACCATGTGAGTGAAGCGTTTATTCTGTATTCACCCTTTGTCCATAACATCAGCTAATGATTACACTTTGATAACTAACACATTCAATCTGTCTGTCATGTCTCTCTGTAGCTAAGAGGAGTTTTTACGTGTATGCTGCCATCCTGTCAGTGCTGAATATGGTGCAGGGTCTGGGTAGTGCTCTGCTCTGTGCTGGTATCATAGAAGGCTTGTGGTAAGACATATTTCTCTAACAAACAGTTAAGGTTTGGAATTGATTCATTTCTCACTGAGCATGTGTTTGTTTCACAGCTGTGTCGATGTCACAACATTCCTTTATTTCTCCGTGTTTGCTCCTCTCATCTACGTAACATTCCTCAAAGGGTTCTTTGGGTGAGTACAAATTCCCAGAACCATGACCAAGCAGAATCTTGAATCTTTGGGTGCTTTTGCAGCTACTCAGTGTATTAAGATAAACGTTTTTAATGTTGGAGTAATGGCTGGTTAGGAAAGGAAATCAATGCATCAATGCTGTGTCTTTCTTTTCATTCACAAAGTTTCTGGTTCAGCCAAAAATCTAAACATCACCACCAACCATGAAATTATTTTTAGGAACAGAACGATGCAATCTTAAGCCCAGTCTACATGTACAGTACATGGGTTTCTTTTTCCTTCATTCGCAAAAAATTCCATGCCAAACCAGGAGGTGGCAATATAACCCTAACTGCACTGCCATGTTGGGCAATGAGAAGCCAAAAAAAGACTTCTCACCGAGTACAACACACAATGCAATGCGGCACGAGCACTTACAAACCAAACAGGAATTTTCCTGTCCATGCATCAACACTGACAATAGAGTTTCTAAAAATGTTCATCCTGGAAGGAGTTATTCAAAATGTTTGTTTACAGTGACCTAAAACAAAGGAAGGGATAAAATGTAGAGGAATGTAGAGGAAACCCCCAGTGTTTTCCTTTAATTTGTTTTAAATACCTGTGTACGTGTCGATTAGGAATAATGCAACAGATATTAACTCTTGTTAAAAAAAAACTAACAAAACAAACAAAAAAAAAAAACAGAAGGAAGTCATTGGTGCTTCTCTCCAATGTATGTAGCCTAGTATTTTTTTTTATCTAGCTTTGCTAATCTCTCAACAAAGCTAGTGTGACTCCTCGCACCTAACCTGTAAATCAAACCCAATTTAGTAATTTATTGTATTTGTTTCAATTTTGCCACTGTATATTTAGATATCTCAACATTATTATAGATGCATCTTAAATATTTTGTCTTAAATACTTGACATACTAATCTACACTAATTTTGAAATATTACCAACAAATCAAAATTGCTTAATTATTAGAGCCTGTATTTTTTTTTCTCTCTCCCTTTTTTCTTCGCAATGTCTGCCCTGATTTCAGTTCAGAGCCAAAGATCTTGTTCTCCTACAAGTCTCAGATAGACGAGCCGGACGAGCCTGACGTGCACCTGCCTCACACTTCCTCCGCCGGCCTGGGCAGCAGGAAGGAGCTGGACCACAGCTCCTACTCTAGCACACAGATAGACACTTCAGGGGCTTATCTGGACGACGTGGTATCTGGGCCCTTTGGAACCGGACACAGCATCAACAGCATTGACAGTGACCGATGGAGGGCCATCAATGCCTAGAGGAGGGAACAGGACGGACTGGAGAACAGAAGGACTAGCCATGTTTGACCAATCAGTGATTGAGTTTCACCCAGTGAACTGCATTCCCTTTAACTCAACGACTAGGCTTAGGATTTGAGCTCAGCTTGCATGACAGCTCAGTGTATGACAGTTTGTCTTTGCTCATTGAAGATTTTTTTTTTTTTTACTATTATTTGTGCTTTTTAAATACTCTTGCACACACTGAGTTGTAGCACCAGTATGTTCTGAGACCTGTTCAGTATCTAGGTTACAATTGAAGGAATAGTCATGACTGGAAAGCTTGGCTGCAATTGAGCTCAGACAGGGTTATCTGAATGATGAGTTTCACAATTTTTTTGTTTGTTTGTTTTATCATAGACAATAGAAAAATTTAGATATATTGCTTTGACCTGTGCTTGGATCTACTGCTTCTGTGTTCACTTGTATTGTTTTATTTATTTTAGTGATCAAGTTATATTTTACCCTGGTCCATTTTCATTCCATTTGTAAAACAGACCAAGCAGCATAAACAGGATCTTGTCTTGTCAGCTTTTTGGTTCAGCATGCTTTTTTCTGCAGACATAGTAAGGCTTTAATGACCAAAAATTTATATTTGAGTTTTTAATCATTGTGCAGTTTGTGTTTAATAGTGAAATCATTGTCGAACTCTAATAACATGCCAGAGGCTTACAACATACACTGCATATTTTACATCACAATATGGAGGATTTATCAATTTATGAATTGTGGCAATACCAGATATTTTATTTTCATAGAAGGATACCTGGACAATGTCCTCAGATTTTTTTTTTCTGTTTGTTTGTTTGTTTGTTTGTGTTGTTGTTGTTGTTTTTGGCTGTGAATTTATTGCCTCAGAGCAATGCACACTACTCGCTTTATCAAAAATAAGTACAGAGACAGTAAACTGAGAATAATTTAAAGCACTCTAACACTTAAGATGCTTTTAAAATGAACATGCTTTTTAAAACCAGGCCCTGCTTGGCAGTTACTAAAAAGACGACTTCTTTTTAATCTATTAGAACTCTCCCTGAAAAGCTAGAGCACAATAACACTTTATAAACATATAAAATTGAGAAAACTGTATTGTTTCCACAAAGTGCTGTCATACAGTGTTCATGAAAAGGTTATTTTTTTCCATGTATGTACATAGTTGCAGTATGCTGTTGTCTAGATCTTCCTGCCTATAGTCATATAGAGTGCTTGCTGTGGCAGTGCACGCTGCACCTTGTGCCATCCTAAATCTGAACACTGGTTTTGTAAGATTGTGACTCATTAAAACTTGTTACTCTGTGATACGCCCCCTGACATCTGCAATCTTTTCCAGTCCTGAAATACAAGCCTCAGTCAACTTCACCCTCACACCTTTACCTGGCTACAAACTGTACAAAATGCAGCTCTTCTTCCAGACTCAACTGATTTCTGTGCGTCATCTCTATGTGCTCTATTTGATTCTACTATAAATAGGGCTTAGTCTCTTGTAAATCTTGTTTAGTTACTAGGGTTGGGTACTGAAAATCTGTGCCAATACAGCACCGGTACCTGTATAACCGGTATGTACCGGACCGAAACAGAACGGGAATTTCGGTGCCACTTAAATGCCTGAACTGTCGATTAATATATTTGTTCTCTGGGGCTATGATGATGACACAGTTGTAATAAGGATTAGATTAATCAACACACATGATCGCTAGTAAAATTTAAATACTGCATTCATGGGGGATCCTTTTTGCTATGGTTGTTATGACTGGGGCTGGGGTCGGGGTCATCCACACCAATAGTGCCAGCTGTTGTCCGCAAGCTGTCAAACACGGCGCATGCCTCTGCTTTTAACTTTATTCCGCTTGCCCTCAAATGTTTCATTAGATTTGACGTGTTTGGCCCTTTACACACAACTGCTGTAAAACATTTGCTGCACGTCGCAGTGTCGGAATCCTTTCTTGTGAAATATAGCCACACTTTCAACCGTTTAGTTTTAGGCATTTTAAAGAAAGTTAATTTAGCAAGTTAAGATAGCGGTAGACCACCTGCTGCCGTCAGAGCGAGTGTAACGTTAGTTGCTGTGTTCACGCGCATATCGGATGGTCTCATTTCCTGATGATTTGTGCTTTTAATTTTTTAATTTAATCTAATGCACTTTTAATCTACAAAAATAAAATGGACAGTAACATTACCGCAACAATGTTTTGGATTGGTATTATCAAAGCTTTCCGAAGTCTTCAAGACTTTTCTAATTAAGGAAATAATAAATTTTTCTGATCATTTCTGACACCCCATGAATGCAGTATTTAAATTTTACTAGCGATCATGTGTGTTGATTAATCTAATGCTTATTACAACTGTGTAATCATCATAGCCCCAGAGAACAAATATATTAATCGACAGTTCAGGCATTTAAGTGGCACCGAAATGAGGCACAGAAATTCGCGTTCTGTTTCGGTCCGGTACATACCGGTTATACAGGTACCGGTGCCGTATTGGCACCGGTTTTCGGTACCCAACCCTACATAATATGTGTGTGAAATTATTACAAGCTTTCCCTTAATAGGTAAAACAATATTTTTGAACAAAAATAAATATACGAAGGTGAGTGAGAAATTATCTGCATTCTGGTTATGTTAAAACTTCTTTTGGCAGCACTGTCTTATCAGTACTTTCCATTCAGGGCTCCTGTCTCCCCAGTCACTCTTGTACAGGTGTGAAATTGTTTTCGGTTCATTTGTAACTGCGGTGCGAGTGAGAATGCATGCCACACCTGTGATTTTCAAGAAAGAAGGTCAGCATGCAGTGATTACTTCTTTGTGGTTGGAGGTTGTACCCGCTGTCAAAAAGAACTCATGGAGAATCATAAGCAGAAGTGTTTTAATATCTGCAAACAGAATTTAGACTGATATTGCAAGCAAGGTAAACGTTTAGTTAAGAGAATCATTACTGGTGACGCGACATGGATTCATCACTTTGAGACTGAGAGTAAACAGTTGAGAGTATGGAATAGAAACATATTCCAAGAAAATCACCAGCCAAGAAAAAGGTTAAAAGTCAACCATCATCTGGTAAATGCAAAAATATTTTTTTCTGCAATTCTCAAGTGCCAGTATTGGAACATCATCAGGAAAATGGTTTAACAATCGACAGTGCTCATTATAGTAAGAGGCTTATTGAAGAGCTTAAACTTCAGAATAAACGCAAAGGACTACGATGCATGTCTGCATACTTCTGCCCACATTGTCGACACTCAGCAAAAACTATGTTAAATCATCTTCCCTATAGTCCTGATCCCATTCCATCAGACTTTCATGCGGTTTGGTCCCCTAAAAGCAGCCCTATGAGGATAAAGATTCACTTCTGAGGAAGAAGTAAAGACAGCAGTGCATTTGTGGCTTGCAACTCAGCCTAAAACTTTTTTTAATGAGGGAATACAAAAACTTGACAGATGGACAAAGTATGTATATTGAAAAGCAAGGAGACTATCACTCCCTGATCGTCTCTACTTCTTTATCCTGTATACAGGGTTGCGGGAGGCCAGGAGCCTATCCTAGAAAACTTAGGGCACCAGATGTGGTACACCCTGGACATGGTGTCAATCCATTGCAAAACACTCATGCTTATTCACACACCATGGGCAATTTGGAAATGGCAATTAGCCTAACCTGTTGGAGGAAACTCACCAAGCATGGGGGGAACATGCAAACTACATGCACACAGAGGCGGGAATTGAACCCGAACCCTAGAGGTGCAATGCAACAGTGCTAACCACTAAGCCACCATACCAGCCAAGGAGATTATGTCAAAAAATAATGTATTTGTCTTTTCTAAGAGTTAATTAAAATAAATTCTGTATTATTTAATTGTTCTGTGTTGGAAACTGTTTTGGTTAATCTTTAGAGGAGAACCAGTAAAAAATAGTGTGGTGGTGAGAGCATCCCTGAGTGTATTTATGCTTAAGAGAAAGCAAAATATCTCTTTCCTAGTGTTATACAGAAAGTGTAAGTGGAGCCTGTTGTACCAGCTTCTATGATGTTGATACTGACCGTTTGCTTGACGTCTTGCTGCGCTCTACGTTTCCCATAGTGCGCCACAGGATCACGTGACGGCGAGCTAACACGCGATTGGCTCGTTACTGCCTAGGCGAATGGAGGAGAGTGTCCCGTGTCGGAAAGTCACCCTTTCTCTTAACATTACCATCTGTTAACATTACAGCAGACTTCTGATAAAGGACATGGGAGGCACAGAGAGCACTGGGAGGAAAGTGTCTTTCGGTCTGAATGAAGAGGACAACGTTACAGTTCTGCAAGGAATTAAGGTGAATGGGTTGTCTCCAAGTTCAAAGACATTTAGCAGGCTAGCTGCTGTTAGCCGTTCTCTCCTCGCCGTGCTGTTTTAGATTAACTCGTGCAGCGCGAGCGTCAGAGCTAATAAGCGAGCTCACTCTGCGGCACACACGTTGTGTTTAACCCCATCGGTGTAAACCTGCTCTACTGTAACTAAACGCCGCATGCAACCTGCTCTAATACGTCAACGCCTCCGCCATGTTGGAAAGGTCTACATTTCGGCGTAATACGGATCTACTCGATTGTAACTCGCTTCTTTTTAACCTCACATTGTAGGCGTGTGCTTGTGTGTGTGTCTAGTTTTGATGCTCCAGGGCGTTTTAAAAATTAAGTGCTGGACAGTGCACATAGAAACGCTTGATTGATGTTTTGAATATAATAAGAGTAAAATCGCATTAGAAATTTGCCCTCTTCAAGATGGCGGAGACGAGGATATTTTTGTTTGTTCAAACATAGCAGCTGCTTTTACATGACACTGGCATCAAACAGATTTTTATACATATAAAGGTGGGATATTTTTTTGCTTGTGAATTGATTTGTGACGAGATATAACCACAGAGTCTTCAAAACTATGTTGTAGTTATAAACAAGCAAAAAGTCAATTTATTTGGGCTGTGTCAAGCAAAGAAAACAACTAAGGAGATCTGAAATTACTGGACCTTGGTTAAGAACCCAAACCCTCATCCAAACCTGGAAGCATAGTACTGAGCTGTCAACTTGGTAAAAATAATCAACAGGAAAACCATAGCTATGTTTAATAGTCAAAGTAAGAACATTTATATACACACACAATGTGATGAGAACTCACAGGAGTGAGACTAAACAACTGTGACCATAAGAAAATGATTTGTTAGTGAGACTTATAATAGATAAATGTATAAATAAAAAATAAATTTGCTAGACAGCATGAAGATTGGACTGTGGCAAAATAGAAAAAGGTCATGAGGTCTGATGAGTTCAGATTGACCCTATACCAGAGTGATGTGGTGGCTCAAACTATCAAGTCTTTAGGTTACTGGGTTTCTGAAGATTAGGGATTTGATCCCCTGAATGTACTGAATGACCAGGCTATCACATCTATGGAGTTGCAACACACTGAAAAGCAGTCACTGTCCAATCACAGGTTTGAGCTTGATTCATGGGCGTTGAGAAGGGGAGAAGGAACACCTTTTATACTTGGAGACCTTACCTTTTATACAGTAGTATCGAACAGGTTACTTCATTCTCATTGTTTGTATTTCTGTATCCATCACTTAGAAGTATTATTGGCAATGACAATGTGTTTTCTTAGTGTTGGTATGATTGGGCGGCATGGTGTTGCAGCGGGTAACATCTCTGTCCTACAGGACCTGGCATCGATCATGAGCCTGAGTTACTGTCTGTGCAGAGGCCCTGCGTGTGTTATTTGAGTGGGTTTTCTCTGCTTTATCATTGTCATTATATAACGATATCATTGTTAAGTCCATGTGTAGGTGGTTTTAATGTCACCTACCAAAGAGATGCCAGTAGGTGGCTTGGCTTCCTTCTAGGTGTGAATGAGTGTGTGTTGTTTATTCCTGCTTCTCACCCACCGTTTCCAGGACAGTCACTGGATCCATTAAAGTGGTTACTGGATCCATGTGTGTGAGTGACTAAAAAATTATTTTATTATAAATTGTTTGTTATAATAATGACAGAATATTTTCATCATTTTTTTTCCTTCTAAATTTGGTCTTGCAAGTTCACATTCACTAACTTGGGGAGAGTGGGGCAAGCTTGTGCTTCCGTCAAGAGATGTGACGTAAAACTTTGCATAATTTTTCAATCTTCTGATTTTTATCAGCCTAGTTTACAAAATCAGGAATATGAGTTTAAGGATATTGATACCAAAAGGAGTTAAATTATTTGGAATATTTGGAATTTTTTATTTTTTTAAAATACCTTAGTACAGTTCTGATAATTGACTATGATCTCTTTTTTTGGTTTCGTGATACTTGTCTTCCTCATGCTTGCGAGTCTGAGCTTAAATCAGAACAATATCAACAGGATGAAAAACTAAATGAGGAAGGAAATGAGTAAATTCATGAATCAGAACTATATTTAAAAAGAGGTATGTTAGTCCAGTTTAGAAGAATCGCTCATTAACACTGACGTTAAAAGCAAGTGCAATGACGTGCATGTGCAGCCTCCTTTTGTTATTCTGTCGGAGTGTGATTTTGTACCAGAAAACCCACTGTCTGGTTGTTTTGTTTAGTTTCTGGAACATGCTTGTGCAGTGGGCAGTCACTGGAGAATCGGAGCGTAGAGAATTTGAGATGTTTTAAAGGGCTTTGTGTAACGCACTTTTTTACAGATCCATTCAAAAATCTAAAATCAAGCAAGACTGTCTGAAAATTGATTCAGAGATTCCCCATGTAGCCAGTACAATTGAGTAAGTGCCGGTATGCCACAGGCTTTCTCTCGTTTCGCACAAGACTTTCTGCTGTGTTCTTCACCAACTAATCGATCAAATAGATTTTTGGAGAGAACTACAGTACATGGAGAGATTCAAGTCATCAAGTCTGTGATTGATGGCCGGGACGTCCTGCCAGAAACAAAGGGTTGAACTGTACAGTCAGTGAACGAGTGACTTTATTAACATTTATTAAAGTGACTGCTGCATGCTTTGTTCACTTCCGCTCATCCACAGCGTTATCGTCATCATCAACTGTTGAAATACCTCTGAATTAAAGTCATTGCTTTCTCATGGTGTACTGTAAGTGGGTAAGAGATGACTTGGGGGTTTATTGCAAAATTGGCTCTACACCAGGCATGTCCAGCTCTAGAGGATGCTGTGCACCAGGAAACCTTTCGACACACAATTCACTGCTAAGATACCTAGCCAAGTTAGCTATGTTTAGTAATGAAGAGTTTATTTTGGCAGGTTTGGCTTCTTTTAAGTAAATCACTGTGAGGCTGCAAATAAAATAAAATGAGCTAGGGATGATTGGAGGATATGGGCACACAAACATTTATACTCAGGGATCCTGGCCTTTTTAACGGAAATAAAGGTGTACAGATGTTCCTTGGTCTTTTTTGTGCCTGTGTGTGTTTCTTCAAATCAAACCAGGACTTTTGTGCAGAATAACACCATTTCGAGAGTAAAAACTACCTTTATTTCTCTATATAGTCCCCTGCTACACTGATGCACTTATCCCACCAGTGTTTCACTAGTGCTCGGATACCATCAAGGGAGAAGGTTTTCTCAGTAGCCAAAACCACAATTATACTGCATGTTTTACGTCTGAAACACTAGCCTCCCAGGAACTCCTTTAATAGGCCCAAAACATGTGAAAATGGCTTGGAACGAGGTCCGGACTGTATGGGGATGTGGCAATAAGCCAGCGGTGTTAATGGATGATTGTGTGTACAGTTCCCACAGACAGATGCTTCTCTTCCGTAAGTCGGCTACAAGTTATATGTCATTTTTCAACGATCAGGCGCTTCGCTTGCTGAATGTAGACAGGAACAACCATAGTGGGCTTCGAGCCATCTTTCCTGGGATCGTCATTCATGGATGTGCCGCCGCCTTTAAAACGTTTGCACCGTTCAGATGTTTTACTGCAGATAAGGGTCTCATCATTGTAATGTGTTTGATGTCCTCTGTAAATGTCAATTGGTTTTTATTCCTTCATTTATGAGAAATTTCATCACAGGTTCTGGTTTGTCTGAACGCCGCTCATGTTGGGTCTTGTTTTATGTATTATTTATTAATTTAAACACTTAATTTCAGTAATATATGATTATAATTAGAAGAAGAATATATGGAAAAATTAAATAAACAGTGTAAAATAACAAGTGATGGAAAACGTAACTAACCAGAGAACCATACATTCATTCATACACCTATATCAGTATCTGTATTAGACTCGCCTAATGTAAAATACGATGTAGGAAAGTCTACGAAGTGACAATGCCAGTATATTACAACACAGACAGAGATTTCACAGGCTTTTTCAAACCTACGAGCAGTTTGGAGAAGCCAGTCCCTCTACCAGTATGTTTTGAGTTAAAGGTTGAAGTCTGCTAAATGCCTAAATGTAAGCTGTAGGAAACCCATTGGAACAGTGCAAAACCCCTTATGACTATTGCTCCGGGTTAGATCTGGGAGTCTAGATCTGTGAGACAATAATGCTACCCAGCTCATGAATCAAACAATGTTCTCTTATGGAAAAAGCAACAGTGAAGGTATAAATAACGGCTGTAACGTGATGAATTACAACACTAAAGGCAAGTGTAAGGTGAAAAGGGTGATGCAGTGGGTATTCCTTTTCCCACAAATCAGTAGGTGGATTAGTTTTGCTCTAGAGCTTGTAGGTGTGAATGTGTGTGTAGAAATGATGGACAGTGATGAACCGGGTTATATTTCTTCCTCAAGCCCAGAGTCTCTCAGGATGCACCTCAGCCTTGACCAGGATAAAGCAGTTCCTTAGGAATAAATATTGAATGGAAGATGAAATGAATGTGAACATCATCCCATCATGTAATAGATTGTTTTAGTATTTTCCATACATCATATTCCTAGATTCAAATTGGAATTGCCAAAGGATGAGAGTTACTCGAGCTCGGTAATTGAATCTGCAGTAGGGCTGCTGTTCTTGCATAGACTGTACTACAGTAAGAGCAGTGGCATAAATTTGCGTGTACATGTGTTTTCAGTTGTCTGAGGATGTTCGTCAAAGGATGCGGGAGACTAATCACTCTCCAGGAAAACCTCAGTCTTCAAAACCAGAGAGTCGCAAGCCTGACCCAGGTATTCGCCACCTCCTCACCCTACATTTGTTCATCTGATCCTTTGTTCAATTTCATTCTAATGCTTTTTTTGTGTCAGACAGCTGTCAAAAAGAATCAAGTTCTTGCTCGCTAGAGGAATTTCTTCTTCTGTGCTGTTTACTCATAAAACAACATCGATAAAGGTTATAGTGCTTCTTTTTTCATGTACTGCCCTCATGACATGTATTACAGCTCCAGGCGGACATTCTTCGGCTGAGATTCCAGAGGAGCTCAGAAAACGGTCAGTAATGTTTACCTGCCCCAAGAGTGTCCTTAATGTGTGTGATTGTGTGTGTATGTGTCTGTGTGCTGTGTGTTTGAAGCATGAACAGGCTTTGGCCTGGAATGATGAGGTCCTCAGCAGTTTAGGTTATTCAGTGGTTAGATGGTTAGTCTGTAGTGCTGTGATGTCGTCTGTGACTGTATCTATCACAGGTAATGTAAAAGCAAAGCAGCAGTGTATAGAGCCATTTGTGGATCATATTAAAATCTCCCAGGCATGCTTTGGTTCTCTTGAAATAATTGCCATTATATTTTCATTTTCTGCTTCAGTTTGCTACTCCACACAGATATTCCCTGGTGTGGAAAAACGTGCGCCTCAGTTGTCAGTCGTTGAGTTTTATACCTGCGCCAGAGTGCCGTCAGCGTGTCTTCTCCAGTCATTATCAGACAATTGATTCAGGTCATGTTAACTTAAGCAAAAATTATGGCTTTTTTCCCTGGTACATTTTCTTCTTGCAAGCTGAAAAGGCGGAAATGCAGTTAGAAAACTGGGCACTTTCACTATCCGGTGACGGATGCAAGCTTGTGTGATGGTCCGAGAAAACTCACTGGCTGAATTCTGTAAAAAAGACAAAAACATATGCTTTTCTGGTTATACCATATGTTGATACCTGAACTTTCAGAAATCTTAAATATATTTCACAAAAACCACATCAAAACTATTTAATTTAATTTAATTTACTCACTCACTCACTCACTCACTCACTCACTCATCATCTATACCGCTTAATCCTGTATTCAGTGTTACGGAGGGCCTGGAGAGTATCCTCGGAGACTTTGGGCACAAGGCAGGGTACACCCTGGACAGGGGGCCAATCCATCGCAGCTGTTTAATTTACTTTTATATAATGTAATTTTTTTTTATTTTTATTAAGTACTTTGTTAAATACTGTCTAAGATTAACTATGCTTTCCGTTCTTTGCATAGCTACTTGAAAATGTCTTTGATGGAAATTACCGCTCGAGTGTAATCTTGAGGTTCAATTTTGTCCTTTTAGGTTCTGGAGTAGCCAGATAAGATATATGGCTAAAAGTTGACCATCTGACCATCACACGCATATTTTTCTGTTGATCCGAGTATAGACTAAGAAAGGTTTACACTAGATTTTGCAGCGCACCAGTGGGGTTTTGTGTTCATTCAGCAGCGAAGGTGCTGATGATGTTGGGAACGATATTGGGCAAGAAGTTCTTCAATTCCTGAGAAGGTGTTCAGTAGAGAACTGCATTTGAGTTGGCATTGGCTGGCAGCATAGAGTTCCATGTGAATTATTTGCCAAGTTTCTTTAGAATTATATCAAAATTACTGGAAGAAATTGTGTATTGATCATGATCCTCACAGAATTGCACTACAAATTGACTTGGCACCTAGGTATCCTGATATTGTTTATGGGTTGTCCCTGGTGTCTCCTATACCTGGTGTTCAAAGGGGTTGAGGTCGGGGCCCTGTGCAATAAATGTTCAGCTTTATTGTAGTCAATGTGTAGGCATTATTTTATTTATTTATTTGCCAGTGGGACAACACATATGGCATTGGGTAATTAAGTAACAACAACAACAGTCTGCTGTTATTTTAACACATGAAGGTCAGCTTCAGCAGAAATAGTTCTTGCAAGAGTGGCATTGTCAAGTGCATTTACAAAGCACATCAAGCACCATGATGAAACTGGCTCTCATCCCAGAAGAGCAAGACCAAAACTTACCTCTGCTGTAGAGAAGTTAATTTAGAATTACCAGCCTTAAAATCCACCAATTAACAGCAACTCAAATTAGAGCCGTTATGACTACTTTATATTTACATTTCTTTTTTTTCCAGAATGACTTACAAAAGTGCTTTGAAGTTTCAGTCATTGGATAGACAGAGCATAAGTAGAAAACAGATCTCAATATCAACTGTTTAGTGGGGATTATGTTATTATTTCACATTTTTAATGCCTTCAGCATTGTTTCAAGTGTAGAAAGAGCAAGGACAGACACTTCAGACCAAAAGTTTGGACACACCTTCTCATTCAAAGAGGTTGAATTTGTATTATGGCAAGAAAAAAAACAGCTAAGTGAAGAAAAACCGAGTGCCCATCATTACTTTAAGAAGTCAGTCAGTCCGAAAAATTGGGAAAACTTTGAAAGTGTCCCCAAGTGCAGTCACAAAAACCATCAAGCGCTACAAAGAAACTGGCTCACATGCAGACTGACCCCAGGAAAGGAAGACCAAGAGTCACCTCTGCTGCGGAGGATAAGTTCATCCGAGTCACCAGCCTCAGAAACCGCAGGTTAACAGCAGCTCAGGTCAGAGAGCAGGTCAATGCCACACAGAGTTCTAGCAGCAGACACGTCTCTAGAACAACTGTTAAGAGGAGACTGTGTGAATCAGGCCTTCATGGTAGAATATCTGCTAGGAAACCACTGCTAAGGACAGGCAACAAGCAGAACAGACTTGTTTGGGCTAAAGAACACAAGAAAGAACACAATAAAGAAAACTCTTTGAATGAGAAGGTGTGTCCAAACCTTTGGTCTGTACTATACATACACATTACCACTACATATATACTGTATGTAATAAATAAAATTAATCTTTAAGAAAGAACCTTGTAAGTACTCCAGCACATTTATGTATTGTAAGTCAACTATTGTTCAAAAATCATGAATTTGAATCCAGATGACCGAGAGTCCAAGAGAGCAAAATCTGTACTGCTGTCTGGATAGAGAGAAAAATGTGTGACATTTAGCCCTGCTGTCAGAGAGGGACTATTCCTCCATCTTTTATAATCGCTGTTACATAGAGCCCTTTGCAGACGACATGAGCAATAATCTGAATTTTTTCAACAGCCACATTTAATTTGTTCTAATGGAAAATTTCAGCAAATCCGGTATTGCATCGATAGATTTTCAATAGTTTCATTACAGCTGCATTTTCTCTCTCTCTCTCTCTCTCTCTCTCTCTCTCTCTCTCTCTCTCTCTCTCTCTCTCTCTATATATATATATATATATATATATATATATATATATATATATATATATATATATATATTTCTCTTTCACCACCTTTACTCTCTCTCCCTCCCTCTCTCTCTGGGTGCCACTAACCAGTCAGAGCATTTGGAAACAGCAATGGTTTTGTTGGCTACGTATCGCAATAATTGAAAACAGGGAAAAACTTAGATTTACCAAGTCTTCTACATGTTGTGGCTTTGGTATGGTACTGTTAATAACAAAAAAGAAACTAATTATATTTTAGTGTTTTAATAAATCTTATGTTGTTAATAGCATATTTCCTTTATATGTTTAGTATTTAATGTAAATATAGATAATTTCTTCAGTTTGAAAACATGTATAATGAAAATTGTTAATATATTAAATTGTAAAAAAAAAAAAAAAGTAAATTTTTTCATACTGTATATCATCATATCATCATAATTTTCATTATCGTGATATCATCATTAGATTGTTTTGGAAAAATATTTGTCTGCACAGTTTTCCCTGTCTTATGATGTTCTGCATGCAACTTCAGAGTCTGCACAAAAAAAAAACTAAAAAAAAAAAAAAACTTTTATTTGTCCTGTTGGGCTTTTGTAAACTCCACAGCATGGAACCTGATAAGCACTATGTATGGTCAGTGCACGTTACTCTAATATGATGGATGTAGGAATACTGGAGTGTAATTTCTCTGTGGACTGTGCCTGTTTAAAAGTTTGGACCTAACCTTAATGCAGTAAATCTTGTCTGCGCATTTTATAGAGTCCCTAGTGGAAAATGACTGACTCGAATTTGAAACGTGCTCGGTTTTCTGAAATCCTGCAACAGCATTGCTAACGCTCTAAAAAAAAAAAAAAAAAAGGGAAAAAAGCCTTATGGATCTCACTTCTAGTTAGTAATGTGTCCCAGTAGTTCTGTAACAGAGACAAGTACAATACACAGGCCTAGCAGTAAACAATTAACAGATCCAAGAAATTGTTTCTATTTAACCTCAGTACTCCGTGGTAGCAGATTTAACAGCTCATAATATTCTTATGTCATGTTCCCGAGCATTGATCTGATCTGACCTCTAAATGACAGGTCACATCCGGAGTACTTGGGTAGATCAATTAAATGTTATAGTATGCAGTTGTCCTTGATGGAACTGACCCACTTAGTGAAGCATGCATGGAGATTTCAGGGGTAGTTCCCACAACCTTGAGGTGTGTCTATCTCATGTAAGAATTTTACTCGATAATAAGGTGCTTATTGTTGTGTGTATGTTCTGTGGTGTTTGTGTGTTGTGTGGGCTGTAGGTTCGAGCTGGAGCAGGCTCTGCTGAGGGAGGAGTTGGCACGTATCACTCGTAGAGAAAAAGAGTCTGTGGGAGATGATGTGAACCCTGCTGTTCTCCAAGAAAGAGCCAGAACCAAAGAGGAACAGAAGAATGTACAGAACTTGGTAAGACAGACTCTCATACACGCACAACTCGCATTTGTTTGAACTAAGTTAAAAATATTTACACAAGAATTACTTTCAGTGGTCAGCTGAGTTTGCAACGCTTTTCTCCTCTGTGTTTTCTTTCTTGTCTGCCTGCCTGCATGTCTATCTGTCTGTCTGTCTGTGCGCATCTGTGCTTCTCTGCCCACTGAAAATTGATTTGCTTCATGTTGTTGTTCTCCACTTGGTGTTTTAAGTGAGCGTAATGATTATTGAGTGCAGGACGTTTCTTCCCATCCGCGAGTTTGTCCGCTATAATGGCGCAGGATTGTAATGAGGCTATTCACGGCGGTTGATTATATTAGCTTGCTCATCCACAGACAGGGCTGTCAATACTAGTTAATGTTTACATTTGTAGCAGAGCCGCTGCTCATGTGGTCATATTATCTGCTACTGAGACATTTCCGTCCATGACCAGCTGTAATGGAGAAACTTCACGATGAGCTGAAAGCCTGATCAGATTCCTGTTGCATGGCTGTCCTTGGCGTGGGTGTGTCCCAGGCGGGTTTCTCTCCACTAGATGGCAGCAGAAGCATTCTTTTTTTTTTCTTTTTTTTTTTTCGCTCTCCCCCCACATCGCGCTTCATTTCAGAGTGGTGGAATGTAAAGGAGTGGTCCTTAATTGCAAAACTGTATGAGCATCATGCAGCTGGAATTTACATCGGATTGGCTTTAATCTTACATTTAACTAAGAGCGCGGAGCCAAATATGGAACTAATTACAATCCAAATTACACACCCATGTTTAGTAGCAAGGTTTCATGTCAACCAACTTCGGGTGGGGTAGGACGTGAGGCAGGACATGGCACCGTTTGATTGCATCATGTCTTAATTCTCTCCTAAATCATATTCAACATGAAACTTTGCTGTTGGATCTTTACTCTGTAAAAAAAAAAAAAAAAAAAAATCTGAATGGAACAAAAAGGAACCAGTGGGTTTTTGAAATCATATCAAGCTGAGAAGCTTGAACTGCACAAAAGAAAGAAAAGAAGAAAGATTCAATCCATACAAATATTAAGAATACAACAAATCTGTGGACAACAATCGATCAGGGACAACAAAGACCACATTGAAATTTTTCTCGGAGGTTGTCATGGTTACAGGCGATATTCAAGGCTGTCACGACAGGGGAACTGACTCTGTTTACCTGTCCTCCCAGGCAGTGCTCTTTCCACCTCTTTTTGCCTGCTGTAGTGTAGCTTTACAACACCGTTTCACAGCCATGTTTATTAGTACATTAAATACAGTGCTGATTTCTGAACGCTCATTGATGTTGCCGGTAAAAAATGTTGATAAAAACTCTGAGCTGAGCTCCAGAGGTAGAGTGCTACCTTGTTGACTTTCAATGTCATGGATATTTTGCCTACTTTTTTTTTCTTTCTTTTTCTTTCTAAATCCACATTTCACATTAACAAACATGTTCGACAATGACTTATTTTGCACTCATCATCTGCCATTAAAGGTAAATATCTACATTGATACTGTTTTAAAACCTTCAATTTAATTACATTTTATTTTGTAGCACTTTTAACAGTATACGTTGCCACAAAGCAACTTTGACATAAAGAAATCCAGTGACCATGGCAAGGACAAACTCCCAGAGAGGACAAGAGAAAGAACCTTGAGAGGAAACAGACTTAAAAGGCAGCCCACTCTCCTCTGAGTAACTCTGTATAGTGGGATTGTGACTCATTGCTCTTCTACAATTATGAGCTCTAAAGCCAATCAGTACAATTAAAAGATGTTCACCATCGTATAAGCATCATAGTCTTTATGGTTACTGCAGCAGCTCTGAGATACACGTCTACACTATCCCGGTGAAATTATTAATTAAATAACAAGCGAGACACAAAATGATACAGTATTTAAAAAAAAAATTCTAACGTCAATATTTTCACTGCCAGGTGTGAGAGGCATTAAACTTTCTGGCTGGTTGTGTCAAGCCAAGATCCTCATTACAGTATATCAAGAACAAGAGGTTAAATGTTTATAGGTTTTGTATGGAAAATCACCGTTACCAGCAAATCACCTGATCTGATTTTGGCATCGATTTCAGCAGGTTCAAGGTCAAATGTCTGAAATAGTTTTCTTTAACAGTTTCCTTGCTGTCTGTCATACAGAGGTGATCTTTCTTTCAAAGGTTATATTCAGGAACTCAAGGTCCACAGTCTTAACCATCTGTTTATCTTTTTATCTATAAGTTGATGATTAAAGACGTTCTTGTGAGTGCCAACATTTCATAAATAGCTGGTCAGGTTTATTCATCCTGTTGCCAAATTAACTGATTTATCAGAAAGGGCAGAAAGCCCCTACTATTATTATTGTGGTGTTTAGCCCAAAAATATGGATGGAGTGATTTTGGCTTGCTTTGCCTCCTAACTATCGAGGTGAGTGATATTACCTTTCTAAGGAATTGGACAGAAATTTTTTCTAAAAAACTCCTGCTTTCTGCTGCTGACCAGACGGCCGTATTTCCCTCAATTTTGCACACACCCAGTAAACATATGAAAACGCTCAGCATGGTCTCCTGAGTGCTATAGAAAAAAAGTTGACCGTAGCAGAAAATGCACCATTTTTGCATTATGAAAAATTTGGTTGGGACTTGCGCCGCACCTCTTTTGCTCCCACGGCATCTAGCTCTTTCGGTCCATTCAGAGAATGAAGTATGTCACATTGTCAGACATGTTTCAAGCCTTCCATCATGTCAATCAAAAATAACCTCTTCAAAAATCTGCATCTAGAGTATAGACACTGTCGGCCTGCAAAAAACCTCACGCAGGTTCTCATGCAGTTTTGCACATAAAGTACCCCCACTAACCTTGCATATCAAACGAGAGTGCCAGGTTTCCTGACTGCTTTAAATGAAGAATGCTTTTGGAGTTACAAACCTTTGTTTGGGACCTGGGACAAAACCAAAATCCTCATAGAATAAATTTGATTTTACACGTTGCCTAATTTCAGACAGTCCCAACTTTTTTTAAATCACGTGTTTGACTTTACTTTTCAGAGTAAACGCTCCACACCTGGTTTCTGAAATAAAACTCTCGGAGTCAGAGTAGGACTTTACTACGTAAGTAAATGGGAGGGTTAAAGTTTCAATATTGGCTGGCCTGCGGCCTCTTTGGAAGCGCTGTGGGGTTGCCATGGCAACCGATCAAAACCACACCCCTCTCCATTTACACTCTCTCAGAGCCACAGGCTGCCTGCATGGCCAGATCTTAGGAACCATATGGACTACGAATTACGTTTTGCCCAGGAGAACTCCTGTATTTTAGCTCATATTTCACAATTTCACTAGGTCGAGTAAATGTTTTACAAAATCACATGTACATGCAAATGTGTAGACATTGGACGATGTTGAAATGTCAACATGTATGCAAAACCCAAGATTGATGCCAACTTTAATATGAACTTTTATTCTTTAAACTGGAAGTTAAATACATTTTAGAGAAAACAAAAGACACCAAAGCACTACATTAAATAGGGAGAACATTTAGTTGTATTGAGCAAATTCTCACCACAGCCAGAACTCTCATAAACCATAATCATAGTACTATTCTGTTCAAAGTTAAATGTAGTGTGACTTAATGTTTCTCTTTCCACTTTGCCTAATCTCTCTCTTTTCACCTCTTCTCGCACACCTTACGTCATCTTTCCAATTGTACCTGTGTTTCACAGAGGTCCCCTTGCTCCTTTCAGTCTGAAATGTTTTCACTTGTGTCCATCTATCTTTATTCATGGGTTTCTCTCTTCAGCCTCCTACATGAGAGTGAGGAATAATAGTCTGAGGTTAAAGTGTTTACATAGAGGGTTATCATATTTGTGTAAGGCACTGCATGGTTATAGATATAATGTATAAGTTAAGACACTTGCACACATTCATAAATTGACCAAGAACCAATGGTTTAAAGACAGATAGAAATGGAGAGGAGAGAGAAATGGAGTCAGAGCAAAAGGGTTAGGTGTTGATGAGATTTAAATGCATGCAAAGAGAAGGATTTTGCAATGCTCGCCGTTGCTTCACTTGTTAGCTGTGAGTCAGAGAGAGAGAGAGATTGCTTCAGGCGAGAGACAGAACTGAGAACGTGCTGCCTATCAACTGCAGGAATTCCACAGAGAGACAGAGACAAGCACGCAGACCAAGTGGAGAAATAATTCCAGGTTTTGATTCTATGGAAACTTTACAATGCTATTAAAATTTCGTATTGCATCAGAACTCGCAGGTTTTCTCCCCACTCTCTGTCTCTCTGTCCCTCTCGTCACAGATATAGTCTAGACTATGAGCTGAACAGGCTACCTGAGCTGTCTTCTCCTCCTTCTTTCTGTCACTGTCTTCTTTCTCTGTCTCTAAAACGCACATGCTGTGATAGCAGTAGTGTTAGTCAGTCCATTTTCACACTCTCTCTCCTGAACTTAGTCAGATGTCTTAAAGGCACACACATCCTGACCTGCTATATATCGGGGAGAAGAGTCTTAACCAATGTGAAATTCCTACTGCAGATTTAGGGATGGGAATTCCCGAGTCACCATCCACTGTGATTATATCACGATACCAAGGTGACTGTTTGATTTATATTGCGATTCTGTAAGTATCAAGATTTTATAAATATCATGATTTTTAAATATTTAAATTTTAACTAAATTTTTATACTTTAACAAATACAGCACATATCTCTGTCTCAGCACGTATCATGGTCATCCATCATAATTATTATTTCTAAAGGAATTTAGCAAATAATTTGCGCCTACCACACGAGTAAATTGTTTATTGTTTAGAGCAAAACACTGTAGGATTATAAAGAAATTGACTGAAAGTCTCAAATATCAAATTAACTGTACGTGCGGATCTAGTGGCTTCTACCATATGCGTTTAGCACTCGTGATGTTTTTTTTTTGGGGGGGGGGTATAGTGGAGGATTTTAATATGTGCGATTTTCGATACTGTAATATGATAACTATGCATTTCCGTTACGCTACTCGGAAGCTTCTGTGCTAAGTCCAAAGTCAGTCATGTCTGAGGCTGATCATCCAACAGGTTTGATTGCTCACAGCCAATCAAACTGAAAACCAGACCACTGGTTCATCGATGGGCAATGGTTCATCGACCAGATCATTTCTGTTATAAATGTAAAAATAATAATAATCATTAAAATTTTTTTTAAGGCTATTGTATTTAGCTGATATAAATTGCCCCACAAAAGAATTGCGATTCATAACTGTATCATGATTCATAACTGAATAACTGTTAATGCTCTGTTAATCTCTCTCTCTTTTTCTTTCACTGTATGTTGATATGGCCTTAGTAGTAAAAAATGAACGTGTAACTAGCACTCGCTGCATATCTGTGTGCAGAAATCTCAAATGCTATTAGATTTAATGTTATATTATAATACTGCTAATCCTTTCACTAGAATCGCTGTGGGATTTTTGCCGACGATGATAAGCTTAGCCAGTCTCAGTCTGCCGAAAGAAAAAAAAAATATATATATAAAACCTCTTTTGTGCAGATTATGCTCTGTTCTGCTATTTATTAGAGCAGAGAAAGCTGGGATCTGCCCTTTTAATCATGAAGGGATAACTCAGTCGCTCCATTTAACCCTTTTCTTTTCTACATGATAAATTTCACACAGCCCAGCAGCTATATTAGCACACTAATCAGAATTAGCACCAAACCCAATGTAAAGTCCCTTTTTTGATTCTTTTCTTTCTCTTTCTACCCTCGTCTTTTCCCAATATCTCCTTCCATTTTTTGTTTCCTTGCTCATGTTTCTGGATCTATTTCTCTTCTCTTTTTTTCTCTGTGGTTGTCCCCTTACTTACACTTCAATATCCTTTTTTTTTCTTCCTTCCTCTGTCTTATTTTTTTATCACCCCCCCCCCCCCTCTTTCCTTTTTCACAGCAGCCAGCTGAGCTGAACGCTTGGGTAAGCAGAAGCTGCTCCCTGTTAATCTTACTTTTCTCTCTCTTTATTCAAATTGCGTGTTTTCATTGTGCATTATAACAGAATGGAAGTGTGAGCGTGTGTATACACACACACACACGTACACACACACAGATGACACCTCCATCACAACACTTTTGGAGCTATTCAGCTAGAAAATTGCACATCATCTGCGTAGTAGAGTGAATGGAACCTTCCTGCCAACAAACACTAACTGAATGAAGAAAAATGAGCAGTATGATTACACTGTATGTAATTATGTGTGCATCTGTAAGCTAATGTGTACGTGTGTGTGTGTTGGGCGGGAGGGCTCTAAAAGCTAGCCCTTTGTGTGCCATCTCATTCATGTGTCACACCAGTTGTACAGGTGCCTATACATTGGACAGGTGTAATGTCTTCTCACATTTCAGACAATTCCACCGCATAAGTTATGGATGAACATCGGGGAAAAAAAAGGAGAAATGAAATGCAGAATAGGGATCAGATTTAAATCGCCTCCGTCATCCTGGGCCCCTGTTTTAATTTTCCCTCCGACAAGAATTATGCACTCACTCTGTCTCACTTATAGGGTGCATGGCTTAACTTCTCCAAACACCTTGTTCGTTCTCGCTCTCTCTCTATTTTATCTCTCTCAGTAGAATTGTCTTTTCTGCACATGTTCAGGTTATCCATTTTAATCATTTCTTTTTTTTTTTCTTTCCCCTGCTCCCCTTTTGCATGCTGCAAAGCGCTTTGTGTGCTTAATGGCTTTTTAAAGGCAGCTTTAGTCATTGTGTCCGTCTCTTTCTCTCCCAGGTAAATCTACGTACATACTCGCCATGTCGAATGGCAGTCCCACGTAAACGCACAGACCATGTAGTTTATTTCCACATCGCTGCTGATCTGAGATCAGATTCACCTGCGCACGCCGCCTGCTTCGTGATCCCTCGTATCAGCTGTGGCCATAACATGCCAGCGAACATCCCACCTATTACACTACTAACATTCGATTCATCCCTTTTCGGCCTCACACACACACACACGCACACACGTGTTCCTCAAGCCTCTTTCACACTACATTTGTGTTGCAAGCTGAACTGTCCAAATATCAACAGGGAAGTTGTATTAATTTCAGGTCTGGACTGAGTGACATTGCAGAACATTGCAGCAAGTCATGCGGAGTGAAAGGTGCATGCACGAACTGGAGGTGGTAATTAGGGCTGGTGCACGAGATCACATTGGAATTCTGAAAAGCCTCATGGACTACAACTCTGTTTAAATGGGATATGTCAGCAGAAGTGAGATTACACACTTGTAAGTGTCTTTATCTACGTCTCATTGGCTCTCTCTCTCTCTCTCTCTCTCTCTCTCTCTCTCTCTCTCTCTCTCTCTCTCTCACGGTCTCTCCAAGGCCAAACAGCTAGCGAGGAAAGAGGCTGAACTGAAGCATCTGGCTGCATTCTACAAAGAGCAACTGCAGCTCATGGAAAACAAGGTAACACGCGTGCATACACAAACAGATCAGTGGAGTAACCAGTCTACAGGAAGGGTGGATTTGTTTTTTCCCCAAAAAGAGCCTTTTTATTACAGTGCCACAAACAGGAGGAGAAATATGCATTCAGTGAGAGAGTTTATTAAAGTTTTAACATATTCTCCAATCTTGAAGCCTAAACGATAAACAAGAGGGGAGTCAAAAAACCCAGCACCAGACTACTAATGCTATCCAATAGGTAGAAACAAGTATACAGGCCGTAACAAAAGAAGGAACCCGCTAATAATACGGCTCGAAATTGCATCCTGCAGGAATGTCAAGACTTTTCAAGGAAGGGCTGGTCTAACAGAATTGCATACATTAATTTGAAAAACAAGTGAAGCTAATAGAATCTAATAGATGTGGTGGAGTGCTAAAAAACAACCAGGACCTTCTTTCATTTTGTTATCTGGAGTTTATTTGGATTTTTATCCTTTGAATTTAGAGTTGAATTTTGGTAGATAATATGCAAATTAGTGCTTCCCAGTAAATCAAATGACCTTTTTGTTGGTTTGTGTTTTAGTTTAGCCCTGTACATAAGAACGTTGTCAACTCAAAAATTCAGATTGTTCTTGTACTTTTTTAATATAATTTTTACAAGCTACAGCCTTCATGGAATGTGTGGATCTGTGTGTATGCAAGTGTGCGTGTATAGCTGGCTGTACCGAAATTAAAGTTGAACGCAACTTTTGAAAAATTCCTTTAGTTGCAGTCCACTGCTTGCTGTTTGTCCTCAGTGCCGGGGTCCCTCCTTTAAACTTCTTCGTCCATCTCTGAGCATTTCTCTTGTCAATGGTGGCATCTCTGTTAACATTCTGTAGTGAAGGGGTTTCAAAGAGGATTCGAGAGTTTGGTTCAAGGATGGTGCAAATGCATGGTCTGTGCTAGAGACTATGTTGAGTAGTACCTTTGTTTAGAGGAAGAATTAATCTGCCAACATTTGCAATTGCAATTTAAACGAGCTATGTCGGGTAGTAAAAAAAAAAAAAAAAGTATGGCCACTTTTTCATTATGTTCAGTACAGCCCTAGTATTTCACACGTCCTGCAGGGCATTCAGGACTACATAAAGAAACCTCATGCCGTTCTCATGTACATGAAATTTTGGAATGACTTCAACCATTTGACTTAACCCATTGCTAAATGTACCTTGGAGAGACTTGCATACACTTGCACATTGTGGCACTTACATTGACTTACACTTGAATGACGTGGTTTTGGTGACCAGTTTATATCATAATAGCATTTACGTTTCCATTTGGACAATTTGGATAAAATCCTGGAATATCCTGGTCTTGTATGATTGAGCTGGCAAGCTAACCACCTGTCAACAGCTAATAAAGGGTTCCTGAACTAGCAAGCAAACTTTAGCTGAAATCCCTAACCCCCTGCTTGATTTTCAGACGGTAATACAGCGCAGCCGCTTTCTTTTGTTTGGAAAATAAATCTGACTGCACAAGTTTTCTTTTGTTCTCCTCTCTATGACCTGGCATGTGGTGAATGTACTTTATGCTGCCTGCTAGTTTATAGTTTAACAACATCGCCACGGAAACCGAATCACCTCACACAGAGTCGTGTCCGCATCTGTTAATGATAATCAGTTCTGTGCTCGGTTATTTTTTTATTATTTATTTTTACTGAAAATCAAATAAATTCTGTTCAATTCAATTTTATTTGTATAGCACTTTTAACAGTGGTCATTGTTGCAAAGCAGCTTTACAGAATCAAAAAGAAAATTAGAGAAATGAGTTGTCTGAAGAAATGTTTGATCAAAATGACCAGATTGTCCCTGCTGAGCAAGCCGTGACTGTGGCAAAGGAAAACTCCCTGAGATAGCAATAGGAAGAAACATCGAGAGGAACCGAACTCAACAGGGAACCCATCCTCATTTGGGTGATATCAGATAGCAAGGATAATCTTATGAGGCCTATAAATTAGGCTATTTCAGCCATAAAATAATACTGTGCTTTTTATCTCCATATCCTCTATTTCCCAGCAAATATAAACAATTATAATCATCTGGAAAGACGAGAGAAAATGTTTGTTTATTTCCAACTTGAACATTCATACAATGATGAATATTTTACATTCAGGTATGTACGAGTGCAACATATACTGTAGGTGAGAATAGGCGAGAATACCTGAAGACTTTTTCACAATGAGCAAACTGCGAGTTCCTTAGATAACTCGGTTTGATGATACATTTATTTAATATCTAGAACGTAAATAATATAACACTGAAATGGAGGAATAAGAGGCGAGGCAAAGTAAAAATTTTGATCTTTTGAATGTTAAATATTCAATGTGAAATTTTTTTTTAAACAAATTGCCAACCCAATTTTTTGTCATTTTTAGTAACAACAACAACAAAAAAAGTCTGAAAAATGTACCTGAAAATCATAGCAACAATATCTCAGAAAAAAACTGCATTTGGACATCATTTATCACCTATTTCATATTGATATGACATGTTGCTAATGTTGTCATATTGTGCAACAATGAAGTTATTACTGTTACAAACAAAAGCGCATACGAAATAGGTTTTTGTCGATGTTTTATGTCTGTCTGCTTGTCTTTTTGGCAGAGACATTTGTAACAGTGCCAAAGTTTATTTTAATAATCATTCGCCATGATGTAAACCAGGTTAAAGTAGCTGTGTTGGAAGAGCTCCTTTGCAATTTTAGCTTGTCAAGCGACATCTTGCATTTCATTGTGTTGAGCGACTATTTTATTACACAAATTAAATGTGCAGGACTTGTGTGTAGGACATAACAGAGCCGCTTGCTTGTCTATTTGTAAACCAAGAAGTAGTTAACATGACTTCACTGCAAAACAAAAATGAGGGGAAAAACAGAGAAAGCTTTTTTTTTTTTTTTTTTTTTTTAACTGCAAAAGTCTCATTAAGGTTAGTGAGCAGGCAGATATCCATAAATCCCACCCGTGTGAATTATTCCCTGCAATACAAATAACAAAGAATGCATTAATTTAACAGAAAAATACTCTTTGAAAAATACTCTATTACTCATTGACCTCTCTGTTAACCAGCTAGTCAAATACTGTAAAAACAAAATGATAACCTTCATGTGCACTTTTAAATTGGTCTTGCCTGTCAACGGTATTCTCATTTTCAGTTTGCATAGGTTACTTGAGTTTGTTGCTGTGTGACTCTTTCACTCTTGCAATCATTAATAAACCCAGCCATGGATGTTCGATAGTGTGCTTTCCATCCTCTCCAGCTGTAACAAGATGCTGTTATTCTCCAGACAGGTCTGTGTGAGTCGACGTGTACCTCTGCACCTTTTACACTTATTAGAAATATTGAGCATGGTTTAAACACATTGATTTAAAAAATATATTGTTCTGATTGTCAAAAGGAAAAAAGGCAGGCTAGTGTTTTTGTCGCACTGCACTGCTGTTGGTGAATAAAGTAGCTGGTTACAAGAAAAGCAAATAGCTTAACTTCTGCTGTGCTACTGAAGTGTAGTTAAGATGATATTGGTGTTAGACAAGCCGGTTTGAGTAATTCAGAAAATGTTGATCTGAGATTTTCACACACAGCAGCTCCGTGGCTGGAAATGCCTTTTGATTGG
Source organism: Clarias macrocephalus (assembly GCA_011419295.1). Lineage (NCBI taxonomy): Eukaryota > Metazoa > Chordata > Actinopteri > Siluriformes > Clariidae > Clarias > Clarias macrocephalus. Next base: position 8,701 of record JAAGKR010000198.1, on the reverse strand, counting down.
TCAGAGGAGACTGGCCAGACTGTTTTGCTCTAACTGGAAGGTTAGAGTAACACTAATTTCTACTGTTTACAACGATAGTGAGCCGAAAGGCATCTCGGATTTCACAACACATCAAGCCTTGAATTGGAAACAACAGCAGAAGACCATGTCGGATTCCAGTGCTATCGAATCTGAGGCTACAATATGGATGCAGGTTAACTGAAACTCGACAGTTAAGCATAAGAAAGAAAGCACCTAGTGTTTTTCCAGTCTGTCTGATTGTGCTGGAGTACATGCTGATTTTTTTTTTTTTGAAGCGTTCGTTAAATTTCAAGGTGAAGTAGACCCAATGAGCTATTTAAAAGGAAATGTGTGCGAAAGTATAAAATGACGTCCACAAAACATGCACTACCAGTCAAAAGTTTGGACACACATTATAATTCCATGGTCTTTCCTTTTTTATTACGTTATACATTGTAAAGCAGCGCTGAAGGCGTCCAAAATATGCAATAATCTCCTTTGAACAGTTGATATTGAGATGTTTCTGCTACTTGTGATTTGTTAAGCCTTTATAACAGCCCTAAGCTAAGGTGCTATTTTATTTGGTGGTTTTTGAGGCTGGTGACTCTAAATGAACTTCTCCTCTGCAGAGATAACATTTGGTCTTGCTTTCCTGGGATGGACTTCATGAGAGCCAGTTTCGTCATGGTGCTTAATGGGTTTTGCAAATGCACTTGATGTTACTGTTCGTGCAAGAACTGTTCCAGAACAGCTGACCTTTTGTGTCTGACTGTTGTTGGTTACTTAATTCCCTAATCCCACAAAATGACTATGCTATTTCATAGTAATATTGTTCTGGAATTTGGGGAAAAGTATTGTTGTGGAATGTAGGAAAATAAATACTTATGTCCAAAGTATTGACTTGTATGACAAGTATTACTGGTGCCTTCTGAGGATGTAGTAAAATTTCCATGTTCAAAGAGAACCGTATCACACACCTACGCACAGGAGATGTTCTTTCCAACCTACTAATGCAGGTGACTCTACCTGGTTATTTCATTTGAGGAGATACTGCTTCTTCAGTGTGCGTTTCTATTGAAGCCGTTGCACAGCATCACCAATCCAAGGAGAAACTGTTCTTACTTGTTCGGCTGTGTTCTTACTTGTGCGGTTCTGAAAACGCAGACTGTGGACGTAATCCAATTTGGTTCGCTTTTAGATGCCGTGCTTATCAGTCTTGCTTTGCAGAGCGTGGTCGTCAGATAAATACAACTGGAGTCGGAGATGGCGAGCAGTGACTCCTGTTGTGCTTTCAAGAAATTAGGGCCGCATAGCGTTTAATGAGTCAGCGACTGAAAGCCACCGCAGTGATCTTGTTACGAAAGCACTCTTTCAGCGACTCTCTTTAAGTAAAAGCCCTGACCTTGAGCTGAAGATGTACTTTGTCAACACCCACATCCTTTATGCCGCTCTGAACCTGTAGCGAGAGAAAAAAAATTGCAGCAGGAGGAAGGAGAAAAAGAGATCAAGTTAAAGAATGTAAAATTGAAGTGGTGATGTCAGTGTTGGAAATCATAAAGGGTCCCTGTGCCAGTGTTACTTCTGGGTCCTACACACTGACCGCTCCAAATTAAATGTAGGGCTTGAATGCACACACGCTCCCATATGCTGGCAAATAAACAGCAGACACTGGCTACGTTTTACATGCAGCCTAGTAATCCACTCATAATTAAACTGACGGTGTATTCAGAATAACATTTGCATATTCACGTCAGTAGGAATAAAGTGAACTGATTCAGTGCAATCTGAATAAGAATAAGATAACTCCTTTTAATATAATATAGTTCATTTCAGTAGCAGAACCGTGAATTAAGTCCTTTACTTAAACTGCAAACTTTAACTTTAACCGACAGGGGAGGAGGAGGAGGCGGGTTATTGTGTAGGACAACTTTCTTGCATTCATGCGTGCTCACACGCGCTCACGGATGTTGACTTTACTTAGACTACAAACTAAGTTTGCGAGGGGAATCCCAGACGCCATTCTATCAAATTTCCTTGGACTATTTTGTTGAGGATTTTCCGAAATTAGGATTATTTACCATCGGGACAGCTTTACAGGACAGCCATTTTCTATCATTCTTCCCCCGGACTGATTCATTCAAACCGCTGAGGCCAACTCATTTCTCCCGCAACCTCAAACCCGCACACACAATATACCAGACTTTAGACATTTTATACATTCACTAAGACAGAGCTACTTGAGCTACTTTCGTGAAATTCTTTCTTCGCATATCCCAGCATAACAGGGGTATGAGCGCAGTGTCTGCCATGATACAGCGCCCCTGGAGCAGATCGGGTGAAGGGCCTTGCTCAAGGGCCCAACAACGGCAACAATGGTGAAGCTGGAGCTCGAACTGCCGACCTTCCGATCAGTAACTCGGTGTCATAGCCCTCTGAGCCACCATTGCCCCTGTAGCTCAGCCAATGCTTTAAGATAGGAAACCAAAACTGCACACTGATTCTGGTTCTTGTTTGTGTGAAGCTGTTCATATTAAGGAAAAAATATTGTCGAAGCACATCATTATGGAAATAAATTGCATCAAGATGCTGCTTTAAAATCGTTTCATCACACAGTCCTACATACACACACACACACACATGCTATCACACTCATTTAAAACTTATAAACCTTTGTTTATATGCATGTTTTGGGAAGAGGAAGGAACTTTACTTACACAAAGAAGATGCACAGGGAATGTGCACAAAAACTCCATCTAGATATTTTAAGCCAAGCTCAGGTTTGAACCAGGGACCCTTGTGCCGTGAGGCAGCAGCGCCCATCACCACAATCTGTTTGTGAAAAGAAAGAAGAAAACCTTATTCCTGTTGCACATTATTGTTATGTTAAAAGACATTATCAACTGAGACAAAATAACCTTGCAATTCCACCATCTCAAGCAGTCTTTTAATATTTATGACATAAGAAGATAAGTAATAAATAATATGTGCATGTTGTTATGTTCAATATGTTACAGAATGTCAGGCAAATATCAAATGCTGGGTAACTTTCCTGGAATCACAAGTTCTTCTTCCTGCTGTCCTTTTTATAAAATGCTGAAAATCATTTAAAACTTGTAAAAAACACACACACACACAGCAGGCGTGATCCAACAGCTAAATAGCTGAACATTGACTAGACTCACGCTCCTCACTGTTGCCTCGGTAACATTTCCTCCCCCCTCCTCGCATGTGCATATAATGTGAATATAACCAGACCTTGTTTACTGATTGTCCGGTTTCTGATGCATGCAGTATTTAGTCATCTGCAATCGCAATGAATTCCTATAGATTTCTAAAAATCTTTGTGTAAATAATAGCCGTTAACACAACAGAGAAGATAGATAGAATGAGATAGAACATCATCTTACAAACTACTACTGTACTACCCATCACAGTAAATGTATGATCATTTTAAATAGTTAAACGTTTAAACAGCTTGTGTAATAGGACACATCTCATGACAAATAACATGACAAAATAATGCATGAAAAAATAGACTTACTTAGTCACGTGACTGGCGATTGTTATAATATTTGAAGATGAAACATGGCAAATTCTACTATAATCATAAACTAACTCTTTTCTGCTAATCACATCCCATGGCAATTACTAAATAATTCATAGAGATTAAACAAAAAAAAAAACATAAGCCACTACACATAAATTGTATGCTAATGTTTAATGCTTTAAAAAAACAGTATAGCTCTATGAGCATTGTAAGCTAAGGTTGCTCTATCTAACTTCTAACAGGTGCATGACTAGCTACAGATTCTGCTAATTAAAAAAAAGAAGAAAAACATTTGCCAGCCTCACATTCAGACCGTTGCTGTGACTCTTGGCAGTTTTGGCTCTTTTCTTTAAGCGCTTCAGTATGTTTCATATGGTGCTGAGCATACCTGTCAACCTGTCTGTATTGAAGACATGGAGACGGATGATGGAAACCCTGTTGAATTTGTTTATATAAAAAAATGACAAAAGGAGAAAAGCAAAGGTGTAGAGGAAAAAAGGAACAGTTTTTTATTTTTAAATTTTTTTAGTATTTATTGATATAAATCGGAGCAAACACAAAGCTGCTTTATCACTGTTTAATTTCTTTTTCATAGAGTACATCAGTCCTCTTATTCTTTCGTTAATCAGGATGAAAATTAGACAGTGCACACTACAGCAAAAAAAAAAAAATCGCAAATGCATTGTAGATATTAAAAAAGATAAATGTTATTTATTAATTTTTTTTGGATGGGGATATTTAAAGTCCATCCTTCTCAAGTGTGCCTTACTCCTACCACCTAATGAGCTTCTTTTCCTTATGGTCTGCATTTCCTCCCAAGGCCGTGTATAGTGTAAACGCTTGTCCTTTTTATTGTGCTGAGATATAAGAGACAAACGAGTAAATGGCTTCAACTGAACTGGCAGTAACTGTATATTACTAGTGTTAGTACTGCTACTTATATTGTTACTCCTAATCCTTTCAGTATTACTCCTATTACTTCTGCTGCTACTACTACTTCTGTTACAAGTATTACTCCTATTACTACTAATACCTACTGCTACTCCTACTACTACTGATCTGTCTCCTACTACCGTTACAACCAATATTGCATCCAATTTCTACTACCGCTAATACTGCTTATACTCCTGCTACTATGCCTCCTCTACTAATGCTACTAATATTACTTCTACTACTATTACTCCTATTACTACAACTCCTGCTACTCCTACTACTATTACTTGTACTTTCGAGTCCTACTGCTATTACCCCATTACTACTACTTGTACTAATGCTACTATTACTGCCCCTTATACTACTATTACAACTACTACTGCTGCTTATACTCATACTACTAATCTTATTCTGAGTACTGCTATGCCTGCTTCTACTAATAATATTACTTAGGGTGAGCGGGGAGCCTGGAGACTATACCAGGAACCCAGGGGACTTGGGGCATGAAGCGGAGTGCACCGTGGACATGGTGCCAATCCATCGAGGGGCACACACATACACACTCGCACACTATGGCCAATTAGTCTAATCTACTGTACATGGGAGATAAACCGGAATACCCGGAGGAAACCCACCAAGCACGGGGAGAACATGCAAACTCACAAAGACGGGAATCGAACCTGGACCCTGGAGGTGCAAGGCGACAGTGCTAACCCCTACACCACCATGCCGCCACTCCTCATTCTCTTATTTATAATACTCCTTCTGTTACTGTTCATGCTACTATAGCTCCTCCTCCTCTTCTCTTCACCTATTGTTATTTTTACTGTTGCTATAGCTACCATTTCTATTAATTCTATGACAGTGTGTCCCAAAAGTCTTCATACATAGGGGAAATTAACATTTAATTAAAAAAATTTTTTTACCCCTTTTTAAATTTAACTCCTCTTCATGACTGCTTTTCTTTGTAAAAACACAGATCCCACTCACGATGAACTTGTGTTTACACATCTGGTATTCGGCATGTAATTGCACATTCAAATGCATTCTGAATGCAGCAGCTTCCTGATCTGGTCATGATAATGGTTTCAGTATGTTTTTTTTTTGTTTGTTTTTTTGCTAAAGCACTCTTAAAGGCTATGTTGTAAAGATATATTAGTTTCAACAAAGTATGAAAGATATTAAAAGATGCTTAGCTAAAAAGAGATAATTTCCCCCATGTATGGAGACTGTATGGGTCACTGTGTGATTTTACTAGGACCGCTTCTGTTATTACCTTAGTACCAGTATTACTATTAATACAGATATTCCTACTCTTAGTACTTCTATTACTACTACCCCACTTTTCTTTCTCAGCCACTACTAAATTGTTAATTATTATCATTAATAATAATTCCATTGACCTTTTGGAACAAGCTAATGTATAGACAAAGGCGTGGTATCTATGTTGGTTTTAACAACACGCGCCTTTTATAAAATATTTTCAAGGTCCAAAAATACATATAAAATTTTGAGCTGCTTGTAGACTGGCGTCTTTGACTCGGCAAACAACATACCAATATATCCGCTTATATTTTTCCTGTTTTCTTTGAAGCCGTGAACATAATATGTTTCATTGTTTTTGATGGAGTAGGATTTTATTGTAGTCAGCCTTCCCTTAATTCCTGTGAGACGGAGGGTGCGAGCTTTTCCTGAAGTGTGTTTTTCAGTACTAGAGTGAAATGGAGCAGAGATATTGGCTGCTGAGAGTCACCAGGGCTGCCGCTCTATTTGCGCAGTGAATGAGCTTCGACTTACGCAGCCGAATTGTTTCAAGCTTTATTTCTTTTTTTATCCCCCTCTCTCTGCTTCATTCCTCCTCACCTTCATAACTGCTGTTCCCGGGCTCCCTTATCACCCTGCGGCATTCTGGGTATTTAACATGTGAGTAACCCGTTTAAGCTCTACAGTTTAAATGAAAAGAGAGATAGAAAATAAAAAAAAAAGTGGATGACCGCCCCTCTCCCCCACAACCCCCCCAGAATATTTATCCAAAAGATGGTCAAACATTTTTTTTTTCTAATGATTGTTAGGGAAATTTATCAGCGAGTTTATGAAACGGGTAAGCCGAGGTCCAATGCAAAAATCTTTTTCAGAATTGTGGGATTTTATTTATTTATTTGAGCATCACCTTTTAGTTTACTACAGTAGAGGTTACACACTGGACCAGTAATTCAGATTTTTCTTCTTTGCTCGTGTGTTTTTTTTTTATTTTTTTATTTTTTGCTTTTATATCACGTTTTGACATGATTTGTTGGTGCGCAATTCTCTACAGTACTGCAAAAGGCTTCATCTCTTCTTCCCCCGTACCCACATATAACTCATTGCTTTGTGAAGGTACATAACATTTTGACAGCAGCTTTTGTCTGAATTTGGGTCCACGCAGACCCAGACAGACACCCTCTGTTTTATTTACCTCATCACACTCTGGATTCTCTACTAGCGCACTTAAATGCACACACGTGTATATATACACACACGCGCACACACACTCTTATCCGCTGTCTCATTTGCACATTCACTCAGTCATAGTTGCACATGAAGACGCATACATACTCGCTCATAATACAGGTGCGAACTCTGATACACTCCTTTGCTTACACAACCAAATAGAAACATACAAAGAGACACTTTTTTTCTTTTTTAGTCTTTCATTTTCTCTCTCTTTCCATCCCTCGCTCTATTGAGGCGAGCCCTTTAATCTCCTCTTGGTTGACGCATGTGCGCTGCGCAGTTGTGTATGTGTGCGCTTTTGCAAAAGTGTTTTGATAGACAGCTCAAACACAGGCTTTTTAAGATTCAGCATACACACACTAATCCGGCACTCTCTTTGTTAAGTTCTGCCATAGAGAGTAATCCTGAGTGAGCTGCAGATATAACACACACACACACACACACACACACACACACACACACACTTAATCTTAGTGGTCTCCTCTGTGCCATCACTGTGTTTCCAAAAGGAGGTGTGTGTACATGTGTGTGTTCATGCATTCATGTACTTGTCACCACTTTTCAAATCGCTCTCTTAAGCACTCGCGCATTTGTAAGCAGCGGTAATCAAAACAGCCTCAACAGCTTATCTTTGGAGGAGGCGGCTTTGGGCGACAGGCTGTTGCAGTGATATCCATCCCAGCGAGAGAGACTTTACCTGGGCAGGAGAAGTGAAGGACTACCCTTCTAACCCTCCACCTCCATCCATACCCTCAGCTTAAGCTCCAAATCCGCAAGCGCTCCTCTCCATCGCCCATTCATTTGTTCCTAAGCCTCTGGGAGAGATAGCGCTATGCTCTCATTCCTTATTCCACTTTTATGAATAGCATGGTAGGTTTTTATTTTATCTGACACAAACATTGCAGAAAGCTTCGGAGGAATGTACCTCAAACCGAGCTATCCACTTCATATGCACT
>JAAGKR010000197.1:125124-262206 GCA_011419295.1 Clarias macrocephalus | reverse complement strand
AATAATATATGAATTTGATTTTGAGTTTGATTATGTTGCTGTTGTCATGATATTATGCAGCATTTATCATTTCTAAATAACAACAATTACAAAAATGACAATTATTTAAACATGTTTTTATAATTTCATATTATAAGACAGACTTTCACATAATCAGTCAAATGTACCTGACTACACATTCCAAGCAAAATAACGAAGAGCTTTTGATGACTAGGAAATCTGTGCTTTGAGTTATACATGGTAGGTGAAGATATAAATCGAGTCATAGAAGGTCATAACACAGTTGATTAAAATGTCTAGTGTGCTTCCTGTGCCATATATTCAGTACTAAACGATCAGAACAGCACTGAAACTCAAACTCAGTGCACATGATTAACTTCATATAACAGCATTTCAACACTGTTCAAACAGATGAGAGCTGTCGCCCCACGGAGGAAACTGTGGAATAACTTAGCATGGAAAAAAGCCAGAACTCATTCACTCATTCACAAGGGGGTTTCTGATTGCCACTGGTTGCCATGAAGAAGCGAGATGCTCTGCAACACATCCAGCCACACTTTGTAACAGAAGACGTACTGTTCCTGGAAATAGAAAGAACAACAGCGGGTCCATAAACCTGGGCAATTTTCATATCAGTGTCTGTAAAGCATAGATCATAGTATACAAAAGCAAACACATGTCCTTTCTGAAACAGAGACACATTCCTTAGAGAAAGCTAATTATAGGCTGCTGAAATCAGAGACGATACATTAGTGGTTGTCATGCATGGGGTGGGGATCTGGCAGCTTTTGAATCTGTAAACTCTTTAATTAGTGTGGCCTATGAAATCCTAAACAGTAAGTCATATTATGATTTCATAAATTTCATTTTTCATTACACTAACTAGAGGCTTGGCTTACTGACCTTGGTTTGAATCATCCCATGGCGCTGGAGCCGCATCTCCCTCACAATCTCACTCACATTAATCTGAGGAAGCAGATGCAGGTGGTTGAGTGTTATGAGCAGTTCGAAGAGGAAAATAGATCATATTTCATTAAATTTGATGGGGAAAAAAAATTCTCGGGAACTCATTTTGCTTTAGTGAGACTAAGTGAATTTCAAACAATTAATATATTTCCATGTCTGAAATATTTATTGTCAGTCTTTTTACTTTTTTTCATAACCACATAGTTTTCACTCACCACTACAACCTTTCCTTAACACTCTACCTCGACATGGTAAACAGGTGTCTTGCTGTTAAAGTGATCTCACTGTCACCAGTGTTTAGGTTTTAGTCAATGTTGCTGTTGTTAAAATGGAACAAATTCAGGCATATTCAGGTTTATGCCTTATGAATCTGCTATATTGTACTAATCAACGAATAGTCTAAAATGGCTAAGGATTTTGGACTGCTTTGGTCTTATTTTCTCCTTGCTTACCTTTATATAATGCTGTTGTTTAGCACGTGATACTATGCTGAATATAGTGAAATTTATCTATTGTTTGCTATTATAAGAAAATAGTTAAATAAGTATTTAATTATTAATCCTATTTCTGGACTTGTTCTATTGATAGATGATGTTGATAGTTTTAAGGATTTAATTTGCAGACATATGTTGCAATAGGATAGGATCTTTTTCAAGCACTTAATTTTTTTTTAAATAATACTTTTAGTTAATCTTAAAAAGAACAATCTTAATTTTCATAATAATCTTACATTTGGTTAATCATAATCTTATGGGAAATGCTAAATAAACTTTACTATAATACTATATTTTGCAATTTTTTTTTTCAGTGTATTGATTAATTTATTCATCTTTAGTAACTGCTTCATCCTGGTCATGATCACTGTGTATCCAGAATCTATTCTGTAAACCGAGCACAATGCAGGAAGCCTCATGCTTGAAAGGATGCCAGTCCATCTCAGGACATCGTCCATAATTTAGCATAGCCAATCTGCCTATGTGCTTGTTTTTGGACAGTGAGACGATAACGGAAAGCACAGAGGAAACCCATGCAGACATGTTGAGATAATGTGAAACTTCGCACAGATGGTAACCCAAGCTCAGGATCAGACTGAGAAACCAAGAGCTGTGAGGCAGGAATGCTCCCCACTGTGGCAACATGCCACCCCCTATTACGATATATTGCATTATAAATGTGTTCACATTTATTGTTGCTGATTGTGAAACTGCTATAGGAAAACCGCTGTTCAGAATCTATATTTTTCCTCATTACTTCATTGTGTGAATCACCAGACAAATATGTCTATGGAAAAACACATACCACATGGAAAACATGCGCCACACATACTCACAGTGAGGTCCCTCTCTATGAGGCCGAGGATGACATCAGTGCAGATGAGGACGCCTGCTCGGCCTATACCTGCGCTGCAGTGGACAGTAATGGGGCCGTTCATGTGTACTGCACGCATGTACCGGATAAAGTGCACTAGCTCCTTTGAACAGCGAGGTGTGCTATGGTCTGGCCATGTGGTGAACTTCAGGTGCTTTACAAAGTGTGTAGCTCCTGTCTGTAATTGAGCACAGGGTATCACAGGATAAGATTTTTTTATTTTACTCAAATGTTGTCATCCCATCCGTATAGACATTTACGATGAGGTGAAATATTGCACCTCATATTTTACTCATTAAAATAAAAAAGCGTGTCTTTCTGTGAGTAACTTTAAAGAACAAATAATATGAAATTCCAAGAGTGAGATTTTACAGGGAAAAAAGAATAATTGCAGACTTCCTACAGGTATATACTGGATAAACAGCACAAAGCTGAGGAGTCTGGACGTGCAAACAGAAAACCAACTGAACTAACAGCATATACAATAAATAATGTGTATTTATATACTTTGAAGCCCCAGGGTTATATGATCACTAATAAGAATGCAATGGCCAATCCAGCATTAAAGCCGAAATCACTAGGGTCCACCTCTCACCTCTTTCTCTACCATCTTGATGACTTTGATGTGGAAGTAGTCCAATTTCTGGTAATTGTCCAGGATCAGCTGGTAGTGGTTTGTTTCTATGGGGACGTCACACTTCTCAGGCCAGTACGTGTGGCATTTGATTTTGCCGCGCTCCACTTCCCGGGTCATCATTGCAATGATGTCAGACTTGCTCTCCCAAACCATCTGCCAGAAGCAGTCCTGAGTGTTGGGCAGAGGTCCCTGTGATGAGATGTAAAAAAACTCATCTGGGCCCACCTTCATCCGGATGTAGCTGGCATTAATGTAGTCCTGTTTCTCTCCCACAGGAACTCGTGTCTTATCATCTGTGTGTAGACATATGAAAGTCTAAATAGTTTAACAGTTAATTTAGGGACTACCTTGCTGTACAAATTTACATCATAATAAATGACAAACTCTTTTTGGTAAATCCTTATGTTTACTTGGTTTGAATATTGAACTAATATTTATTCTTGTGTCAGTAATAAGTTTATTAATGTCGGTTTAAATACTACATCTACTGGTATCACCAAATTCTGTATTAAATATTATTATATCATAGGATTTGTTGAGTTCTCATTTACGATTGCTGAGATATTCTAGATTTATTTTCTATTACAGCCAAATTCATATGCTTTAATTCATGGGAGCACAGGGATTAACTTGGCTTTTGCTGCATAGCACACAATGTAAAAAAAATAAAAATAAAAACTACATAATACATATTATGGATATTTATGGGTAAATATTAACAACAATGTTGACTTATTAATAAACCACTTCGGAACATTTTGTTATAGAAAATAATTGGCTTTTCAAATGGTAATGTTACACCATCATTGATTATTATGCTTATGATTATTTTATACCTAATATATTAAACTAAATGTTCTATTTAATTCGTTAAAGAATCAAACCCAGCTAATTAATTCTGCATAAAATATTTTATAAGGGTAAACTACCCCATCATTTTAAATAAAGATTGTATTATTATTATTATTATTATTATTATTATTATTATATTTAACAATTTAACCCTGTTCAATTCAAGTGAATATTTAATCAGGCAAAAAATTGTAAGAAGTTGAAAATGCTATATAATGCTTTTGACAATATTTGTGATTAGTAATAATAATAATAATAATAATAATTACAACAACAAGAACAACAACAATAATAATAATAATTATTATTTTTTATTATTATACTAATAAATAAATAAATAAATAAATAAAAAATAAACAAATAAACAAAATATCCCAAATGAAAGTTTTGGAGCCCTTGGCTGGTTGGCACAGTTCAAAAACAAGTCAACAAAAAACAAATGCATAATGACTAAAACTAATGAAAAACTAATTACATTAATAGCTTATCCCCCTGGTTTAATAAATAGAAATACAAATAAAAAAGCAGAAAGGCAGGCCAGGATGAGTTTATAGAGAGGAATGTTCTAGACTACTCCCATGGTAGCCATTTTGGTTGATACACTCATGTTTGTGGGAATACAGGAGTGCATGTTGAATGTGGCTCTGCATGAAGCCTTGGTTCAAGATTTCTCATTATATTAGCCTGGTAGCTTGCTGACCTACATGTAAGATTGGACCTTCATGTAACACTCTATAAGGGGCCTCTCTGTAAAAACATGTCCAACAGTCAATGAGAGAAAAGGGTTCAAGAAAAAGAGTGAAAACAAAAAAGGGGCTTGCAAGGGGAAGTGGAATTCTCTGAGAGTAGGTAGATGCGTGTAGAGACATCCTCACAATGGGTGGCATCAGACTTCTTATAGGAGGCCTTGAACTACTTCCAGCAAAAACAGTTAAGTCCCAGGGGCCTCACACTTTGCGATCCTAGGGGCTTTATTTGAGGGAACAGAAGCCTAGTGAGCAGCCATGATAATAAACAAACACTCAAGGGCAGGCGAGGGCCAGTCTGCCTCCTGCCAGCACAAGAAGTTCTACATTGTACCTCAGTACCCGCCTCTGAGTTCCTCAGGGAGTCATATAGCCCTCTGACACAAACACAGTACCAACCCAGAGGTTTACAAATTTTCCCATTTAACTGCTTCCAATTACATTAAAAGAGGAACTGTGAGTCAAAATGGTGTTAAAATGGAGGAGTGCAAACTTGATAACAAAAGCCGCAGTGTGAGAATCAGGCCAAGAGAAGAGGCCTAGAAACCACAATAAGGAAATGGATGGCGTTCAGTATTACAGATACACACAAGAAGTATAAAATGACACCCTTTAATGTGGGTGGGTAGATTGGCTACGTGACATTTCCAGTAGGTGTGAATGAGTGTGAATATGTATATGCATGGTGTCCTGTAATGGGTTGTTGTCCTATCAAGGGTATATTCCTTCCTCATGCCTAATGTTCCCAGGATAGGCTTCAGCTTCACTGTGACCAGGATAAATCAAGTAGCGATGAATTAAGGAATGAATAAATGAAAAGTGTTTTAGCAGAAGGTATTTTAGAATATACTTGCAAGAGGGCTTACAGGGCAGGATTTCTCTGTATCGATTCTTTTCTCGGTTCTCTGGTGCTTTTCCAACCAGGCAGTTATCTGAGGGAGTAAGATGGCCTAATGCCTACAGGAAAAAAAAAAACATAACATTGTGTAGATAAATACCTCGTTAAGAAATTAAATGGAACAAGGTTAAGTGAAATTTAGTTATGGCAATAGCATTTCATGATATTTAAGTACACTTTTTTGTAACATAACACAGATCATAAATAAGTGTACGTACAGTATACAGGACATCTAGGGATCTGACACAGATTTATATATAACATTAAAATTTAAATAGTAAAAATTAATATAACTTCTATATTTTGAATGGTTTTTGTTAATGGTCAAATGCACATGAATTAAATATATTTTAAGTGTAATATTGGCTTTATGGACTGTTTTGAAAAAAAAAATAATAAAAAATAAATTAAGTGTCAATTAATTTTTGGAAATATATGTTACCAAATGAAAAACATGACAACAGCAGACCCAAAACACAGACATGGAAAACACAGACATGGAAACACAAAAAACACACAGACATGGAAAAATTACATTAAATAACTAAAAGTTACTTATTTTACATGATACTAATTAATATTTAACTTAGCCCTAACATATTGATAACATGTAATATAATAATTTATTTCTTTGTTTATTTATTTTATTGATTTATATATTTTATTATTTTTCCCAATAATTTCAAATTAGGCACATTTAAAACCTTGATCATTTTAGAAATCAAGCAATTTCTATATATTCAAGCATCTTTATGAATCTTGCATATACGAATAGGAATCTAATTAAAAGAACCTACCATAAACTCTTTGACAAGGTCATGATGATCCAGCTGATTCTGAAGATTTTGCATAAGACTTTTGAGTCTTGACCCTGAGTACTGACCATTCATAGATGGGCTGATCAGGGCAAGTCTGGTGAGTTCCTCCTCTGACACAATAGGTGTACCTAAAATTTTGTCCTTGCATGTTTAATATTATAAGATGAAATCTAAGCATTTAAATAAGATGTGGTCTCAGTGCATGTAAAATATTTTATCAGTGTGTAATATTCAGTTTACTCTACCTGTGTGTGGTGTTGTTTCGGTAGAGGAATACTGAGAAGAATCGTCGTCTTCATCATCATCATCATCAGTGCTCCAGGTGTCTGTGTAATTTTTTTCAATGTTTGTGTCAGAATTTTCTAGATTCTGCTTCTCCGGGTCTGCCCTGAAGGGGGTATAAGACAGGTATTAATAGAGAACATTAACACATTTATGTTTAATGAGAACCTTCAAAAAAAGAAAAGAAAACTCTAGAAAGAATGAATATCACGTTAACTAATTATGAATATCATGAATCTGATGAAGATTAGCAATTAGCATGGAAAACTTGGCTTGGGTTCATTCATAACTCGTTGGAGCCCCCTTGTGTTTGACACAAAACAACACAACATCCAGCTGTCATGTCGGCTTAATTACTCTCATTTTACAGTTTTATTTTATGGATGATTCCTCAACGATTAATCTGGCAAAGTCAAGATTTTTTAACTGACTTTTTACGGTAAAGTCAAGATTTTTTAATAAATTCATAATTATGAAAGAATAATGCTTTTGTGAAAGTTTGTGACATACGCAATACTGGTGAAAAACAAAGTTAAAGACGTACATTACATTTTAAAAAAGGCGTACCTGCTCTGTAGCATATCTGTAACACTCAAAGATGGGCAACAGCCCTTAAAAGTAGGGGTACAGTTTCCACTATCCTGTAGAGAAAGCAACAGAGTTCAAATCTAAAGCCAGGCACATAGGTAAGCTTCAGCATCTTATTCTAGGTGCAATGTGAAGAGGTATGCTAATTAATTTTGAGAATTCATGCTGCAAATATATGAAATATATTTGGCTAAATATTCAAAATGAAACTATGAGTGTTTATGAACCTGGTCAGATTCCATCTTAACCCTGGGACAACTGGATGACTGAAAAGTTGAATGATCCTCCTGCACCTCTAGATCTGAGCTCACTCCTAGCAGAGAAATACATCACACTTAACCTTTAAACCTTAACGATTATAATACAAAGTGAACACTTACATTAAGCCTTTGCTGCCATGTTCTGTGTGCTTTATTTACATTGTTACAAAGTAAAACTGTTACAGTTCAGGTGAATTGGGAGATGGCAGACCTTCAGTGTTGTGTTCATTAGGTTCTTCAGTATAGGAATTACAGCCAGTGTAGGATGTGATGGGGAGTGTTTCTCTGTATACAATTAGCTGAACTGTCCCTTCTGCTCTCCTCAGAATATCCACCACCTTATTGTGGCTCAATCCTGAAACGATCACACCATTCACCTGCACACAGAGGCTCTGGGTTAGAATTATTCTGCCCTGGCCGTGTGACTAAGCTGAAAGGACTCTCCGAAAAAAAAGTTAATAAACTCCTTATTCACAGCCACCTCAAGGAGGATGTCTCCCACACGTAGACGGCCATCCTGTTCAGCGACACCCCCACAGCAGATGTCCTTTATTTCCAGATTGCTGCCGTTGACCCCACCTACCAGAGAAAAGCCCAACCCACCTCTCTCTGGTTTAGCAAATTCCAGTTGAAGGATGCAGCTCTGAGTAAGACAGACAGAGAGCACAAACATATAAGTGTCAGTTAGGAAAAACAGACCTAGTAAAATTAACATTTTCTCTTTTAAACACTAAAGGATATACTCACTATACAAATGAATAGGAATAATGCACCTATAAAGATGCACTTTTAATCTCTTTAGAGGATACCGAGTCTTACAGTGGGACATCTTTGATATAGCTATACTGGGAATCGACCAGGAATATAGCAATAATATACCGATCAGCCACAACACTAACATCACTGCCAGTCATGGCTCATCTATGCTTATGGGGAACAAAGGCCAGCCTGTCCAGTCTGATCTCACAAAAAAAGCACATGTAGCAGAAATTGCTAAAAAAAAATAAAAATAAGGAAAAAAAAGTCAATGCTGGTTATGATAGAAAGGTATTAGAACACGCAGTGCATCACAGATAGCCACATACTGTATGGGGCACAGCAGGCAAGGAGTTCAAGGTTGTCAATCTGGCCTACAAATTCCCCTGATCTCAATCTAACAGAGTGTCCATGAAATACGGTAGACAAAGAAGCCTGGTCCATAAGGCCCCAGGTCCCATGGTACTAGACACCATCCTGGTGCTAGACACCACAGCACACCCCAGAAGTCATGTGGAGTCATGCCATGTGAAGATCTGCCACATGTCATGTGGAGATCTGCCCTGGCGGCACAAGTGGAACTGACATAATGTTTTGGATTTTAATATTATGGCAAATTGGTGTATATATGGCCATGAATACAAGGCCCTATTTTTAATATAGTTAGTAACTAAGATGTGTGAGAAAACAGATTTTTTTTTCATCGCTGTTTGCCAGACTCACGCAGTTATGTTTGAGAGAGTCTAATAGGACCCAGCTTTATTTAAGGCCTAAGGATGAACAAGACAACTTGGAAAACAATTAATCTAATCTATTTCTATATATGTTTTTTAACAGTGAAATATTAATGTATGGTTCATGGGCAAAGAAATGTGACAAAGCTGGCTAATAGTGAACAGACAGAGGGATTACTAGACTCAGGTTTCGGTGTCATCATATAGATACAGAGCACAGTTACCTCCTGCTGAGAGGTCACAGAGGGCATTGGTCCAAATCCTTCAACATTTTCAGCCAGCTTAACTGTAAAAAAAAAAAAAAAAAAAAACCAAGAAAGAAAGACAGACAGAGAAAAATATAGAAAAATAGACTCAAAATCAAGTTCATATAAGAGCAGGTTATGCAGTAAACACACAAACCAAACACACACAAACCAAAACTGAAAATGTAAAAATGTTCAAATTTCTCCTCCCAAAAAACTATTTCACAAAGAATTTAATAAACAGACTGAACACTCACGATCACCTCTCTCCTCTGCTGCCATCTCAGGAGGAGATGTGCTGACTGGCATACTGCTATGAAAGGTGAGCAATGGGTAGCCTTTTCAGGCGCTGTTGGACCCCCCAGCTAGCTGTTGCCCAGCAACTCAGGTGCCACATGGGATCACCTGGGACACGTCCATCAGGCGCGACAAAAATGCCTTGTGATCGGTTAAACAGGGTAGGGGCACTCACTAATAATTAATTTTGCACTTTAGGCTTCTTTGGTCCAGTCAAGCTGTGTCTGTCAGCATGGAGCTAAAGCTACAGCGCTCAGAGAACAGAGACATGGCGACACAGAAACCAGAGTCCTTACCATCAGCGGCAGCCTCCATCTCAGATGACCTAGGCTCCTCAGAGTGAGGGTCGAACCTCTTCTCTTTTTTCCAATCGAAGAAACCTGGGAATGAAAAGTATGGAGCAAGTAATATAAACATTAATGAATAAATAAATACACATAAATAAGTGAAAAATATGATTCAAACAGTGGTACATCTAATTTAATAATTTTTCTACTTGCACAAAATATTGTGTTTTGCATACTGCAAAGTAGACTTGTGTAACTTAATTTAATCCTTATTTTCCCCTTCGTTTCCCTTTTTATGGTTCTCCTCTGGTTATTTTCTTGGAAGTTCCAGTTAAATGGGAGCTACAGCATATAGACTGAACCAACAATGTAATTTCACATTTATATACGTATATGTAGTTTTCTACATTAAATCACTATACAGTATAATAAGCGTCACTCAATGAGAGGGAAATTCATTATAACCAATCCATGTTTTTAGAAGGTGGGATAACGCCAACATTTTCTGTGAACATAAAGATAACACATACAGAACCTCCACACAGACAGGCACCTGAGCTATAGCTGCGATGCGACCTACTGCAGTGTCATGCTGCTATGACCCAAACCAACAGAATAAAACATGGGAGGGATGGGAGTTGAAAGAGGGTGCTCATCTAATCTGAGCTGACACTGCACTCAAAAATGTTGCTGTGGCCGCTGAAGCGTTCAATGAATCCCGGGCCACAGTGGCAGCCACTGGAGCAGCTCACTGTCTCACTTCTGTCACTTCAGTCTTGAATAAGACATGTCAGCCATGTGCTGAGAGTGTGACAAGCACATGCACACACTTGTGTCTTACAGAGAAGAGTCTAGCCCAGGGCAAGGTGAAACGCTGTATACTGAACAGCTAAATGCAAAAACCATATTCATAGTACACATATTTAACACATTGTATTCTGATGTTGATTGCAATAATCAGATGCTTACCATTCCATTTGCTTTTGGGTATCACAGGTTGATCATCTCTGTAGTGAAAAAAAAGCAAAAAATGAATAAATAAAATAAAAAGACCAGTGTAAACAAAGGATTTGCATTTGACTGCCAGTGGTCTACAGTATCTCACCTCATGGCTTTGAGTTTGACTTTTTGTGAAGAATATTCACAGATCTTTACAGCATCTTCCAGTGACATTCCCAGGGTGCACCTGCCACTGATGTAGACAATTCGATCATTTGGCTGAATGCTTCCCTCCTCACTGGCAGGTGAGTTTGGAACAACTTCCTGAACATAGATTCCCTGCCACTTGCTGCCAATACCACCCCGGAGCTTGATTCCTACACAGCAAAGAAAAAGAAAAAAATGACAAGTATACATAATTGGAATAGAGAGA
Source organism: Clarias macrocephalus (assembly GCA_011419295.1). Lineage (NCBI taxonomy): Eukaryota > Metazoa > Chordata > Actinopteri > Siluriformes > Clariidae > Clarias > Clarias macrocephalus. The sequence goes on along the minus strand of JAAGKR010000197.1, from coordinate 251,100 downwards.
GATTTTATCTCCTTGAGTTCACAGTAATTGACTCCTTGAGTTAATTATCTGTAGATAGCCAGACTATCAGAACTAAAGTACCGTATAGACTAGACTATAGAATAGACTGGAATGCAGAAGGAACATCCAAAATATAAAATTAGCTCAATAATATTTACATTTCTTAAAAATACATAAACATTATTAAACTTATACATTATACAATTGTGCAAACTGTACAGAGGTACATGTGTTTTTTTAAGAGAAAAATTTATTATGTCAAATATTTAGTTTGTTTTAGCTTAATAATGCTTAATGCTTTTTAATATACAAAAAAGTTTAACAGCATTATTTTGAAGCCTACGACTTTCACGTAGAACTTCATATATTACTGTATGTGCAATGCCTCACCCATTTGTCCAGAGGAGGTCTTGTATATGATAATGTCCTGAAGGCTGTCTGGTGGTGGAGGAGGCAGGAGGTTCTGTTCAGCTCTGCCTAGCACCATATGGAGTTTTTTAGGGGAGTATCTAAGAATTGTCATGGCCACTTCATCAGACACATTAGTTACATAGTGACCATTCACCTAAAAAAAAAGTACAATATGAGACAGTCAGATTTTTTAAAATAATTACTGTCATCATATATATATAAAATATTTAATTCTACAAATATTCTGTTGAGTATGTTCTGTATAGGAGCTTTATATATATACAGTATATAAAGCTTATAATGGAACTGTTTCGCTGCAAATGGCAAACTTTGGTTAGATGCAAAGCATGGTTGTAAAATGGACCAAGCTTTTTTAGATTATGATAAATACCATTTTTAGCCTGTCTCCAGGTCTGAGCCGGCCATCCGCCTTGGCTGGATTATCCAGGATTTCTTGTATGTAATAGCAATTGTCTAATTTGCTCCTAGTAATAGTAAACCCAAAACTGCCACTTCTGGATTTAGTAAGGGTTACCGTCAGCTCAAACTCCTTAAACACTTCCTATACAAGTAAACAGAATGCAAGCCTAAGATTATTTTCCATTCCTAACATCATATAGTGAAATTCCACTACATCACAATAATTTGCAAAATTGGGTAGGTCTACATAGCTTGTACCCTTCTGGGTTCTTCATCCTCATCCTCCTCTTCATTGTCCCAGCCATTTTTGGTGCTGGTTGCAGTGGGCAGAACTAGAGGAGGAGGTGATTTTGCAGTCTTTGAAGGACTGGTACGTAAAGGAGGTGTGGGAGGTAGTGGAGGAGGAGTACGAGGGATCAAAGAACTGGTCGAGGTAGTGGTGGTAATGGTCAGATATTCTTCATCAGCTAAGACATCCAGTCCATTGGCCATAAAGTGTGTTCGATTTCCACTTAAATCTTCAATGAGCTCACTGCAAGCATAAGTGATTAAGTTATTCTGTATTCCACTACAAATAGTCTACTACGAACACTACAAAAAAATCTGTTCTTTCAACAGATAAAAAAATTGAATATTACGTTTCCTCAATATTACACCAACCAGTTCAAAATTTCTAACTCTCTCTCTCACACATGTTTTTTTTTATTATTATTAAAGCAGCAAGTCATTTTTAATTATTTCAAGGTCCTGAGATACAACAACAATAACAACAACATAAAAATAATAATAACCCTTAAATACTGTAAAAGTTTTTTTTTTTCTAATAATTTATATGTATTGAAACATTTAAAGCCTCTTATTGGTTTACCTGTATATACTAATGGGTAGGGGAGTAAAAGAAAAAATATTTCCAAAACATGTGACCTCTGCCTGTTTTTTACTGTGTAAAATGGGAGGAAATAAGTTTTTGGGATGAGATATGGATTGTCTGTCCCTCTTTTCTGCCTTTCCTCATATATCTCTTTTTGTCTTCTGTCTAAAGCTGTCCTAAGAGTCAGCATGTCCTTGTCATTTCAGAACCCACGCCTTCCATCATTAAACATAATCCACATGGCCGGTGACATAACACACTTTGGCTTTATAAAAAATGTGAAGGTACAGTACATCATGACCATGTTGGGATGAGGGCGCCATCTTGTGAGGTATTTACCTGTGCCTGCTACATTGGTTACATGCAGACCTTTTGATTTTGGCAAAAATTGTTTCAATCACTCAAATATTATAGAGAACGGAGGAAATGCAGAAGGTGTAAGAGAATAAAAGTACCCATACTGATAGAAATTAAAGGAATAGTTAGTTTTTTGTCTCAAATCAAAATGAGGTTCATTTAAGTCCTTTACCCTAGGTCTCAGACATTATACATTTTCCTGCTCTGCACACAAACTATGAAGTTTGTCACCCAGAACGCAAGTAAAATGTAAGATATTGGAGCCACATTGCACAACCCTCATTCCATGCAAAAATGCATTCAAGTTCAGATGAGACTCATATGAAGCTTCTCCAGCCCCACTGAACTCAATCAGTTGCTAATATAAATTTGTCTTTTTTTCTTTCACTGGAACTAGCCATATTGCTGTTTTCATGGAAATAAAATAATTGGTGTAAGACAGACTTGAAAAAATCACTTTAAATCACAATGACAAACAGCAGTATTTAAGAAAACTAATAATTTCATATACAACATGCCATCCAAAGACTGGATCATAGACCCTGATGCACTACTTCAACTCCCACCCCCTGACAGTGTAAATTATATTACTTTCTATGCAGTGCATACACTATGACCTAATTTAAAAGTTATACGTCATAAAAGCTCATGAAAAGTTTTGCAATGACTGAAAGACCACAGTCTTGACCCATTTATTATATCAAGTAAAATACAAATGCAAACATATTCATCAATGTGCAAGGTGTGGATTTAATTAGTCACATTATTAATAATAAAAATTGCTAAATTATTGGACCTTTAGTAGCGTGACCTACTACAGTATGTTAGTGATATGGCAGGAGCATTCACCTACCAAGGTGACGGTTTTTCAAAATCATGACAGAAAAGCATAAGACAGCCTTAAAGTCCCTAAGAAAAAAGGCAGCAGGGTCCTCGCAACATGGCGCATAAAAATATTTTACTCAAAAATCTATCACAGCTAACTTCACATTAAATACTAGGTCATAGTGTTAGTCCTAGGTTGAGTTTCGTTTTGTTGTGTTACTTATCTTAATAAACACATTCCTGTACTGTACTTACACTTTTTACAGCCTCAGCCCCCATTTCCCCTGTCTGTAGATATGCCCTAAACTGCTTATTCATTAAGACAAACAGGGATTAACTGACATGTTTTGTTCATTTAAAAAAAAAGACAATCTTATTCATTAATCAGCTGACACACTTTTGTTTTGCAGATATTGTCAGGGTCGGGTTTGATTTTGTAGTGAACCAAGGCCTGATGGATTAACCATTTAAATGGCTTAATGTATATGCAATCACAAATTAGATATCCAAGGTTTTTTTAAATCAGCTTTTAATAAATATTAAAAATAAATATTTAATCTAAATTTTTACTTAATATATTTCTAAATTACACATGACTGATGCAAAAACTATATATACTACTTACTTACTACTTACTTGGATGACTAATAAAGAAGTTAAATGCTTGTGCTAAAATTTACTCAACATTCACCTTAAGTGGGCAAGTCCTGTCTATATAAATCCAAATATAGTGTGGGACAGTACCTGGTAGTAGCTGAGCTGTGGTTACTTTTTGAGGATATGTCCTCTTTTACTTCTGGCTTTGGGTTTAGGCATGTTGGTGAAGGTGTTTGCATGAGAGGAGGTTTTACTGGGTTCAGGGTTGTGAGCATGGGTGGTGTTTGAGAACAAGTGCTGAAGGGAACACCGTCAGCTGGATTTTCTTCTTGCTGTCCATCAATAGATGAAGGGGATGGTGGAGATGACAGGGTGGAAGGGGTCTCATCCTGTTCGCTGTCCTGTCTCTGTTGAATTAATTGGACAGTATTGAGTTTGAGTGAAGCGCTGTCCTTTCTCTGGCATGGTGCTGTGGTCTTTTGTTGGAGCTTTTCACTGACGTCCGGAGAAACATACTCTACCGGCAAGTCTAAAGACCGAGACCTCTGCGTTTTACTTGGCAATGGTGAAGGACTCTATTAAAAACATAAAAAAAACATTCCTCTGAAACTGGTCAGGTACAGGGACTAGATTAAAAATTAAAAGATAAAAACTTGCCAAAAATGTAAGGAAAAAAGTTCCTTCAGGAAACCTGAAGAACTATTCCCCTAGAAGAGGAATACTATATATTACACTGTACATTACAATGTACAGTCTTACCAGTGAGATGGAGTCCATTTTTGGAAGTTGCTCAGGTGCAGGTCTGCAGATTAACAGCTTGAGCACAGCTGGTGTCCCCCGCAGCAGCTGTAGGACTTTCTGTTAGTGACAGAAAACATCTTTCGCACTATGTACTGCCAGGCCTAGATCTTACACACTATAAACATACAGTATTCCCTCGGTTAAAAGTACAAAATACCCCTTTCTAAGACTTGGGTCTTAAGAGTATGGTTCCCATGAAAAGGAAAAGTACAGTTTTATTCCTTAATTTCTGAGAATACATGGCTTAACATGTCAATGTCTAATTGTGATTTAAATTTTCGAGTAACATAAGTAAGCAAAAAAGAAAGAGCATTTGTAAAAATATTTGTTGATTAAATGTTTAAAAGTTGAAGACTAAATAACACAATATGTAAAATGCTTCTAGTACTGTTCATATGCCAGGCATAATCTGGTCTAATACATCATCTTTATAAATGGAGACCGCTAAATCATAGTGATTGCCACTAGTCACTTTTTTTTTTGGAAATTTGGAGTTTGGAATTTAGATATTACAGGTATGTGGACAGTACCTGATAGGACAGTCCTTTCACAGATTCTCCATTAATCATGAGGATGACGTCTCCCTCCTTGAGTTGGTGGCTCTCTTCAGATGACTGGCCAGTGGAAGGTGAAAGGTGTTGGAACAGTCTCCTAATGCGTACTACACTGCCTTCCTCAGGACTAATGTCACTGATGAGGAAACTAAAGCCCAAACCACTCAGTTTCTTCTCTAGTGTCACCTCCATAGTGTTCTCTAACACCCAGAAAAAAAAGCAAGTGTACAGGAGTATTAAACTGTATATGTCATGGTAGCAGAAAATATGATACTTAATGATTGTATGATTTAGCCATACAATATACTATACAACTGAGTTCATGTTTGCTGAATTTTGAACTTAAAATACTACATACTCAATATGCAATACAGTTTTCCACATTTTCTTTTTAAATTTCGAGTAACATTTGCAAAATAGATAAGTAGTTAGGCTAACACTACTCAGATCAGATTTATTTAAAATGTCTCACTATGCCGCCTTCCGGCTTTTTCATACCATCAGACACAAAGCTGTACTCCTTGGCCCTGACAGACAATGGAGTTTCCATGGTAATGTCTTTTCCAGTGGGGGTGGTGCCGCTCTGTGCACTGAGGGATGATGGAGATTTTTGTCTTTCCAAAGTGGATGAAGAGCTAGAGGTCTCCATCACCAGAGAAGGCTCCCGCTCAAGAAGCAGAGACACCACCTAAAACAAAGCACTGTCATCAACTTACATTATACTGCAACCAGGATTAACACTTCACAGAGCTTTTTTTTTAAATAAAGCATTTGTATTACTATATATTAGAATAATTAAAAAATAAATGTGTAATACAACTATGGGAAAAAGATAGTACAGTGTCTTTCAGTGCTATGTTCTTATTATTAGGTCTTTACCAAAAAGCCTCCTGTTGATGAATTGGGCACAAATTCAGACAAATTTTATTCCATCTGACCTGCAGCTTCAATTGGGTCATGCAACAGGAAAAAAATCCCAACCACACCAGCAAAGCAATACTGTCATGTGGGTCAGAATTTATCCAAAAATGATTTGAGAGAATGATACATTTCAAATTATTTTATTAAATTAATATTTTACTTAATATTAATATAAATTAATATAAATTATTATTTTACTTCTAATTATTGGTGATTTTAAATGTTACTGAATTAGGAATAATTCTTATTTCCCACTTGGTAACTAAATGTTGCTTTTCCTTTCGGGGATGAAATGACTGCATCTTGAAATAGTTTTGTTCCTGTTGCTGTCCCCTGAGGTTCTTTTTTGTTTACGCAAGTTGGTAAGGACCAAATAATTTAGACAGTCATGAATAAAAACATAAAACTGAAGGACAGTGAAATAACGTTTTCCCAAAACAATACGTGTTTATGAAGCCGCTGTAATTTTCCTGTGGTTAAATTTTCTGTACATTTTTAAAACAATTACGTTGCATCACCTCGCCAGTTTTTTTCAAACACTCCACAGCTTGCTTGTGGGTTACACCTTGCAGGTTACAGCCGTTTACCTCCAGTAGCCTATCACCTATCATAGACACACACAAAGAGGTAAACCCTCAAACATCATCAGGCAAGTTTAGAGTGACAGTACATCATTTAATTATCATTATTATCAGAAAGGAAAATCAGTTTTATATTTTACTTTAATGTTTTGTGTAAACCACGCATTCAGCATTTTTAAGAAAATGGCAGTAATATGCTTTCTATAATAATATGATGGGATTTCGAGTCAAACTGGAACTTGATGAAATTTCTTGTAGCCACAGCAAAACAAGAGTGCATTTTTGTTTTCTCCCTGGTCCTGGTTTTTGTGTGAGGAATCTGAATGTACATGTATAGGTGTGAACAGCTGAGACATGTTCACACCTGGGGAAGTGGGGAAGGGTGCGTTATTTGCGTTTGAATGTTGTCCTACACTGTAAAGTACACACAGTAACACAAAAAAAACAACAACTGAGAACAAATAGCAAATTAAGAGGCCCTGATTACTGCATATGTAACCAGTGGAAGTGGCATAAATTGTTCAGAATGGGCAGATCCGCAGGCTGCTACAAACTGGAGTTCTGGACAGGCAAAGGAGCCGCCATTTATAGACACGTGGTTGCCAGGCAACGCCGCAATCAGCGTAAACCCACCTCACTTGGCAGCATGTTTATTTAAGGGTCCTGATACCTTGGCACTTCGTGCGATCATTTAGGTAGCACCGGTAAGGTATTAGGGCCAAAGAAAAGAAAAAAAGAAAAGAAAAATAAGCTAGAGAACCGCGCCGAAAGACAAGAGACAGAGGCAAAGACCTTGCCTCTGTCTCCCTAAATCGCAGACAAGAGAGAGAGAGAGCGACGTGCATCAGTTTAGCATGCCATCTCACCTTAAAGTATAAAAGTCCAAAAAAGACACAAACCCCTCTCTCTCAAATAAATCCTCAGTAAGGGCATAAGCCCCCAGAGGATATAAGTTTTTGTTTTAGGTTCCAGAGTCCCGGCCATTCTCGCGTAGATAGCGGAGCTCTGTTTATGTTGTGTTTTCAGTCTTCCCGTGCCTAAGCACTCTCCCCACCTCCTATTTCATTGACCCCCTCTAAAGCCCTCGTTGGGGCTCTTATAATATTATAACATCTCGTGGTGCGAGATGTAACAGCATAAATATTATTCAGTACAACGAAATTCATAAAAAAAATCCTATGAAACACTTACACAAATATAAAATAATTTATTTTTTTAAACTATTCAAATTTCTATTCTGAAAGTCTATTTTTCCAGTTACATCTATATTTAAAGTTTGATGTCTTTAAATGTAACATAAAAATAAAAAAAACATTATTGTACAGTAAATGTCAATAGCTCTGGTTCTGATTTGTCATGTTTGTTGTATAAAGTACTCTGATGTGGAAATCGTCGTCACTGTAGTATTTCTTCAATACAACTTATTGTTATGACTTTTTCATGACTTAAGCTGTAATTATAATTAAAAACTGCGGTGCCTGCAAAAAACTGTTTTGCAAAATGTCCCTTTGCGCCACCTGGAGGTCATTTAACGAATGACTTTGAAATGTGCGTTTTCGCGGCGGTGAGTGCGGCGGGAAACAGGCATTTTGGTTGACTACCTTCTGTATTGTTTAATTCAGCAATTCAATAATTTCTTAACAATTATTTTTCTGAAAAGAAAAGTCTAAAAAGAAGTCTATAATTATTTAAAGATCAAAGATACAGAATCAAGATCCAGTTAATAACAAATCAAACATATATGTGTTTTTAATAAATTAATAAAATTCTTTTTAAAAATTGCCATTTGGTCCATGACTTAGACATAAAGTGTTTTTAAGCTTATTTACCAGTTTGTATTCGACCATCCAGATCGGCAGCTCCTCCAGGTATCAGGCTCTTTATATAAATTCCTCCATGGCGCACACTGGTATTGATCCCACCCTGGAAATCACTGACACTCACTAAAGTTCCAAAAGCTTATTTAAATATTTTGACTATTGGCAAGATACAGTATATTAAACTGTTTTAATATTTCAAATATTAAGTAACAATGCAGCTAATGATTTACAGCAACACAGATGCCCAGGCTGCCGTTGACTTTCTTGAGCTCCACACAGACCAAGTCACCTGGTCTGAGGCTGGACTTAGAGGGAGGCCCAGAGAACACATCCTGTACAGGAAAGACAAAAAACAAGATAAATCATTCTTGCTCATCTGCAATTCCTTACGCGGGTATACTATCAGTCAAAATTTTGGATGCATCTTCTAATCTTCTGATTTTAATTTCTTTCTACATTGTAAAGCAACACTAAGGGCATCAAAAATATGCAATAATCTCCATTGAGCAGTTGACATTGAGATGTGCCCGCTACTTATGCTCTCTAAAGCGTTCATAATGGCTCTAATCTGAGGTGCTGTAAATCTGCAGCAGGGGTAAGTTTTGGTCTTGCCTTCCTGGGATGATCTTTATGAAGGCCAGTTTCATCATAGTGCTTGATGTCTTTTGCAAATGCACTTGATAAGACTGTTATTGCAAGAACTGTACCACAAACAGACGTTTTGTATCTTAAAATAACAACTGACTGCTGGTGTTGTTGTTGTCACTTAATTACCTAATACCGTATGCTATTTTCTAGTTTTTTTTATTTTTTATTATTCAGTTTTGCTCTATAAGTCCAAACTTTTGATGGGTACTGCGCTTAACCCCTTGAAGCTCTTTTTTTAGTTTAAGGTGGGCAAATAATTATTGCGGGCCACAGACATACAGTAAGTGTTTCCACCTAAAACATACCTTAGAATCTAGAATTCGTACAACAGGGATATGTAGCTTTTTTCCCATTTTGGGTGTGGCAGTGTTGGATTCAGTGTCTTCTTTTACTGTCCTGTGCTCTGCATTCTGGGTAATCCGAGAATCAAAGCCTCTCTCCAGCATCAGCCCCAGGTTGCTAGCGGTCAGAGAACATTTACGGTCCCTGAACTCATCTGATTATACAACAGGGGGGAAAAATTGTCAGTGTTGTTTAAACTATGATAACACTGTTCTTCTATAAATATTTACAATATTAAGATATACATTTTGGTTGAGACACTATAAGCTCCACTTCTTCTGGGCTGTTCTGTAAGATAGCAGCAGCTGCACTGAACGTTACTCCTTCCAGACTGGTCTTATTAAGAGAAATCAGGCGTCCACCTGTAACAAACATGGCAATACATGAAATATATAGTGTGCATTGATTTGCACAGGAAAAGGGAGAAATCTCTACCTGGCCTGATTCTGCCATCTTTATCAGCTGGCCCATCAGGTATGATGGATGCAATGAAGATCCCAAGATCTAATTTTCCTGTATTGTCCTCTCCAACTATTATAAATCCTGTCATTAAAAATGGGCAACATTTTAAATGTCATATTACATACTGTATTTTTTCAATAACATAAATGAATAAATTAAGTGAAAAACTGAACTCCATCTTATATTAGAAAGAAGAAGGCACTGGCCAACCATTTCATTTATAACAGCTATGGTATACTTCTATTACATAAAATTCCATTACCAAAGCCATGTTTTGGATCTTTTTTCAGTGTAACACAGATGATTTCTCTTTCTGGAGAAGTTCTAACAGGAGTGTCGACTGTTAAAAGAAAACAAATAAAGATTAGCTTAAAAATCACAGCATAATTGTAATTATAATTAATTAAGATTAAAAACTGGGAGCATAGACTGGGAGCATAAGCTTACCCCTGGATGACACTGAGAAGGACTCGGAGTCTTGCTTTTGCAGAGAGACATTCGACATGATCCGGTAAATTGGAGAATTAAACGGCTCGGGGGAGCTGACAGGAAGTAATAAATACGTCATGCTCAACAACAATGCTGCAGCACATGTGGTTCCCATTTTTTGTAAAACACATGTAGTGTTCTCAGTACCTGTAGCTCTGACTTGGTCTCTTCAGTTCTCTTAGTCCTCTTATGTCTGCAATGTCATGCGTTTCCTGCATGTCTCTTGACTGCTGGATCTTAGCTGGAAGGTCATCGCATGACTTGCTTATCGAGTTCATAGATGACATGTTCAGACCAACATTATTGAGCCCGACCTCTGAACATGACATCCTTTTCAACAGGTTTTGTTGAGCGCGCCATATCAAAGGATGTTTCACTTTGTTTCCGTCTGGGGAAAAATAAAAATACAATTAGGAGGTTGGAAGAGCACCTGGACAAATATTATATATTAGTCCCTTTTTAATGATGCAGCAGAATGAAAAGGGGTTACTTAATAGAAAGCACCTGATGCTGAACTGTAAGTGAGCTGTCGAGAGGTCATCTCACTGTGGAATTTGTGCTGAGCAGAGCAGAGGTCCAGGAGATATTGTGCAATTTTGGAACTCTCAGTTACGAAGGAATGCTTTTTCCCACTGGGGCCACATTCTACAGTAAACTTCTGCCACTATAGGAGAAAAGGGAAAGCAGAACAGGTTCCAACATCAGCAACTGTAGTAAATGTGAATTATTACACCATACAGTTATGGATTATTTAAGGTAAATTATTTGTTTTCAAGACAAAATGTGTACTATGGACCTAAGGAAATAAAAAGATAAAGATGTCTGGTACCAACTATCATGCCAAAATCACTGAGATATTTTTTTCCCAATTTGAGTTGATGCCCCATGATTTTATGCTGCAACATGATTGGCTGATTAGATAATTGCATGAATGAGAATATGCATGGGCATTGCTAATAAGGTGCTCTGTGAGTGTTTATCATTGAAGAATAAATTTGTAATCAAGCAAATGTTTTCCAGAGGAAATTAATTAGCAATTATTAGCATTTAAGACAAACTCTTCAGAAAGCATACAGAAAATGCCATATTTGTTTAATTTGACCCATTATTTCTGTAATAAATATAATTTAGAACTGAGATTAAGAGTTGTTGTACTCACACTTGTGGAAATGCTGTCAGTTTCAGACCACTGAAATCTGCGGATTAATATCCGACAATTGTTCTTGACTTCATAAACCATAATGCCTTTGGCACAAACTCCAAGAATGAGTTCTCCTATAGCAAGCTTCTTCTCTCGAGCAGCCCGGTGAAAGAGCACCCCGTATTCTGGCAGCTGCTGTACAGTCTGTGTATGTGTACAAAAATATGTGATCTTAGGAGCAAAATACCAAACATATATTGACATAAAAATTCTCACAACCTACTTTATTTCTACAAGCACAGTTGCAGTCAGAAGTACACTTTTCATGAACATGTCATGGCAATATTGACCTTTTAAATGATTTCTTTTAACTATTAAAAAGAAATATTTGGAGGACAACATGTAAACATTTTTTTTTTCGATATCAGCACTGAATCTATTTTATACATAGACATTATAAATATATCCACCCTCTTAGACTATTAATCATATGGGGCTTAAAGACTTGAAATGGCTCTAGCCCAAGGCACCTAAACCTCCTTTTATGTTCCTGTTTATGACCGACTGGGACTGGGATAGCTCAGTGGGTAAGGCATTAGACTATGGTTCAGAAGGTCCCAGGTTCAAATCCCACAACTGTCAATTTGGCCCCTTGAGCAAAGCCCTTAACCCTCAACTGCTTAGATGTATATAATGAAATACAAATGTAAGTTGCTGTGGACAAAGATGTCTGACAAATGCCTAAATGTAAATGACTGATATACAGTATTAATATTAGGGTTTGTTGACAGCTCTCAGCTCTCAAAGGATTGACCAAGACAGTGTAATGGGAAATGTAGTGGCAGATCTAAGAAAGAGAATGGTACAGAAACTTCTGAGATTTACAGAAGTCTGATGTGCCTCAGAGCACATTCACCCTCACACTGGAAGCATGACCTAAAACACTGCCAGTATCATCATCAGACAGTCCTTAGGCCACATCTTAAGTTTAAAGTAGCCTACCTGGTCAATGCAATCACTCATTCAACAACTCAACTCCAGGTAAAGCATTGCCAAAGTGCAGTAGACATCATGCCCTGTGGGCTACTCCAGTAGTGGCTCAGAATTCAGGGTGGATTAGAGAAAGTAGCTCCATACAACTGGATCCAGTTTCTTTTCGCCATTAGGCAGATAATGGGACAATATTACAGTAAATGGTGCCGTGTCAATACACAGACGAGGAGTCTCGTCCATCATTCTGATAATGCTCTCTCTTCGCACACAGACGGCGATTAAGATGACCTCCACTCTCATGCCAGAGGACACAGCCCTGCACCCAATCATGGCACGACCTACGTCATGAACCTCACTTCCTCAGCCAGCTGCCTGTGGACAACACCAGGCTCCATTCTAACCATCTCTCTCTCTCTCTCTATCCCACCAGAGTACCCTGCATATGCTTACTGTACATGACCAATCCCCTTTCTTCCATCACCAAGAATCCTCTGCACTCTTTTTATTATTAAAAAAAACACACATTTTCCCAGCTAACATGCATGTCCCCTGCCTCAGCTGCTAAATGTGCAAAATTGAGTGTCTCAACAGGACAATGACCCAAATACATGAAAAGTTGTGGACCATGCTTAAAAGTCAGATCTGTGCCAGGAACAAAAATGAATAGAAGAGTTGTCAAATATCTAATCAGAAGTCTGCCAGAGGCATGATGATGGCTTTCAGCATCTGCTACTGTAAAAGTGAAACCTGTTAAGGGACATTTAACCAGATATTGGGTGTGATGTATGTATATTTCTGGTCCTGTATGTACAATTTTGTCCCTGTGTTGATTTCAGAAAACCTTAAATAAATTTTAACTTACTTAACTGTACCAAATTATTGGAGTCTATTAAAATCTATGAATAGATTACAAACCTAATCAAATCTATCAAATATATTACAAGCCCATGAATACTGTACCATGACATTTATATTCATGATGAGTACATAAACTTCTGACCTCAACTGTACCTAAACACTTATTATGACTGGTTGGATCTGCCGCGTAATATGCAGAACAACTAATTCGTTACCTTTAAAAATTCTATCTCGGCATCTTCTTGAAGTATATTCGCATTATTGGCATGTAATGCTGGCAGCTCATCCCTCAGAGAGGGCAAGGCTATTTTTTCCATCACTCTTTTTGGAATGTAGTGCTCCATCTGGAAATAGTTCTTTCCATAAACCTGGATAAAATCAGTAACATTATTGCAAAATAAACAGCGCATAATAATGCAGGATGGAGGAAATGAAATAATAATCTCCTAGCCTTCCAATCCACTAAATGTAACAATTAGAGTACTACACAGTGTTTTACCTCTGGTATGTAGTCTCCAAACTCGGCCTGCAGAGCCAAGGCAGCAAGGAACATGGCAGTGTCCTCATTACAGTACACCCTGCCCTCCAATATATCTCTCCTCAGCTGGATATAGTACTGATGACGTGTGTGTTTGTGCCTTCCAAAATGAACAACAAAAGCTTATTACCCTTCCAATAAATGCTAGAGCAAATTCTTGCGTTGCAAGTGAAGCGATGACTACAGGGTTCAGACTTGTAGAAGACTATGAATTACATGCAATTGCACTTACAATATGTAGGAGACATTATCAGCAAAAAATTTAACACGGAGAAACAGGGTGAATGAAGAAGTTGACAATTTCTTCCAGCAGTCTGGGGCCACTTTGGAGATTTTCGTCTCATGGTTCAGAAAGAAAAATTCATCATCTAGTTGAGATAAAAAGGTGCAAAGGGATCAAGTCATTAAACTGAATAAATGCTTTTATTAAGCAGGTAAAATAATAGAATTATCAACACAAACCATAATTTTTTTTTCTTCCCCAATTTCCTCCCTAATTTAGTCACGTCCAATTCCCACTCATTGTGTTAGGGCACTCTCACATCAGCAAAAACTACCAACCAGAGAGGGCATAGGCTAATACTGTACGTGTTCCATCTGATTCTGGCCACTGACCACATCTTTTTGAACTGTTGCTTATACACACTTAGGGTGAAGGGTAACACACTCTGCGGCTAGCACTACCCAATCCCTTTCGGTTGTGTGAGCTCTCAGATGCCCATGATTGTTTAGTGTCATTGTAATTGATGTGGGAGTGTGTGGGCTATCCCTTAACTCCAAGAGAATCTGCTCTCTCTCTCTAGGATCCCAGCTACAGATGGCTATAATATCACCCGGAAATTGCACTTGCAATCTCCAGATGATAGTGTTGAGCACTTTACCACTGCACCACTCAGGAGCCTAATAACACATTTTACAAATGTAACAAAATTTGAAAGCAACACAATTTATATTACCATCCATGAAAGCAAGGCCAAAGTAAAAATGCTCCACAAGATTGGCATGGGCAACGACCATGTCGAAGATATCTCTTCCCCTGGACTTGATATCACACTTTACGACCACACGCTGAGCATTTGGCATCATCACAATAACTTCCCTCTGGGATAAGGAAGACCTTCCTTTCTTTGACTGTATTGACCGTCCACAGTGTCAAAGGGGGAAAAAAAGGATCATTCAGTCTAACTGCTGTAACATAATGTGATTTAGTTTAATATCTAAAATAAAAAAGTACATCTATAATTTAAAATTAAGTTTACCACTATAGATCCCGGCAGCTCTAAAATGATATGAGGCGCATCAGCCATTCTGGCAAACTCGGGTCCTAGACTCTGAAATCCACAACACAGAAAACTGATTATTACAGTACAATAAAGGAATAAGGCTTTATTTCCAAAACAAACAAATACAACAGAAAATGTACTTTTATCTTCCTTTGGCTGAGACTGACTGTAGACTCGCTGAGAGAGATAGAAGGGTTGGAAAGCCTGTGTTCAAATTTGCAGGGTTTCTTATAGTAAGAACTCCTTGATGGCCAACTGCTTTCACCTCCACTATGAAGTGCTCCATGTGGAATTCTGAGGTGTCAGATCAGAGGTTCTTAGCATCAGAGGAAAAATATTTGTCTAATATCTATCTACTGACCACTTCAAAGTGTTTTGCAGATCTGTTTACCTGCTCTGAATGCTTTGGTAGGGTGGCATCTGCAAGCATCTGTTTTTGAGGGACCAGGATTTGTGTTGAAGTACAGCTCCTGGTCAACAAAACATACTGTATTACAAATACAATGACTTATCAATAGCAGACTATTATCCACAACTTACGGACATTTTCATCAGGAAACAAAAAAACATTTATGCCCTGCAAATGGTGTATTGCTGATGTGCTAGCATAATGGGATGAAAAAATATTAGCCCGGCTAAAGATTAATTCTAGGGGGTGCTTAACCTGAAATAAAAGTCTGGTCTAGAATAAAATCAGCTTCCACATTGCTTCTTCATACCGTTCTATTTATTTATTTATTTATTTATTTATTTATTTATTTTTAGATCATTGGTCATACGGTTGTTGTTCATTCCATTAAAAAAACTAAAGTAATTTACATTTGAACATTTATTAGAAACAAATAATGTGCCAGGATGCCAGAAAAGAAACCTTATATTACCATTTGTAACCCGTCATATTTGACCAAACCATTTCGAAGCATGTTTGTACTTACTGCTCAATACATATAAAACCGTTTAATATTCTTATTAACAGAGAAAGTCCACACATCACACAACAAAATCCCCTGTGTTGAATTAAGACTGTAAGTGCTGAATTATCATCACTGTATAGTGTTTATACAGTATAGTAGACCCCGTTGGGCTCAAATAAACCTTGAAAGACTTAAATTAACACTGGGAATTTTACTGTGTATGCATACAATTTAGTATCATACGTGATCAGGAAAAGGCTTGGATCACCCTGTTTAAGCTCCAAGTCAAGTGACAGTCTGCGTCTCACTGCTGCACTTGCATTGCCTTCTGCATATCCAGGGTACACTATCCGATTTCCTGCCAAGCCAGTAGAGACATCGAGAATTAATCAAAGTGCTTCTTGTACACAAGCAGCACAGAATAACCTCAACCAGACTGCATCTTTCCTGTATCCAAACAGCAGAACACCACAACAGGGTCTAACTCTAAGCAGCTTAGCTAAGGCTGATTATCAGTTTTCAGTCAGCTGTTCAGTTGATTGTAAACCATTAATCCTATTGTGAATCCCTGGCTGGTATTAAGGCAAATATAACACGAGCACTGGTTTGTATTATCATCCATCTTACAGCATATATCAGCCGAGATGAGCCAGTAAGAAATTTAAATCTGTATGCAAGGGATAAATGTTTAATGGATAAACTAACAGTATAAAAGTGTGTAAATGATTTGTGGAAGATTTAAGACACTAATCTAATACATTTTATCTGCTTAATGTACCTGAAAATTCTTACTTTAAAGGTCACTAAATAAATGCACTAAATTTTAAAAAGGGAAATTTGGGGGTAAAACAACATGCAACAGGGATAAAACAAAAAGCAAAAGCAAGAACGGAACTCTTGAAAAGTACTATTATATTGTTTTGTATTATATTTTATATTATATGTAGTGTTACTGTGACTATGCATGAACAAATAAGCAATAGTACTACATGGCATCCAAAAAGTCAGAAAACAATGTGAATGTGTTAAGCAAATATGTTGATTTTAATATTTTGAGCAACATCCACAAAAGAAAGAAAGAAAGAAAGAAAGAAAGAAAGAAAGAAAGAAAAGCCTGAGATAATGGTTATAGCATAATAATGAAAATGTAAAGCAAATGTTTAAAAAATATATAAGCAAAATGTAAGATTTTTACTTAACTTTACTCTCATTTGTTCAGACAATCTATTTATTCAATATTAATACTTACAATACATCACTACTATACTGTAATAATACTAATCAATAATGATTCATTACCCATTATGTAATAAACGGTTTGCAATATTTACTTAGAATTACTTATTAATTATTGTGGAATGACCAAGAAATCCCTAAATTAATTATTCATTAATATAGATAATCTAAGTGTACTAGTAGTTAATATTGTCCTACTAGAAATTATTTAATCATTTTGTAACAAGCATCATCTATTTACTCAAATTTTTATATCAAAAACATAAAAGCAATGGCTACAACACCCAAAATGTTACATTTGTTAATGAATAGATTTTAACTAATACAATTATAAATGCAATATTAACAGGTTATAGTGTGTGCTCTAGGTGTCTCAATGTGTTTCATCTGGTTTTCTGGTTTCATCCCAGTAGCAGGACTAAATGTTTGAATCAATGATTGAATGAAGTGTCTGCACATACAGTTCAAGCTTGGCACAGGTTTTATGCCGAATGCCCTTCCTGACGCAACCCTCCCATTTTATCCGGGCTTGGTACCAGCACTGCATCCAGTGGCTGGGGGTTTGGGCACTGGCTGGGAATCGAACCCGGGCCTTTCGCATGGCAGGCGAAACACCAGTGCCCACATATCCTGACATATTATGATGTGTACTAAAGTCCTGATTACTTAAACCAGGAAAGGATTTTTTAATCAATATTTAAGTCTGTGGAGATAACAATAAAACAAAAATATATATACTGTATATAATCTATAAAAAATATATAGCCTTATAAAACAATTGTAAACATTCATACCACGCAGTCTTTCTCTGACCATCAAACTTCTGCCACCTAGCTGTTCTGTGTTATCCTTGAGAGGGGACTGGTCAGCCTAGAAACACACATAAAAAGTATTTAAAAGACTCACTCAAGCTTTTGTGAACCTTCTAAGAACTAAAATGACTCGTTCTGCTTTAAAACACACAGAGTTTTGGAAGAGCTCTTCCACCAGTCGCTGGATGACTTTGTTGGGTGGCGGCAGGACTGAGGCTTTATGGTGTGATTCACAGGTCTCCAGGATGGTGCTGAGGTTCCCTCGCCGATGGGCCGCATCCTCACACATGCTCAGAAGGAGGCAGTTCAGAGAATCACTTAGCTGAACAGGCTGCACATCAGAACATTACATTTGCAGTTTTGTAGTCCAAATATAAGATTTTCAACCAAACTAAAAATGTATGTATGTTTTGTTGTTGGACTCACCTGGTTTTGAGGAATGTGATAGTCAACTGCCCAGTAGAGAGTCATGCCAAGAGAGTATACAATCATCTGGAAAAAAAGGGACCTTGTTAAATGTATTTTACTTTAGAAATAGACATTGTATAAATTCTCTAGATTCTACGCTGCTTTTAATATGGCATCACTACAGTGAGACTAGTTTCTAAATGCTTTCGGTCAGCACTCTCTGTCTGTGTGTCTCTCTGGGGAGCTGAGTTCAAAACATGTAGCCCGCACCAGAATATCTACCAAAAACTTTACTGTAAAAATGCATTAAAACTGTATATCTTACAAAACTTTTACTTGCAAATGGAAATGTACACTTTTTCTCATTTAAGTTTACATATATTATATAGTCAAATGTATTTGGAAACCTGAACAATCACACTTGTGTTTTTGAACACCCCACTTCAAAAACAGTCCCCCTTGGGTGTTATAATAACCTCTAATCTTCTAAAAAGGCTTTCCAGTAGATTATTACATTTGATTTGGGGGATATTTTGCTTTTTTAACCACAAAAGCACTAGTGGGGTCAGGCACTGATGTCAGATGCGGCGTCCTGGTGTGCAGTTTGAATTCCAATTTATCCCAAAGGTGTTCAGTGGATTGAAGTTCTTCCACACTGACCTTGGCAGTATATGTGTTCATTGACTTTATGCACAGGAGCATAGTTATGCTAAAACTGGTTTGGGCTAGGCTCCACAGACTCCTAGATTCCAAGGGGAATTTTAATGCTGCACATGCTTTTCAGGCAGGGAAATTTGCAAAAACACAGTTATTTAATGTACATTTAAATTACTCAGATCAAGCACTAGATGGCACTATTAATGCCATACTCCCTTTAAATCCCTTTAAAAAAAATTTAAATCCCCTGTATTGACAATCTTCTCTAACTCCCCCTAGCAATCATCCACTAATGTGATTGAATTCATATATATTTAAATAATATTTTAAAAAGTATTTATTTACATGCCACATTTTAAGGTAAGGGTCTGTTTTAGTAATGTAAATTATTGCTATGCTAGGAATAATTCTGACCTTCTCCATAGCCATTCTGGTGCTAATGGCACGGCCCTGTAGCATCTCTGGCGCAGTGAAGGCACACACCTCATCAGTCACTGTGCAGTTCTTAAACGCAAGTGTGCCATTTACAGACAGGAGCATTGATGTCGGACTTATGATGCTGCAGATGTTGCTATGTCCTAGAAAAATAACCCAACACATAACCCAAAATGTACTTAAGCATATACCACATTTGTGGTTAGATTCTCATGCATGCTTTACCTATGCTGAAGAAATCCAGCAATGATTCAGCAGAGGTAAGCAGGAGGGACCAGACCTCATCCTCCTCCAGTGGCCCCCCTCTAGCCTCCAACACTTCAGCAAGAGTCACAAACGTGCTGCTCATCCTGTACACTCACAGGACTCACTCCTGAGCACACAAAAGTCTAGCTCACTAAAAAGAGGTGGGTGGAGGTAGGAGAAAGAAAAAGGTGCCTTTGGATTAATGGTGGTGCTAAAAATGCTTTTATCAGTACCATTACTACCAGCAGTTGTAATATCATTTCTTTAAATGAATAAATAAATAAATGAATAAATAAATAAATAAATAGACACAAGGGATATTTCAAGGCTGCCTATTTACTCCAAGCTTTTACACTATATTTAGGAACCTGGCATATTTCCCATCCAATATTTCTCTGCATTCCTTACGAATCTTGGTGACTTCCACTTAATTTGGTATTGACTTTTATACTTTAATGTTGTCTATTATTCCTTGATTGTAATACATTAAACATGCTATAAATCATTCCCTTAAAATTATAAGGTTCTACCTGCATTCTGAGCAGTTTTTAGATATTAAGCTTCAAAGTTTTGGTACTAAACATACTGTAAATGCATATCACTTGAATAAATGCAAAATAAAAAAAAACATCATATTAATACATTGTCATAGAATAATAGAATGTGAATAACTCAACTCATATAATTCCAAAGGGGTGAATATATGTATGCTACATAATTTTGAAGAGCATAAACATATTGTATAACTCGGGGGGGAAAAAAGACATAAATTAGAATATTGACACTTATTAAGCACTTAAACACTTACACTGAATGAAATTGATATAATAATACATATATTCCAAAGCATATCCATCTATTTGTGTTTTATATAACCCAAAGCAGCATTTTTATATAAACTAACATCATTGCTTCCCAACAAACATATTAGACCAATAAACATGTTCACTCAGAACTAATTAATTACAAAAAATTGCTTCACTGTTTAAGCCATAACATCAAGCCACTGCAATAAGGCTGTAAAATGTGTCCAGAGCAAATGTCACTATTGAATATTGCGTATGCATAGGTATTTTAGGAGCTGACTAAAATACACTGCTACACAAAAAAATGCATAATACAACCGTATAATAATGTAGCTTGTTTACTCTGACTAATTGTTAAAATGGCTGGCTTATATAATGTTTAGGCAAAGCATTTAAAATCATTTTACCTTGTTTAATTCCATGTCTGTTAATGTTCTCTTGTAGATTTTTATGATGTTTATCAAGCAGATCTACAGTCTCTAATCCACTTGCTCCAGCACACTTTGTTTACCCTCTGTTACCAAGAACACACAAGATACAGGTGTAGAACCACTAAACGCTCTATACTTTGCACTCATCGCACCTGTACAATGGTATAATTGCCAAACATTGGTTTATGCTGAATATTTAGGTGTATCTACAGTATGTCTGTATCGTGTGTAGAGAGACGACTGGTCTACACAGTTTTGCGCTGTATTTACTGCCACTATAGTTAGACTCCTACCATAAGAACTCAATTGGATTAAAGCGAGTCTGAGAATCTCTGACTACAGCCTTCTGTTTTCTGTTTCACTGACAACATGGTGATTGTGGGAGGAATATGTAACATTATCACACAGAGAGAGAAAGAGAGAGAGAGAAAGAGAGAGAAACATATTTTAACATTATATAGTTGATGTTTTTAATTGGAGAAGCCCAAAAGATATTTAGAATGAACTAGGTAGGAATTAAAATTGTCAAATAATGAATGTGGATATATTGATTGACATTTTTGGTAATTTATGTTTTATTTTTTTGCAAATGTATTTAAAAGACAAACAAAAATCTTGAAGATCTCGAAGTCTTAGATTTAGACTTAGTCCCTTTAGATAACACTAATCCCATGTGTACAATTCCAGTGTTACAAAGCAGACAAGCGTCAGGATCTGTCGTTGATAGACGAAATAGTTTTGTAGAAATAGCTAAAAGATTAAAGCTAAAAATAAGCTGGCCAGCTTTAATGTTATCAGTGATGTTTTTATTTCAGGTTGAAGCCCAGGTACATGACTGCCTGTCTCTCTGTATGGCAGAACTTATTTATACAAAGAAATAAGATTTTGTAAGGTTGAGTGTCTTATGCCTTGTTTATGATAAGTTGTACTGTACGTCTTTGGCCAATGCATCAGCCAAATACACTACCTGTTCCGTAAACGGAGAGTGAATCACAGATGAGAAATCAAAAAAGTAGATCGGATAAAGATTTTGTGTTAAAACAAGTCCAGCGGTTTAAAATTTACCTATACCACTTCAGCGCTTTTATTTCAGTGGTGAAAATATGAACATCCACATTCAGTTTATTCAATATTCACTTTCGCTTTTCTAATTAAAATCTATTGAGCAAGTAGCATATTAGTAGCTTTTTTAAAAACAGATTATTACATTTGACACATAACTGTTCATAATATCGCTCAATATTTACTCAACATTTAGATTTCACTTATGGTGCAGGTTAAACTTCAGGAAGACATACTGTATTAAAAAAAAAACTGAAAAAGTTGTATTAAGTTTTGTCCAGTCACTTTTATGTAATAGTTCTGCTGTAATAGATATTTCTATAGCGATTATATAGGGGGCAATCCGTGCTGGGGAGGGGACATTTTAGCTCATAACACAGTTCAGGTATCTTTGCTGTAACATGTGTTTTATCTCATCGTGGCTCTTTTTATATGAGGTTAAAACTTTTTTAAATCTTGTTTTAAACTTACTGCAGTAAAAATAAACAAACAGTGATCTGTCCATTGATTGTTTAGTTTTCATAGTCTACCTTCCTTTTTTTTTTGGAGCTAAAGCTATGCTATGTTACGCTTTCGTTTCTGTTTTTGAAGATTTTGGTGGCTTGTAGGTGCATTACGGTCCTTTCTGTGCTTTCCATATACTCTGTCTATGCACGGTGAACTATCGTGTTGATCTGCTCTGTTAAGTGACGCATATAGCCATTCCCACCTCAAAGGCAAAAACTGTAAATTTGAAAAAATCTTTAGATGCTTTGACACAATGTAGCACGTAACTATTCATAACTTCACTTATACTCAACATTTTGACTTCATTTATGGTGCAGGTTTAACATCAGGCAGATATCTAGAGTATATACTGCAAAATGTAATTTTGTCCAGCCAGTTTTCCATGTACTCATTTAAAACAATTAAATATGAAAGTTTTTACACTTAATACGCATACTTATATACAACACACATACACCCACAATTAGAAACAAGTTTCAGCGCTTGTTACTGTATAATGCACCTTCTTTGCATCCTGCATGAAATCATTCGTAAGACTCCCACTTTCTCGCTCACATGACCTGAGTGCGTAAAATGATTTCTACCAGAATAACACTTAAGGAAGTCTAAACTGAAATTAAAGTACCTAAAAAAGGTTCATGAACTGAAGTCGACATGCTGAAGGGTAATTGTTATGTAGAGCACCAGGAGCAGTCAGCAGTACTAGCACATAGAACATGTAAATAACATTGATAGTTACAACTTCGACGAGAAAGGAAAAAGGCTGCTTCAATATTGATGTTAATGTTTGGAAACATGTTAAAAATCCCCCTTTGTTTGCAAATGTGAACCATTAATTTCCCCAGCCCTAATCTATGTACACAATTATACTCACATACTATTATTTTAGACTATTGTAGCGCCATATTTCAGCCAATTGAGGGCAATTACCCACCTGCGTCCCCACAAACTCTGCCTATGGTCTGAGGTCCAATGCGCTTTATACTCTTTCTTTAAGGACTTCTGTGTATTTCATTGCATCCTTACCCCAATTCTGGCCCATCTCTCTGTACCATGCCACAGAATCACCCTGGTATGCTAATGCTGCCACTGCCAGATTTTACAATAGGGATGGAATTGGCTAGCTGTTGATTACCTAGCTTTTACCAAATGTAGTGCTGGAGTTCAGCCTAAAAAGGTATGTTTTTTCTCTCTCTTCAGATAAGATAATCTTTTCCCTCATGCTTAACTGTCTGCCATATGTGTTTCACTGAGGACATTTTTTTTTTCTATCTAGACACTCTACCATAATGGCCGGATTGGTCGGGTATTTCTGAGGTGGTCATCATTCACACAGCTTCTCTGTAGAGGACCTCTGTAGCTTTGTAAAAGTGAGCACTAGGTTCTTGGCCACCTCATTGACCAAGGCCAGGTTACTGGCTGGTTGGTCAGCCAGTTGGAAGAAATCTTCCTAGGAAGAGTCTTGGTGATTCAAAACTTTTTCCAATTGACAACGATGGCGCTCAATGTGCTCCTGGCAACAGTGAAAGCTTTAGAAACTGTATTATACCTTTACTTAGGGTCTATTTCTCAACACAGTTTGATAACAGACAGTTCACACTAATTTGCAGCTTGGTATTTCATCTGACATGCACAGTGAATTGTGAGACATTATACACGTGCCAGGGGCAGTAGTAGCTCAAATGATTGGGTTTTGGACCTGAAGGTCGGGGATTTGAGCCCCAGTACTGCCAAGTTGGCTGACCCAGCACTGCTGTATCCTGGCTGTCCCTGCGCTCTGACCCCAGCTTCCTAACTGGGATATGCAAAAAATACAATTTCCCTTTGGGATTAATAAAGTACTCTTAAAAAAAAAAAACAAATAAAACATGCAGGTGTGTACCTTTCTATATCATGTCCAGTCAACTGAATTTTGCCAAGGTGGACTTCAGTCAGGTACTAGAGACATCCCAAAATAATCAGATTTGCACCTGAGATCAAAGACAGTGGGGTGCCTTAGCCAAGGTTCTGAATACTGCTTTTAAAACTGTATGGTCAAAAAGAAAAAAGCCTTATAAATTATAACGAGCGCAAAGAACTGCAGGGGTCTGAACTCTAACGGAGCACACGGTGCGTGACTGACAGGCCTGCTTGGCTGCGAGTCAGGGGCGCGTGATGCCACGGAAACGCGGAGACTCGGTGACGTAGAGCGCAATGTCGCGTGCGCTGCATGCAAGGCCTGTCAGAGCTGGAAAGCGGTGTGTGTGCGGTCAGGTCATGTTTTTTTAGCCGAACTACCGAATACTCTTGAGCTGTGTGTTTCTTAAAAACCTTCATTCGCACGCCTTTACACGGTCCGTGGAAAATAATATAGAAGGGAATAAGCGGAATTGAGTTCCCGGCAGGTAAGCGAGCGTTTTAAACGGTTTAAGGCGGTATTGTTTGGCTGTGGGGGAGGAGTGGAGCAGGGTTTGCATGTAGCACACAGCTGATTTCGCTTTCTCACCGGCGAATAACGCAACAGCCGTTCAGCTCTGGAGCTCAGAAATGCAATGCGCTTCAACACAATATGCTACATTACATGAAAATGATATATTATTCTTCAGACGGCTTTCGGTAAATCCTGTGGTTTGTATTCAGGCTAGCTAGGCTAACTGACAGCCTGCCAGAGGTGCCATTCAGTCAGCTGCCTATCCTTACAGCATCTTACTGTTCAGTTTACACGGTCACTGTAATAATAATAAGCTGTATTATGGCATTATTGTGGCTATGCGTGTTTAGAACGAGCAAAGGAAAAACAAACAAAACAAAAAACGCTACTTTTGTTTCAGTCTAAAACCTGTGACAGGAGTGAATGGAGTGAGACAGTCTAATCTCCAGGTTCTCCAGCTCAGGGCGAATCAAATCTCATGACAAGCAAGGGACATGTCGATTAATCGATCTGCTTATCAAACCGGTTTACTTTATGACAGGATGTTGTGCGTCTGTTCAAATGCACCTGTTATATTCCATCAACATTTAATCATTTGTTCAAGGGCTAATATGGTTTTAAAAAATTATTACTTCAGTGTATTTATTTATATGGTATTTGTCGCAAAGCAGCTTTAAGTGGGTAGGTACAACTTTATTGTAGTTGCATAGTACAGGTATTCAGCACCGAAATGCAGTTTAGCATCTACCAGAAGTGCAAATAGTAGTGTATATACATCAGTGCAAATATAGGCATTGTGCAAATTTTATATAATATACTGTACATATACTACAGTAAATGCAGTAAATAGTGTGCTACATGGATGCTACTCTATGCAGAGTAGATAAGTGGGAAAGGGGATATATAAGCAGGAATATAGCAGGTAACACCCATAACAATTGGCAGGATATGAGAATTAGGTAATGTATAAAAATCATAATTATCAGATTGTCCCTGATGAGCAAGCCAAGGGTGATGGTGCAAAGGAAAAACTCCCTGAGATGGCAATAGAAAGAAATCTTGATACAAACCAGACTTAACAGGGAACCCATCATCATTTGGGTGATGGCAGATAGAAGGGATTGAGCTGCAGTCATACTGTGTATTACAAGGCTGGAAGTTCAGTATAACAGGAGGGGTCTTTAAGATAATATGAATTCCACTTTTGGTTTTGGAGGCTCATGTACAAAACTCTTGACTCCTGTTTGTTTATTAAATGTATAAAGCGAGATGTCAGGCTTTTTATGATTGTAGTTGAACTGTGATGTGTGAGTTTTTAAGACTGGTTTTCTCAATCACAGTTTGTTACATTACTGCATAATGTATCCTTACTGTCCTGTGACTTTTAAAAAGCAAGCTTTCTTTGAGTCAGTTGGTAAAGGTTGGTAACATGTTAAGAACTGCATAAAGTCTCCTGTTTCATGTTACACAGATGCTGTTTACAGTTAACTGTATAATAATCCTAATCTATTTTCAGACATTTAGAAACCTGAGTTTATTATCGTTGTCCAGTAAATTGGATAATTAATTATGATAATTTAAGTCTGCCTCATTGATGTTTTTTTGTTGTTGTTATTGTTTTGTTTGTTTGTTTGTTTGTTTGTTGCTTTAATTTGATGCACATTGTAGGAAGCTGTAGTGGTTTGGTTAATACAACTTAAGTATTTTTAGATAAAGTCTATTAGATGATTTACAGTTTATTCTGTGTGTGCATGCATGTGTGTGTCATGACTATTTTCTGCTGAACAGGCATTTAATTCTGTTGATTTTTGCCAAATACATTATTTTCTTTAAAAACAGGGTGCTGTGTCTCAGCTTCCAAACTATGCCTCTGCGCTGAGGCTGTCATCCAACACAATGACTGACATCTGTAATGCACAAAGTTTAAAGCTGCCTTTTATAAAATAAAATAAAAAAATGAATAAACAACAATGTTTCATTGTTTGTGGTATAGGTCCATAGACGTGTGTGTTGTGTGAATGCTCAGATATCGATTTGCCAGGACTTCATCATGAATAAAAACAAAAGGGAGAAGGAATTCTACAGTATAGATGTTGGGGATTCAACATTCACAGTTCTGAAGCGTTATCAGAACCTGAGACCGATTGGCTCAGGAGCACAGGGAATAGTCTGGTATGTTCTCACACCTGAATATCTATTACCAGTTTCATTGCAGAACAGCACAGATCATTGACTGCGTGTTTTTGATTGCCCTGTGTGTTTTTTTTTATTCCCTTGTAGTTCAGCCTATGACCAACACCTTGAAAGAAATGTAGCTATTAAGAAACTTAGCCGGCCCTTTCAGAATCAGACACATGCCAAGCGAGCATACAGGGAGCTGGTGCTAATGAAGTGTGTAAATCATAAAAATGTAAGTGAGTTTCAGTAAATTAATCAGTTTATATAAAGGCTTGATTGCAAACAACATTGTTTTTGCTATACTTCTGTTTTGTGTATGATATAGTTGATGTTAAAGTGTGATTGTCCTTGCATTTCCAGATTATTGGCCTTTTAAATGTCTTTACGCCACAAAAAACATTAGAAGAATTTCAAGATGTGTGAGTATACTGTATAAAAATTAACATTGCTCATCAATGACTAGCTATTGTAGAGCAGTTGAGCACACTGGAGGTGAGAGAAAACAGGACCCCTGTCTGATCAACCATAAATATTCTCTTTCTCTCTCTCTCTCTCGCTCTCTCTCTCTCTCTGACACATACTAACACATGCACGCACACACACACTTCTCCTCCTCCTCCACCTCCTCCTGCTCTCTCTGTCTCTTGCACCCCCTTCCCCCATTCCACCCTCTTTTGCCACTCCCTCTCTCTCCTACCAACCCACCAACAGTTACCTTGTAATGGAGCTGATGGATGCCAACCTTTGCCAAGTCATTCAGATGGAGCTTGACCACGAGCGGCTGTCCTATCTGCTGTACCAGATGCTGTGTGGAATTAAACACCTCCATGCGGCAGGCATCATCCACAGGGTCTGTGCTCTATTGCTTAAAAGGAAACACAGTCATACGGAGCTAGCGTTGCACTGATGGCAAAAAGCTTAATAATCAGTAAAGGTGAGGGAGGGGGAGGGGCAGCATCCTCCAGGCATAAGACAAAAAGCTCCAGCTCGTCCTGCTTGCTGCTGCTGCTGCTGCTACTGCCACTGACTGCATTGCGCTGGCGAGGCAGGAATGTGCTGTGAGGAATCAAGGAGAGAAGTGATCCGTCCTGAGTGAACACTTCTCATCTATCACACACGACCAGGGAGCACCGATCGATTATTTTTTTTTCTTTTTCTTTTTTTTTCTGAGCATAATTAAGTCTGTTTGTCGAACAGGAATATGTAATAGGAAATGTATATGGGTAAATTGTGTTTATGGGTAAATTGTGTCATTTTCTGTATTAATAAATCATCCATACTCTATCAAATGCTAATTAATATATTATTTAATAATCAGGAGGGAATTTCAGGAATATTTGTGCCTAATTAGGTATACTAATTAAACCAACAGACAAGTACCCGCCTTTAACACAGCTATGTAAGATACATGATTTTTATATAGTGCTCCCATCAATTAGTTAAATATAGTAATGTACCAGTAGCCCAAATTGATTTCTAACCCATTTCATGGTAAACCACATAAACGTCCCTCTCAAGCACAATCCTGTCCACAGCCCAATGCAAATACTGTTTGTTTTAGGAAAATAAGAAATGAATTTTAATTGCAGTCATCACAACATGTTGTTCACGGTTATAACCAAAATCATATATAAATATAAAACTACCCTAATTGGAAGACCTGCACATCCTGTTTATTCATGCACTTATTAATCAGCCAGTCATGTGGCAGCAGTGTAGTGCATAAACTCACTGGCAGACTCAGGAGATGTCGGGAGTTAAAAATTTTTTTGGTAAACCGTGGCCAAAACTGGATGCACTCGGTCAGCACCAGCTTGTACATAGCTGTGGCTTGCAAAGAATGCACAGCCTGAACTATTGACACAAGGCAAGTTGAGCCATGAATTCTATGCTAGTCTTGGTATTCCTTTGCCCACTGTAGCCTTAGATTTCTTTCTGCACCATTCTTTGTGTCATCTCTAGAGAATTGGACGTAAAAATCCTAAGTGATCAGCAGTCCAATAGAGCATAATTGGCTTTGCTCATTGTCTGTGTAGGAAGCAAGAGAGAGCTTTCCCCTATGTTCAACTGCCCTTTGGTGTCATGGCAGTTTGAAGATATGGAGATTAACTTCAAGTACTGTCCTCTAAACATGCTCAACTGTTAAAGCTGGAATATTTTTCCCCCTTCATGTTGCTTCAGTGCAGACTGACAGAGCGGAATCATGTTACATGATTGGACGGTACATGATCACAGGGGCGAAAGCATTAACAGGGTTTTAATAATTAGCATAGGCAATATCATGGTTAGATATGCTAAATATTGGTTTCGATTACGTGCTTCGGTAACATGTTATCTCTCATGCTGACTGGTTGTGAGTGGTTGGTTGGTGGTAATTGGCAACTATTAAAGTTTGGAGCTAAAAATAGGAAATGGTAATAGAAATCTATCAATCTGTACAGTCAACCATTTAAAATAGATTATAGACAATATGTAACAAATAAGTGCACTTAATTGGTTGCAAATTTTTTATCAACACAGATAAACATCTGCTGTGTGCACTTTGTATACCATACATAAGCTTTAATTACAATTCTGTACATTTCAATTTGTTTTTCTTTAACTACAATTTGTTTTTCTTTCACTACAGGACCTGAAGCCTAGTAACATAGTAGTAAAGTCAGACTGTACCCTAAAAATCCTGGATTTTGGCTTAGCCCGGACAGCGGCTACTGGTTTGCTGATGACACCATATGTGGTGACCCGCTATTACAGAGCCCCTGAAGTCATCCTGGGAATGGGATATCAAGCCAATGGTGAGTAGTGCTGACAAGCTTTTGAATGCCTGACTGGCATTTATTACAAATGCTTTGCTGCAAACATCATTCTCACCTTGCCCCTCTTATCATGCATGCTTGTGCTTGTTAACATTCATATAAAATTCTGATAGTTTTTCTAAAAATATATAAATAAGTCCAGATTATTTTTATAATCTTTTATAATTGCTGAAATTTAAATGCTCTGTGAATTAAATCATATAACTAACAGCTGCTACTTTAAAACTATTTGCTTTTTTAACCACATTCTCTCTCTCCTTCTGCTACAAACAATTAGTGGACATTTGGTCTGTGGGCTGTATTTTGGCAGAAATGGTTCGTCACAAAATCCTTTTCCCAGGAAGGGACTGTATCCTTGCATGCTTTACAGTTAAGAGTATTTTTAGAGAAAAAGATATAGAAACCATGTTTAATCTGTTTTCAGTTGATTTATATTTAAATACATATGTTTGTTTTTATTGAAGCATAGATAATCCTTTTTTTTTTAGCTAATTGAATTATTATGAGTTTAAAACTAACATTCATGTATTCTGTGTACTTTTGAGACGGTACAGCTGATGGAGCAAATACTATATTGATGACCGTGATACCATAACTCAGTATGTTTGGTATGTTGCTCTATTCCATCTGGGAGTTTCCATCTGGGTTCAGAGTGACTGGTGTAAAGGGTGTTGATAGGGTGTAGATGAATTTAAGACTGGGTTCTCATGGCTCACTTTCAAGATCACCATGTTATTGGATAGGAGTCTTACCAATGAAGAGAAAACTTATTGTATTTATTACACAGGTAGTGCAATTGAATTCTACCACTATCCTAAATATGCCGTACGGCTCCAAGTAGTTAAATTAATATGAACATGGTTTTATGAAGTAGTTGAGGACAACATTATCTATGAGTTGCTGATTTGTGAAGCTTTGCAACATTTGATGAAAGCTGATGTGTTTATCAGTGTTATTTAGTTCATCATTTTGCCACCACTGGCATCTTGCATATTGCATCCTTGCATTTTTTTTTCCTTCCCTCATTTTCTGTCTCAGGTCTTGTATGTTTTTATTTTTGTATTGCATGCTAATTTCATTTCATTTCATTTCGTTTTTTCAGTCGATGTCTGGTCTGTTGGCTGTATCCTGGCTGAAATGGTCAGAGGTAGTGTGTTGTTTCCAGGCACTGATCGTATCCTTACCCATCATTCATCAAGTGTGTGTGGGTGTTTTTTGTTTCCTTTCTCTCATTCACAAAGAGAGCACAGAAAGTCTAAATGAATCTAGGATTGAATTACTACAAACATAACAAAATATTATTATATAATAGATTTGGTAAACTCTTAGATTTGATTTCATTTGAAGACTTCATTCAGAGCCATTTCTTCATGTATGTACACAGTTTGTTGGTCCCTTTTCCCATCTTCCCTTTCTTACCTGTGCACATTGGAGTGTTTTTTTTTTTAATCATGTGATGTCAAGATATTGATCAGTGGAACAAAGTCATTGAGCAGCTGGGGACCCCATCACAAGAGTTCCTGGTGAAACTCAATCAGTCTGTTAGGACATATGTGGAAAACCGGCCTCGCTATGCTGGATACAGCTTTGAGAAGCTTTTCCCTGATGTTCTTTTCCCTGCTGATTCAGATCACAACAAACTCAAAGGTAAAAACAGGTTTAATAAAGATCTATATGCAAAATTTATTATTTCAGCTCTTTTAATTTTTTTTCTAGAAAATTTCTAACGGAATCCAAAACCATGTGACACACACTGTACATGTGAAACAAGAAGGTACTAACTGAATGTTTATCTCTGTGTTTTAGCTAGCCAAGCCCGAGACCTGCTTTCCAAAATGTTAGTTATAGACGCTTCCAAGCGCATTTCGGTAGATGAAGCTTTACAACACCCCTACATTAACGTGTGGTACGATCCAGCTGAGGTTGAGGCTGTGAGTATACAAATACACTACACAGACACACACACACCTGCACACTGATATGCACACACATACAGTATTAAAATAATTTATCTCTAGTAGAGAGAAATATCACAAGACTGTATATTATTTTTATTACTTACTCATGCCTTATTCATTCACAAGTGGTTTTGTAGTCATGTACATTTCCTCAGATATCTTGTTTTCGACACTGCCTGTACAAAACGTCTTGTTTCAGAAGTGTCAAATTATTGGCCTGCATCAAGACAAGAAAATGACTAAAGAGCCTTGAAAAAACTAAAATTGGATTAAGATTCTTTGTGAAAAGAAATGTGACTCATGAAAGGCAGTGATCAGAGATTACTTAAATGCTTGATGAAGTTGCATTGTTACAGAATTTAACAGGAGAAATCACAGCTACTGTATGTTTAATAGTGAACATTTCCACAAACACAATCCAAAAAGAGCTCAAGTGGATGAGGACTTAACATATAAAAAAGCCATTAAAAAGTTGTTAGTGAGACTAATGGGAAAGCAAAGGTTTAGTTTGTTAGGGAGCATGAAGTCTGGACTATAGAGCAATGGAAAAAGGTCATGTGGTCTGATGAGTAGAGATCAACCCTGTTCCAGGGCGATGGGTGTGTCAGGGTAAGAAGAAAAGCACATGAAGCAATGCACCAATCATGCATAGTGCTCATTGTAAATGGCTCTAGACTCTGGGGCAATAAAATGAAATCAGCTGATGAACTGAATGTAACTGAATGACCAGGCTATCAGATCTACAGATTTTTTCTTCCCTGAAGCACGGGCATATTCCAAGACTCAAAACATGTAAGAGTGGTTTTAGGAGCATGAGGAATCATTTTCACACATGAATTGGCCATCATACCGCATACAGTAATCAAAGGTAAAGGCAGTCGACCAAAATATTAAAATGTGAGACTTTTTTAGTCAGGTCATGTATTTAAATTTTTTTGGGGATAAAAAATATAAATATTATAATGTTATTAAAATTTGTATCACAAAGTATCGAAATTTTAACCTTTACTATAAGCAGCTGTCTGTGTGGAGTTTCACATGCTCTTTCTGTGTTTGTGGGGCTTTTCTGGGTTTCCTGATTTTATTCCACTGTCCAGAAACATGCCAGTTGGCGGATTAGATGCCTTTAATTGCCCCTAGGTGTGAGTGAGTGTGTGAATGTGTCTACATGGTGCTCTTCCCATGTAAATACTCCCACCCAGTATAGACTCTGGATCCGTCATGAGCCTGTCCAGGATAACTGGGTTAATATGAATTAAAAAAATGAATGAATATTGTAACCAAAGTATATACGTCTGCTGTCTTTTTTTTTCAGCCCCCTCCTGTGATCACTGACAAGCAATTGGATGAAAGGGAGCACACAGTGGAGGAGTGGAAAGGTGGCGTCAGTCTCTATTCCTTTTTTGCACTTAAAATGCTATGAAATGTGATGCCCGGAAAGTACCAGAAGTTCAGTATGAATATCATTTGCGCTCAGCTAGAAGCTTGTCTGATGAAGTCACTTGAATGTGTTAATGACTCCCTCAGGCATGTTTAAAATGGCTTACGCATGTTACTTAATTTAGAAAGACAGATATTTTGTCACACGTGGGATTGTATTCTTTGGCAACCTGCACCTTGCCCGCTTCCATGACGTGTCGGTGTCCCTGACTGTTTCTCTCTATCTGTGTCTGTCTTTTTTGCATCAGAGTTGATTTATAAAGAAGTGTTGGACTGGGAAGATAGGATGAAGAGCAGTGTGATCCGTGGCCAACCCCCTCCTCTAGGTTAGTTAAACTGATTTAGTCTAAAAAGTTGAGTCTTTTGACTCAGGAAAAGTGTTAGGAAAAATGCAATATTTGTAACTATTCACATATTTATATTAAGAGTCAATAATAATAATAATAATAATACCATGCTTATTTATTTTTTTATAAATGAATGAATGAACATGCAATATTGTGTGTAATTTGTGTCATATATTGTTATCCTTTTTAACAAGTTTGCTTAAGTTTCCAAAGAGTGTCTCTAAATATTCTGTATGATATACAGGTCAAATTATGCATTCTGTCTTGCCTTCTGTTTCACTCCTTCTTTCATGCACTGGTCTTTTCAGTATCTGTAGCCTGTGCCTCTGAACACCCCTTTGCAGAAGAGCATTTTCTTGACCAATCAGAACACAGTGAGCAGAAAGTCCCATTTAACTGCTAACTGTATTGGTTAGCCGCTACCCACAGTCCTAGCCTTATTCGCTGTAGGTTTACCTCACTGTAGGTGCCCAGAGCTGGGGTAAACTGGGCGGAATCCAGCATAGAGCAGTGCAGACAGGAGAATTATCAGAATGTCTAAAGAAGTGGTGCCCTTTAATGATGGCATTTATAAAAAAGCAGAATGCAATCTGTGTAAATTAGTGCATCTTCCTACAACTGAAATAAAAAAAAAATCATATTTGATATATTTGGTCATTGCAAACAACACTCATCAGCACTTACATTTTGTAGCACAAGTATGACATGCATGTGTATTTATCTCCCCCTAAGTCTATACTTTGTAGAAACACCCTTCATTGCACTTACAGCTACAAGTCTTTTGGGGTCTACCAGCTTTGCACATCTAGAGTGTGAATTTTTTGCCCATTCCTTTTTTATAAAATAGCTCAAGCTCAGTCAGATTGGATGGAAAGCATCTGTGAACAGCAATTTAAAATTTTTAAAATTTGCCACACATTCTAAAGTTTGGACTTTTTTTTGGACTGAAGTTTAGGCCAAAAAGCTACATTTTGGTCTCATCTGACCTGAGCCCTTCCTTCCAGATGTTTACTGTGTCCCCCACATGGCTTGTCGCAAACTGCAAACGGGACGACTTATAGCTTTCTTTCAACAATGGCTTTCTTCTTGCCACTCTACCAAGGCTAGATTTGTGGAGTGCAAGACTAATAATTGTCCTGTGGACATATCGTTCCACCTGAGTCGTGGATCTCTGTAGCTCCATCCAAAGTTACCATGGGCCTCTTGACTGCTTCTTTGACTGATGCTCTCCAGTCTGTTAGTTTTGGTCAACGGCCATGTCTTGGTAGTTTTGCAGTTGTGCCATACTCTTTCCAATTTCGGATGCTGGATTAAACAGTTCTCCATTAGATGTTCAAAGTTTGAGATATTTTTTCATAATCTAACCCTGCTGTAAACTTCTCCACAACTTTATCCCTGACCTGTCTGGTGAGTTCCAGGCTTCATGATGCTGTTTGTTCACTAGTGTTCTCTAACAAACCTCAGAGGTCATCACTGAACAGCTGTATTTATACTGAGATTACAAATTCATGCAACACTCTTCAGATTTTTATTTGTTAATAATTTTGAACACTATCATTTTCCTTCCATTTCACAATTATGCGCGAATTTGCGTTGGTCTATTACATTAAATCCCAATAAAATGCATTTACGTTTGTGGCTGTAATGTGACTAAATGTAGAAAAGGTCAAGGGGTATGAATACTTTTGCAAGGCACTAACTAGCCAATGCACTTCATTTGTATCAGTATCTGTTATAACTATTATTGATGCATCCCCTATTTATAAATGTAATATGCCCTGCATTAAACTTAATAATATAGTATGCATTGAATATTTCAGTATTAAGCAGAGGCTGTGCATAATGATATCCAACTGATGTGTGTGTTTCTCATAGCACAGGTGGAGCAGTAGTCAATGGTTCGCCTCAGGCCTCCTCCTCCTCCTCCATCAACGATGTGTCCTCCATGTCTACAGAACCCACCATGACATCAGACACAGACAGTAGTCTGGAGGCCACTGCCGGAGCACTGAGCTGCTGCAGATGACTATCACCTTCCCCTGGAGCATCGCAGTGTGTGGCATGGTATCAGATTTAGGCCAGTTAGTTTTGCTTTTCCTAATGCTCATCCCTTAAAAGTCTTTTTATTTAATCTATATTTTTATTGATTAAAGAAGATTTGCAATGCAGAGTGAATGTAAATACATGAGTTACAAGTGTGTAAGTTGGCATTATTTGCATCCAAACTACTGCAATATTCCATCATTTTATTCTCTAAAGAAGTTCAAGCAGACCCTAACTCTGGAATGCACGTACATTTCACACGCTCACACAATTCTTCCCTTAAATGAACATGTCAGTGTAGAATGTAAAGACTAAATTGTAAATATATATTTTTATTTATTTCATTTTTACTTTATATGTGTGTGGGTTTATGTTTGAGTGGATATGTCTGGGGTCACAAACTTACTTGTAGTATTTTGACCATTTACAGTAGATAGTAGATGTAAAATACTGAATAGTGCATAAATTGTTAGCAATGTTGTACAGCTATTTATTTTCTGTTGTTCTGAGATGGTTTCATCTACTTGGTGGTTTTTAAAGCTGTGCCCCAGTATTTGTTTATTTTATTTGCACATTTTTGTTAGTAAGCAATCGTTTTTAGCATCCGAACAACTTCATAAATACAGTATAACAGTTATTTAATGAGCCTGCATGGATCCTTTGCTTGGCTTTTGCGGTGCATCAATTATTATTTATTTATTTATTTATTTATTTATTTTTCTGATTGTGTCAAAAATACTCTAAGGTAATTGTATTTCAATCATCTAATAAAGGCTTTGAGAATCATTATCCCCAGTTTTAGTACAACTGGATTTAAACTGCAATTCTCATGTTGCGTGTACTGGATATGCAATCCAGTTAAAACCATATTAAAGGTAGTTCTCTTATACTTGAAATGCTGTCCTGCAATCGAATGTGGAGAAGGTTATTGCAAGGCAAATGAAAGTATTTTCATTTTTGTATGCAAAATCTATTTATAGCTCATGATGTCAACTGATTATTTTGGTAAGATGTAACAAAAATATTTCAATGTTCTTTAAAGGTATTTTTATTTATATTTTTGGAAAATACAGAAAGGTTTGTATTGACCGGTGCTGTAGAAATAAATGTGTAGTGTGTTAAGTACAGCATGTCAGTTGCATTAGCTGCTTCTGTACTGCATTACAGAAGTGTTTTAGAAATGCTGAACATATGAGGGGTGTGTGTGTTGTGCGCACACATGCGTGTTGTGGGACTTTTTTCTTCTTTCGCAAAGATTTTTATTTTTTTCTTTCTTAATGTTAAACTTTGAAAAAGTAGTTGAATAGGAATGAATTGTTATGAATGTTAGTGAGAAGATTTTGTTAGTTAGAAAATCCTTGAAAACGGTTTTGGGTTTACACCATGTCTAATTTTAAGTGCTCTTATGACTGTGATGATAACTCCTAATGGCCCACTGGAAATACTTAATTGCTATAGTTAAACCCTGAAATAAATTGGAATTTGCACAAAAGCTGTTACCATGTGTGACTTTAACAGAAGACGGAGCAGGATCAGCTTCAGTAAAATTTGAACTACCTCTTTCTTAACAGTTAGTTCACATTTTAGTTTCTCAATGTGAATTAGATCATTTGTTAGTTTGTTTGTTTCAAAACTCAACTGTTTCAGTGATGGCTGTGAGTATGGATTTGTGTGAATGATATCTATATGTAGTATGTACACCATGTAGTTTTAAATGGATGAATGATTTGCTGCTGCAACCCTCATTAAGATAAAGTTGAATATGAATATGATTTGCTCTCTCTAGTTTTGTTAGTTCATGTAGAGCAGTATTTGAAATCCTTCCCTATAGGTAACGAGAATCCTGCCATTTCGACTTTTTTTTTTTTGAGGTTTGTGTATGATTGATCATACTGTATGTTGTACGCCATGTGGTTCTTTTTACTGATAACCCAGTTTGAACCTTATACATGAGCTCACTTTATTAGATTTTCCTATTAGATCAGGATGCTTGCAGCATTTATGGACATCTTACACTAGCCACTAAATATAATAAAATAGTAAAACACAGCTTGGACATTTCTCCAAGTACATTGACTGCTAATGGAGCTGAGTTGAGAATGTGAAATACCCTTATTCAGAAAGTCATTAAACGTATGATCATGTGTCGATAATGATGGTTGTAGAATGCCCCACACCCACAGTTATATGTAAAGGTCATCAGTGTGTGTACTACACCATTCGAGTGCACTGGCATTCAACAGTGTTGTAACCACTGCAAATAAACACAAATCAAAACTAATGCGTTTGTGATTATTTCACTGTTGCTATTGTGTTAGAGATTTGTTAGTTCACAAGATATCCTGCATTAAGTATTTGCTGGAATGTACAGTTATAATTTGTACATTTATTATGATATGAAATTTATAAGGAAAACATACATACTGCAACTAACTAAAATATCTGGGGATATCAATAAGGTAGAAAGGTTTTTAGTATGCTGGAGACGTTATTAGACTGCCTGCTTCATGTCTGAAATGCTGGTGTCCTAGGAACTCCTTTAATGGCCCAAACGTGGAAAACTCCTTTGAGTGAGTGGCAATAACTTCCAGCTGTGTTTCTTTAATGTGCAAGTGGTGTTGGGGAAATCAGTGTGTGTACATTTACCACAGACAGATGGATCTTATTTACTGCAACTAAAAGCTGAGTCTGAAGTCTCTTGAAATCTTCTGTTTTATGCCTTCATATACAGGAAATTTCACCACAAGTCCAGGTTTGACTTGAACGTCCATTGTATATTGCACAGTTACTTTCAAGGTGACATTCCTAACCTAATCAACATGAAATTCTTTGCTCATGTCTGTGACATTGTAGCCTGGGATGATATCTTTATTATGTTTCTTTTGCTTTCAGTCATACTTAATGTAAAATAACCAACATTACGAAAGCAGAACAACCACACTTTTGGCACATTCTTCAAGGGAACGCACAATAACATTTTTTAAGTATACAAGTCATTCACATTAATTTCTGCCATTTACCAAAAAAAAGTCTGTTTATTCAGTGTGGGTTTTTTTCAGGAATACCTGAGAAATAAATTATACAGCAATAAACCTCTTAACCATGACAACCTCATTTATGTTAAATTGTTTAAAAAAAAAAAAAGAATAAATATATAAACTATTAGGTAAAGACTTCTATCAGTGTTTGCAAAAAAAAGTCTTTGCCTTTTACGCAAACTGCATTTCACTTTAAGATAAAGGGATTTGCTAAATGAGGTGGAGAGTGTAACAGTCATTGACTAAACCAGTAACCATTTGCCATCATATGTGGTATTTCTTTAAGACTAGTCAACCATAGGTATTTTGTGGTCATATACTTTAAATAACAATCTTGTACTGCAAATAATTTTTAAAATGTGGAGCTATGAGATGTAATGCCTTGTCTATGGTTAAGCTGCATTTTCTTAATACCATGCATCAAAAAAGAAAAAAAAGGCACTATTGAAATAATTTGTCTTCTGAAAAGCAATAAGAATAACCATCAATAATGATATCAACTGCAAACAATATTGAATATCATGCTTTGGTATCATCTGTGCATACTAGAAGTGAAGTGATTGATGCCAGTGATGGAAATAAGAAGTTATAATGTTATACAACTTCAGGCTGAAGTTCCGGGGAAACGATTTGCTACCAACAGATAAGAGTTGATCAAGTTTCTGCAACGAAGCAGCTTGAAATCACCTCAAAATACCCATGATACATGAGTAAAGGTTTTAAAATTGCATCTAATGTGAAGTGTCATCGTTTGTTTGTCCTTGTCCCCATTGTTAGATCTCCTAAAGTGGAGAAGAACTCCTCCATCTCGCTCTGCAGTAGTCGGTTCCGGTTCTCCGCATCAGCGCGGGCTCGCTCCGAGTTCCGCAGTTTAATTTCCAACATTCTGTACTTCTTCCTCTCTTGATCTAATTCTTCCCCTAACCTGTCAACCTGCTGAGTCAGGAGTGAGCTGTTCTCTTCCAACCTGATAAAAAAGCATGATGAAGAAGGAAAGTCATTAAATTGTACAAGCATGTGTTCCTTTATCATACCATACACCCAGGGCAGCATGCACCTAGATCATATGCCCTAGATAATGTACTGAGAAAAAAAAACTTATTAAAAAAAAAAATAATTTAAAACTTGATCTTGCTGGATTTTCATGACAAATTTGTGTCACTGTGCAGTGATAGTAGTTATCATCTTTGGGTTGTTTAGCCATGAATCACATTGTTGGAAACTCCTTGATCACACAAAGGCTTTCTCTCCTACACAGGTGACAAGAAGGAAACTACTCTGTTACTGTACTTGCAGTATTTGGCAAATGTAAGACAAGCCGTTGTGTTCTTTTTGCTTTCTTATTGATGAATCATGAACACTGACCTTAACTGAGTTAAGTAAGGCCTGCAATTCTTTAGATGTCGCTCTGGGTTTTTATGAGCTCTTAGATAAGTCGTTGTTGTGCTCTTAAAGGTTCACTACTGTTCCAAGTTTTCTCCATTTCTGGATAATGGATCTCACTGTGGTTTCCTGGAGTCCCAAAGGCTTAGAAATGGCTTTGTAACCCTTTCCAGACTTTGCCAATTACTTTCTTTCTCATCTGTCTCAAGACAGTTTTTAAGATCTTTTAGCGTGTTTCATTTTGTCAGACAGGTTCTATTTAAGTGATTTCTTGAGTCAACAGTCCTGGGTGTGGCAAGTAAAATTTAAGACCACTTCTACAGTACCAGTCAGGGAGGGCTGAAGACTATCATGTGTTTCCTCCGAACCATGTGGTCCCAGCCAACTGCATTTGAACTGCTCACTCACGCACTGTTGCGAGTAATGTAACACACTCGTAGGACATCACTATCCATTCCTACCGCTTGGGTGAGCCCACAGACACCCATGATTGGCTGTAGAGCCAGGATTGGTGTGAGAGCACTAAGTGCCTCCCATACCTGTCCTCTGAGAGAGCTCGGGCAATCAGCTCCCTCCAGAACCACGGCTGCGGGAGGCTTCAACTATGATCAGCTGTGGACATTTTGATGAGATTCACATTTCAGTCACTGGTAGCGCAACTGAAACAAACAATCAACTATGGGTGGCACTGTCAAAAGATCTCCGGGATAAAGTCAAGGGATGGATAAAAAAAAAAAAATCAAAAGCTTTATCACTCCAATCAGTGAAGTATATTATTAAAAAGTGGAAGGTACTTGGTACAATGCAGACCATCCCTTGGGATCAGGATGTTTATCTGGACGAAATAGCCTTTCTGGTCAGAAAGCGCTACCAAGAAACCTACAGCAACTGTGAAGCAGGAAAATGGATGGGCCAAAATACCGTCAAATTCTTGAGGTAAATCCACTGCTCTCTACGAGAAAGTTGTCAATGGAAAGAAGATTTACCTTCCAACATGACAACGAACCGACCACACAGTGGTTGAAGGAGGAAGAGGTGAATGTCCTTGCATGGCCAAGTTAGTGGTCAGACTTAAACCTCTTAAAAATCTGTGGAATGACTTGAAGACTGCAGTCCACAAATGATCACAATGTATATAATAAATTTAACACAACTTGAGCAGTTCTGCAAAGAAGGTTGGGCAAATATTGCAAAGTCTAGATGTGCAAAGCTTTGAGCGTCTTTCAGAATGTTTGATAAAATCATTTTTATAAATCAAGAATTCAGTTTTTTTTTCTTTTTTTTTTTTTCCATGTTTTAATGTTGGTGTTATATCTTTGACTTGGATGTTAAAAGTTGCACTTAGGAAATACACCTAGATAAAACAAAAATGGTTCCGTCAGCCATTTCAAGCTGCAAATCAACCAAATGTGATTATTTTAAAGGGGGGGGGGGGGATTCTTTTCTATATCCACTGTATGTGCTTCCTACTGTTTGTGGCAAGAAGGTTGCGTTTAATGATTTTGCCATATATTGTGTAACCTCCCAGGAACTAATTATGTGACATCACACCACAATTACTGTATGTAATTCTGTATCAAATCAGACTAAAAACAATAACACTGACAGCAACCACATATTTACATCCTAGTTACCTTCGTATTCGCGCTTCATAGTTGAACGTCTGTTTCTTCAGCTCATCCTTCAGTTCAGTTATAAGGCTATTAAGAGCTTGCGAGTGGTCATCAGGGTCTGCTGATTCATCCGTGTTATCATCCACATTCCCATACTCACTGCATCCTGCGCTGCTTACACACAATTCCAGTGCTTCATTACTTTCCGTGATGTCTTTCTGTTCCACCCTGGTCTCGACCCACTTGTCCGAGCTCAGCGCAGAAGGCTCACTGCTTACTGAATTCACTACTGATATCTCACAGGAGGAGGTGGACCAGGGTGAGCTGGTCACACTGGGCACGCTCGCGCTGGATGCTGTCACGTTGTCATAGGTAGAAAGACGATGGGATAATGCCGAGTCCTTGCCCACACGCTCTCCTGAAGACGTGCGTCGATGGCTTCGCAGAGATGACAGGCCATTCATCAGCCAGTTGCCGCTGTTTGATACATCCACAGACGAGCCTCCGATCTTAGGCAGCTGAGCCCGTGTACTGCTGCTTTTAAAAGAGTATTTCCATGAAGGCAGAGATTTGGCCTGTTTGCTTGGGCTAACTGCTTTTCCCTGAGGTGTCTGCTTCGCATTGTTGGGTATGCCCATGTTTATATCCAGCGATGTGGCACTGCCACACATGTGGTCAGGAAGGCAAGGGGTCTGGCTAGAATTGGGGCACTGCTGTATCTCCTCCTGTGAAACCCAAGCTGCCATGCAGCGCTGGCCCTGAGCAGATATCTCACTCCGCTGTGAGGATGTGTGAACCTCCGTGCCTCCGTACAATCTCTCATACTCACTGATCAGCACTGTCATGAGGTGCTGCACCTGAGAAGTTCCTGAAACATACTCAAACCATTAGCATTTTATTATGTCATTATTCCAATCTGATTCCGAAACCTTAGAAGTACTGTATTGTCTT
Organism: Clarias macrocephalus; assembly: GCA_011419295.1. Classification (NCBI taxonomy): domain Eukaryota; kingdom Metazoa; phylum Chordata; class Actinopteri; order Siluriformes; family Clariidae; genus Clarias; species Clarias macrocephalus. Next base: position 208,497 of record JAAGKR010000197.1, on the reverse strand, counting down.
ATAGCTTATATAATAATTATAATATTTCTATAGAAAAACTAGCACAGAGACCTTAATGCTCGACACTCCACATAAACAGAATAACAAAATGAGTAATGCTTAATAGGGTGAAGTTTTCTTTAAGACGTCCTGGAAGCTTTCTCATGTCAGTGTTTTCCTGTCTTGAGTACACTTGCCTACTGAGGCAGATCAACAGAAGCCGAAACATTTTTACAGATGTTCACCAACATTAAATGTCACTGTAAATGAAAGATATATACAGGGTGGGCCATTTATATGGATACACCTTAATAAAATGGGAAGGGTTCTGTGTGAAGAGTGGGAGAAGAGGGTTGCATTGACAATCCATCACAATGGGCAGCACATTGAACACATTTTATAAGTGGAATACATTTTATAAGAATAAAGTTACATTAACACCAAGCACAATTGTGAAATTCCCAATAAATTTGATGTGTCACATGACCCTCTTCCTATTGAAAAAACAAAAGTTGGATCCAACATGGCCGACTTCCAAATGGCCACCATGGTCACCACCCATCTTGAAAAGTTTGCCCCCTCACATATACTAATGTGCCACAAACAGAACGTTAATATCACCAACCATTCCCATTTTATTAAGGTGTATCCATATAAATGGCCCAACCTGTATAACTTGTCATTGTGCCATAATTTAAAACATTGTTAGCATTGGCCAAGGAAAATAAACCATGCCGAGCTGTGCCATGTCACACCATACTGAAGCTGATTATTTTCCTAAGACAGCACACCCTATACTGTCATATAACATTCATCAATTAACTCCCAAAATACATAACTACAGTAAACTCCACATCAAAAGGGGGTCACGGTTTGCCTCACCCTCCATCATTGAAACAGGATCCTCCATCTTCGCTCTTAGGATATTTGGTCCAAATACTGTCGCGAGGTTCTGTGCACTCATTTTATTTTCATTCGCATGAGACTGGACTTCATCCAAGAATCTAAGATATATCATGAACATACTGCGTGGTTTAAAAAATCAACAGTTTGATACAATGTTAAATATATCCTATTCATAGTTATTAGTCTAAATTACAGTAGTTGACTTACTTGCAAATGTACTTCAACAGGTTGTAATTAGCTTGAGGAAGGGTGTTCACCTGCTTTGCCAGCTCACCGAGGCCCTTTAACAGGAGCATACAGTAAAAGCACATTAAGGTTTTAGTTATACTCATGATTGATAATGCTCTTTGTAAACTCCTCACTTCTCACACTGTGCATAACGTAAGTGAAATAAATGGCAGCGGAAGACCAACAAAAAAAAATCTGTTACCATTAATGATCATGTCTCACCACTTCCTCATCTTTGAGCAGTAGCTGGGCACAGGTGAGGAAGTCCTCATATTTGTTGAAGGGGATGACGGGTTCAGGCAGCTCCCTGAGGTACAGCTTCAGCAGAGATGCCACCGTGTGAACGTCAGTATTACTGGAAATACATAGCAAATGTTTGCATAGGACACCAACTTCAACTGATATACAGCTGTTAGGTGTCTAGTACGGATACTAGTGAATACCCGCCTCTATAAAATCTGCTTAGAATGCACTTGTGATCCATGTTAATTAGTCATTTGGACAGCGATGCAACAAAATTGATCAACAGAAACTCCGGTCAGAGACAGAATTCATCTTGATGTAAAAAAGGAATACAGAGAAACTTTTACAGACATGACTGGCAGTCGCAGATGTACAGTAGTGTGGGGTGAAGACAGACAAACACATCTCTTTACCTAACCCTTGGAGAGGTCTGTGCCATTGGCATGATTTGAAAATTTCTAGAGCGAATGGTATTCTGTTGAAAAATGCTTCTTGGTTTTGTAATTTCTTATTTAGTCCTTAAAATCCAAGTAGCACAGATCTGTGCTGGAACCACAGACAATAATACATTATTATTATTATTATTATTATTATTATTATTATTATTATTAAATAATAATTATTATAATACATATGTCAATTGCAGTTATTACAATTAATATTAATAATATTTAATACATATTATTTATTAAATAATAAATTAAAGAAAAAAATTAAAAAAAGCGTGCTTATATGGAAGCCTTGCTGGTGTGTGTTAAAGGGAAGCCTTCAGACATCAAACTGTGCATTTGTGTTGTTGGATATGTCAGGTAGAAAAGATATCATTACTCATAAAAATGTAGAACTCTCAAAATGAACATATTAATATCTGGTCATAGAAACAACCCAAAACAATAATTAAAGCATGTGATCATGTGTATCTGTTATTTCTTTGCCTATGTGACCCAGTTTGTTTTATGTTTGTGTAGTTGGTTAAAATTCTATCTAATTCAGTTCATCATATTGCCTATTTTGTGCTTAAAAAATGGATATGTCATTCTATACTGCACAATCTCGAGCCTTATGTACAGTATGTTTATTAAAAATAAATAAAAAATGCCTAAAATATTCTGGGTTTAACAGATCAGCTGTTTTTTTTATTTTTTTTGTACAGTCAGATAAAGATAATTTCACCACCTGGAGCAGGTTCGGCTGTACTTGTGATTAGAGGAGTTTGGATTATGCTGCAGGATTTGACTATTGGTACAGTAGGTGGTCGATATTTAAGCCTCAAAGTGGCACTAAACTGAACTAAACATGAATAGTTTCTGGGAAACAGTCAGTTAAATCCTGTAACCTACATGATATAGATCAGATTTACATCATGCGATGAAAAAAATGCTAACTTATTGTCTGCAGTGTGTTGGACAACATCAGCTTTGGGGATGATGTGCAGCTCTCTGTGGCCATGACTTGTAGTTACCCAAGTGTCTGATAGGGAGACTTACTGTAGTTCCACCCGCATGGACACAGATCCTCTCTCTATTATACAGTATAATATAAGCACTCTTAATGCAGGACTCAAGCTGTGTGTCTCAAATGCAAATCCCTCCAGATTTCCTTTTAAAAAGAATACGTGTGCAGAAGTTATTTCAAAAGGGGAAATTAGTGGTATGCGTGGTATGAGGTAAGATCTGTATCTAGTTGCAGTTTCTTCCTTTCTTTCGGCCATTCTTAATTCTCTCCACAGGAACCGGACTATTTTTAAATTCTGTATAATTATATTCAAGCGCTTTTGAGCAGTCTGGTCATTTATCATTTTCCCGTGTTACATGTAAACCAGTTTGGTGGAATGTTTTTAATAAACCGATCTTTGTTGCTCACGTGAAGCTTGGCTTCCTCAAATGCTGCACACAAAGTAATATTAATTTCATCATTTACATTTTTATTGTACACATCGTTGGCCAAATGTCTGGATCCTTAAGGCATTTTGTTTTTTCTCGTACGAAATTTTATTTCCGTTTCAGGCCCAAGATGGATTCGAAATCAAAAAATAAAAACCCCAGACATTTGGGCCACCCTGTACGTACTTATATTTAAAATGTACTGAAAAGCTTCAACAGGATCTTATCTTACCTGTCAAACAGAGGTTTGTCACCACAGTCGAAAGCATCCTGGAGCTCTTTGACTAAGTTTGCCTGTCCTGGCATGCGGAAGAGGCCCTCCTCTTTTAGACCTTGCTCTCGGATGAAATCCACACACTGCTCTACTAGCAGAGGTGCCAGTCTGGTCCCAAACTTTCGTTCATACTGCACCGTTTCCTCCAGATGCTGCCCAAAGATCCCTTTCAAAACAAACACAGATGTGGTATAACCTTTAAAAAGCTCCAGAACCTGCATCTTTCTCCGTAAATGTACTGTAGATAGTACTTGAATTTAAGATTCAGCCTTGCCTCTGATGTGGCTTATCCCTTTAAAGAGTGGCGGACCGTCATGAAGTAAATGCAATCCGTTACCGTACTTAAGTCCTTTATTTAAGTATATACACTTTACTAAAGGATTTCCATTATGAAAGATGTTTAATTTTCACTTCACTACAAAAATGGTATACAGTACTTTCTACTCCACTACATTATCCAACATGTCATTTCCTTTTACTAATGAGGGGAAAAATCAGTTATCCAAATTTAAGCACATCAAACAAAACAATTAGAATAAAGCACATGCTTAATTTTTTGCCTAATAAGGGAGACAGAATACTCAACCAATACCAAAGAAAGTCCTGACTTGATTCTTTATTCTTAACTTAGTTCTTAATACATTTTTTAGTGCTTAATGTTTCTCAGCTGAATGTTTTCATACTGTAACACTTGGTCTTGGGTAATTAAAATATATTTGGATCAGTTTTGCATGCAGCTGATGATGCTAAAACAGGTGACACTGGAGTGGTGTTCGACCACAAATTCAATAAAAAAAAACACAACAATTTTCCTTTTTGTTTATGAAGGCAACTACATTTGCACTTTTTACTCAAGTGGAAATTTAAATGGAGATTTAGGAGTAGTGGAGTAATATTTTACCCATAGGGTGCCTCTACTATACTTCATGAACCACTGTCTGTAAAGGTGATACACACGCAGCTCATGATGTGTGGACAGACAAGCGCTCCGCAGCAGCAGACTAGCCTCAGGCATTAGACACATTACAGGACCATTCATATGTCAGTATCACTCAGACGAAAAACCTTATGAACTCTACTACTGTGTGTAACGGATGTCAAATTAATCCACAATGGAGCACATGTTCAGCCATCCTCTTTAGGAGCTGTCATTCATGTAAAAATAAAAAAAAACTGTGAGAAAATGAAGAACAACAAACTCAGACAAGTATCATCTTGCTTGTGATTGGCAATACTGTAGCTGTGTTTGTGGTATATACTGTACATCATAGGCACAGGCAAATAACTGCTGTAGGGCAAAACAGTTCAGTAAAACTTTAGTCATTTAATAAGAAATCTTTCATGTCACTTAATAATAAAGTCATAAAATAAACATGTATAACACTGTACATTGTTAACATTATTTCTATAATGTTTGCACAGTACTGTATATAGTCTCCAACACGAATTTTGATTAGTTGAGCAAATAAAGATCTGTAACACATACATTGGACTAATAAAGAATTTGGGATAATCATCATAAGGAATGTTGAGCCATGTGTGTATGTGGCAATACTCTGAATATATTTAACAGGATGCTTTTATAATGGAATACTTTTAGGCTCTCGTCTAAGACAGGGGTTTGAAAGGATTAACACAGATAGCTTGTAAGTGCTGTATTTAGAATAAACACTTCTCTGTGGAATCTGCAATGCACACGTCTGGCATGTGCCACATTGTTGACTGTCACAAAAAATATATATATACTGTATCATTTGTATACAGGAAGTATAAAATAACTCTACAAGCATCAGGGCTGTAACATAATGCCTAAAATAGAGACATTTTAGCAGCAGGTTGCCTGTGTTTAGGGTGTGTGTCATTAAAGTAACATATGATACATCATTAAATACAGCTACAAGAATAGGACAAGTAAACAGAGTAGGCTGGGTGCTTGATATTTATTTTCCTTTGACTAACATGTTGAATGTGCTACCTCCGCCAAAGGGTGCCCAGATGACACGTCTGATAGCCTTGACCCAGTCCTCCATGTCATTTTGGGAGTTTGCCATAAGCAGAAAGGCATCATGACTGGGAGCAGATCGGTCCTTTTCTCCTGCACCTCCTACCACAGAGAGAGAGAGAGAGAGAGAGAAAGAGAGAGAGAGAGAGAGAGAGAGAGAGAGAGAGAGAGAGAGAGAGAGAGAGAGAGAGTCTGCATGTGAAATGTATAACCTTATAACAGTAAGGGATTCATGACCCTTCAAATATTAGGACAAGTAAACTATAAAATGTTCTAATCACAGGGCTTTTTGAAAAAAATCAATCAGTCCACAAAAGCTTTATTAATTACTACTAACTTTGTGTACTTAATATTCCTAAATATAAAGAAATGTGCTCACTATACATCTGCGAGCTAAATATGAGCATTTCTAAATGTCCATTTTTTAAGTAACAATTTTTAATTTATTTCAATTTAATCACAGCTGATACCTTAAATTATCAAAAAAAAGTTTACATGTTCATCATGCAAAATATAAAATACACATTTTGAAGCATTATTATGAAGATTTGGAGGCGCAGAAACATTTAGCAGCAATCAGCAATATATATTCACATACTGTATACTGTACATACCAATAGCCATTTACCTGATTCTGTGTTTATGTGTTACAGGTGTAATTTAAGTATTGACCACTAGATGGAATCAAAGTAAAAGGAATTTCATCCTATACTACTCACCTTCAAAGCATTTAGATTTTTTTTGGTAACTTCAGGTTTTATTTATTTATTTATTTCAAGGTTCTGACCAGGTTTTATGCTCAGATCAGGTTTTGTGGGAAGTTTTTGAAGGGTTTTGTCGATGGCTGATTCTATTATCTGCTCTTATGGGGCAGAGGCTTGATTGGTGTGAATTTACTGCACAAAAAGCCGAGCAAGCTGACATTCAAAGTACTCTATGAAAAGGCTGCATTCTGTCTCTGTTTCATCTTTAGAACATTGGGAGTAAGGAGAAATGGAAGGGTTAAGTAATATCGTCTTTCAGCAGTCCCAAAGCCATTTTTAGGGTGAGCTCCACAGCGACAAAAGTAATAGCAAGCTTCACTCTCTCACTCATTTTCTAGACTCCTTATCTTGTTCAGGGTCATGGGAAGTGTGGAGCCAATCTATCTCAGTGCACACAAGTACACACACACTTTTTTAGCCTAATCTGCATGTCTTTGGACTGTGGAAGGAAACCAGAATACCTAGAGAAAACCCACCAAGCACAGGGATACACTTGATCCTGGAGGTCAACGACCATGGCACTAATTACGCCACTGTGCCACAAAAGTTTAAATAAAAGATCGTGAGCCCCACATCTATGGAACACATTTGCCGTACTGTTCTACTGCAAAAAATAAATAAATAAAAAACTCAGAAGATCAATGCCTTAATACCTACTGTATACCCCAGGAATAGGATTAAAAACACTCATATCTTAATTGATTTGGTTTTTAATAAAAAATCACCAAATGCATTTGTTAAAATCGCGTTCACAGTGTCAGTGTAAATCTGGGTCATCTAAGTCTAATCTAAGTCACAAGAATCATGCGGTGAATCAATATACATGTAATCTGAGAAGGTTGCAGTGATTGGTGATGCACGGTCATGAACACTGCCCATCTGGGTCAACGCTTTCCCCAAACGCCATAAACTGGCTGACCTCACATATTCTCAACACACGGCTTTATCATTCTCAACTCCCACGAGAAAAGCAGCCTCCATATCTGTGCTCCACAACAGTGCTGATATCACCGTGTTTCACATGGCCATGCTTTAGTGTGTTCAGCTCAGGGCCAAAACAGGTTCCCAGCATGCATGCAATGTGTCCTCAATGGACAATGCTTTTACTATGACAGCCAGCATTTTTTCCCCCATGTGACGGAAGGTCATGGTGGCGGACTGTTTATAAGAGGGAGGCCCAAGCTATGATGTGCATGGTTCACATTCCAGAGGATTGTAAGCACTAAACAGTGTCGGAGCTTAATGTCCAGCTTTTAATAATGTTGCAAGCACAAAACAAATCAGCACAAGGTTCATTCTCTGGATCAGGGCCCAAGCACTTCTTTAAAACGCCACATATAATGCGAAACAAATTACAACTGGTAACTTGGACAAATTTTCTTATTCCTTTTCTTGTCTATTAGCACTTATAGGACTTTATAAATCACTACACAAATGTTATATTCTTAAAAAGGTTTACGTTACAGTAAAATATACTTATTTCTAGGTTTAATCAATCGCACCCAGATGTCCACTCACCCTCACCCTCACACACACACACCACATAAAGAGACAGACTGCCCTAAGGCAGAGGTTCCTTTTTTCTTTTTTTTTTTTTTACCAGCAGTCAGCAGTAAGAGTGGAGTGGACGACATCCAGCGCTCCAGCCCCTAAGGCTTAAGATAAAAAAAAAAAAAAAAATCTTGGATGCAATGCACCACAGACACGCAAGCTTTTGATGAGGTGAAATTCTGCCTTTCCCTTCCCATACTCTGGAAAAGATGAGAAATTGGAGTTTAGATCAAACCAGTAATTTTAAAGGGAGTGATTTTAATAAAATCAACAATCACGCTTCTCTCCTCAAAGGAACTGAAAGCTTTCAACTAAACCTTGAAATGAATCAAAGCTGAGCGATTCCTGTTGATATCGTCTGTAGAAAGCAATGTGTTTGATGTGTCGAAAAGCTGTGATCACATGCTACCAAAAAAAAAAAAAAAAAAAAAACCCTCTGCACTCTTTCCTGGAGGATTCGTGCTCTGTATCCGTTTTGTAAGCTATTGCTTTATGGCTGATTGTTAAAGGTCTCCTCCCTGCAAATGGATACCAATCCACTCTCTCTCTCTCTCTCACTCTCTCTCTCATATCTCCTGATTCCACAACAATTATATCACACCTATGTATGATTACTGAGACTTCCTGTGTGGCGCAGTCCCTCTCATATACACACACACTTAATAGCCCTGACATGAAATCAGGCCTCCCATATTGAAGAAAGAGATTTGTGTTCCAAAAACAGATCAGGACAGAATCATGGCATGGCAGGGTTTACGGTAGGTCTGTGAGAGAAGCCTGCCATTGTGCATGCAACCGGTCCGTAAGCTCCTTTCAGTTGTGCTCAGAAATTATGCTGAACTCGGATATCACTGTGTCACTAACAGCAAGTAGCGAGGCTCATATATCAGACAGCGCTGCTGGCAGGAGACTTCAGTCAAAAAAAAAAAAAAAAAAAAAAGGTTTTTAAATCCATTTTTAAATCCATCAGCAAAACCAGGCTTTTGGCTTAGCAGTTGAAAACATTTTACACACATGACACACATGCAAAGCTTAAAAAGTGTGAAAAATCAGTTCTGCCCTTTGCTCTTTATTATTATTATTATTATTATTAATATTAATATTATATTTTTGTTTTCTAGTTATTCTAGTGCGCTGCTTATTTTATTTACGTTTTCTGGTCTGATCTCAGAGACTTCCTCTTTTCACTATGGCTATCAAATGTCCAGACAAAAAAAAAAAGAAAAGTGCAAACTCAGCAGTTCTCAATTTCTGCATCCAGGCTGTTAGGTTACCTCAGAGACCTTTGATAAAATTTACAAAGGGACTGTGGAAAGCAGTCATACCTCTCCAATATGTCTTGCATGGTAATTATTTATTTACCTCAGCTTTGTGGACACCCACATGGACTGGCTTGAAGCCTCAAATGATGTTACTGAGTGCACAGTAAACCCAGTGACTCTCTTTTACGGCTATAGCGAACATTTCTACACATTAGCGCATGCAAGGTTTTGTCCGTATTAGGTATACGATACATAACTACTGATTCACAAAGAGCCACATCACATAAAAAGGCTGTTTTTCATAACACACACTTATAGAAAGTTCCTCTAGGATAGGTGGGAGAAATGGTTAAGAGGCAATAAAGGGTTAAAATGGCAGTGTCAGATCAGAGAGCAGCAGAACACCTTTCAGCACACTTCATGTCAAATTACAGGGACACATTCATGCAAGACTGTCTCACCAGCAGCACTTAGTCTCCTTACAAAGCTTTCGAAAAAAGACTTATAAAAATAGCTGACGAGTGAAGCCACAGCTTCCTGTGGATCCTGGATCTTTTTTTTTTTTTTTTGCATGCATGCATTTGGCAGTCCAGATGTTCCAGTCTTTACCACCAGCGGCTCTTTGAAAAACCCAACAATTATTATTTGCAGTACAATGAATGAAGCTTCATCCACTTCCTATAATCCAAACAAAAGTCCTGGCAGTATTCCCAAAGGGAACCCGTGTCCACTGTCGTAGTCTCATCTTTCTTGGATAAAGACACAGGATGGCGGAGTGCGCACAGATCCTGCGCGAGAACTTTGAGTAAAAGAAAGCTTACCCTTAAGCTGAGCAGCGTGGTGCTCCTGCACTCTGCAGCAGCTGAGCCCCATGTTGGCACACGGCAGCCGCTGAGGGCTCAGCTACACGAATGCCATGTCAGTTCCACCCATGGCCCTCCCGGAAGGTGAATCCTCTACACAGGTATGTGCCAGGGGCACTTAAGTGCACGAGAAGAAGAATGAGCAAGAGCGAGAAAGAGAGCAAGGCTGCCAAAAAAGAACCAAAGCAGGAGCATTACAGCCAGAAACCTGAAAAACAAGTCCTTCATTTGCTTCATTCATTCATTCAGAAAAGAAGTTTTTCTGTTCTTTTCCCCCCCTTCTCTTCTTTTCCTTTTTTTTGCCGGCACCTCGTTCTGGCAGACACAGACTCAAAACCCATACATGCGCACACACACACGCACACACACCCACACACACACCCACACACACACACAGACACACACAGACACACACAGACACACACAGACACAGCCCCTCCAGAATGGGAGTGGAGCTCTGGCTTGCCCTCACTCACCCTCATGAGACACGCCACCACCAAGCACATCTTTGCCAAACATTGCACCCCCCCAACACAAACAAAAAGAGCTAATCAATCTGTGTGTGTGTGAGAGAGAGTGAGAGAGAGAGAGAGAGAGAGAGAGAGAGAGAGAGAGAGAGAGAGAGAGAGAGAGAGAGATTTTACATGTTGTGTGATTAGAAGTGACTTTACATGGGAGTGGGTTGATATTTGTGCAAGCTTGATGCATATGTTGCCCGGATCTTATTTCCCCTATTAAACTAAACGCCTTATTAATTAAGCACATGTCTCTTTGAAGACACTTGCAGAGACCACAAAGCGAATATGTGGTACACAGATGCGGTGATTACACAGTATAAGACCTGGGGTGTGTGGGAGGAATGGAGAGGCACTCGGGTGAGGTACTGTAGGGGCAGTTTTTTTTTTTGGGGGGGGGGGGGGGGGGTGCGCTGTCGTGGGGTCAGTGTTATCAGCAACGTACAATAAGGTAGTGTAGACTCAACATGAGTTTCCACCAAATGACCATCAAACCACAAGCACATGCTCAGTTCAGACCTCCACTGTGCAGCCTCACTTCAATCACTGCCCCTGCTTTTGTGTCAAGATCAGGCATTAATGGAGCCATTGTTCGGCTCTCTGACATCTAGTACATCTAGCTTGTGAAGCAAAGGGGCTGGACGTTTAAGACCATGTAAAGATGAAGCAGTTGAACAGATAGAACATAGACGCAACTCCTATAAAAACACTGAATGCAACGGAAAATATACATATTTTTAAATGTCACAGCTTGGATTTACTAGTACAGTATATAGAAATACATATTAAGGTTAACCCAGCTTTCACTTACGGATACTTATTGAAATAAAGTGCAGTGTCTTATATCCTTTAGCTCACCTCTGATTTTAAAGTGCATCTAAATTTGAACACTTTCTCAACCAGCCTACTGAACATTTATAGTCCTTTATGGAAAGCGAACAGAGACAAGTGCTCATCTGGCCTTAAATAATCCAGGATTTAAGACCACCAAGAAGTGGATTCCACAATACACCAGCCACTGTATGACAGAGCAAACTAGCTGGTTATTTCCCAAGTGAAACAAATTCCCTGTTAAATATAAGGGTCAAAAATCTAATTCTATATGAATTTTCCATTATGATGCCAGCAGGCTTTTTTGTTTTTGGCAGCACTGAGGCATACAAATCACCTCTGCCAGTGAACAATACATATTTATTGACAGTTATGTCAACAAAAAAAAAAAATCATGGAACACATTGTAGAAATGATTTAGATGTCAACAGTGTTTATTATTATTATTTATACACGGACATGAAGCTTATACATTCCTTTATGCTGTATTCAGGGTCGCGGGGGCTTTAGACTTAGACGCGGGGGGAGACTCTGGGCACAAGGCGGGATACACTCTGGACGGGGTGCCAATCCATCGCAGATACATACACACACTCGCACAATTTGGGAACTAGCATTATCTGCATGTCTTTTGGCTGTGGAAGGAAACCAGAGTACCCAGAGGAAACCCACCAAGCATGGGGAGAACACGCAAACTCCATGCACACAGACCCGAGGTGGGAATCGAACCTGGACCCTGGAGGTGGAAGGTGAAAGTGATAAACGTTAAGCAGCCGTGCCACAAGAAAACATTTTTTTACTTAGCTTCTTTAGTATTACAAAAATTTAACAAATATTTTATTCTATTTCATATTTATGAATATTTTATTCTATGACTTTGGATAAAATTCTAAAAGTTCTCTTGATTCTGCAATTTTATTTCATTTTTACTTGCAATAAATAAATCAATAAATAAATAAGTACTCCAGATTTATTCAACTGTGAGAAGATCTTCTATGCACAGCCTTCTTGAATTCATTCCACAGGTTTCCAGTAGGATTTAGATCTGGGCTCTGACTGTGCCATTTTAAAACATTGATCTTCTTCCTCTGAAGCTATTACTTTGTTGACTTATTGTTGACTCATTGCTTTGGGCAATGATCCTAATGGATTTCTTCTCTTTTTTCATCATTTGAGGCTTTCAGATTATGTGTCAAAATAGTGTTATCTCGACCAAAAGCCCCAGTCCCAGGTGAAAAGAAGCGGCATGACCATAGTATAGTGCTACCACCACCATCATGAATTTTGTATGATGGTGTTTAGGTGATAAGGTATCTTGCTTTTGTGCCAAAGACATCCCTAAATTTGGGCAGGCTTGCATGTTTTTGCATTTAAAAAATATATGAGATTGTTGTTAGATGCATTAGGTGATCAGAACTTGCTAGATGTTCCTACAGCTCATTTAATGTTGCCATAGGTCTCTTGGCAGCCATCATGCTTAGATTTCTTCTTATCCTTTTGCCATTTTCAGAGGTACGGCCTGTCGGTAACGTCATTGTTGCGACTAATTTTCTCCACTTGTTGACGATAGCTATTACAGTTCAATGACACAGCTAATATTTTGGAAATTCTTCTGTACCAGTGAGATTCAACAGTGAGATGCCATGCATGCTTTGTGAGCTGTTTCGCAATACCATGGCTTCGGAAGGCATATAAAATAAAGAAACAGTCGGCAGAAACAGCTGATCTTATAATTTAGGATTAATCAGAATCTCTTCACTGATGTCAGCTGAATGTATGATTGAATTTAATTTTCTTGAATTTTGTTAGATGCTATGTCACGTTAAAGATCAAAAACTATTTGACTTGATTTATCTTGGTTTCTTTTTTACCTCACAAAAATCTGTAATTCCAACAAAGATGTGTAGAATTTCCATATTTATGGTATACAAAGTGTGACCTATTATTGGCATTTAATTTCTTAAATGCCAATAATTTAATGTCTTTAGTCAGGCGTGTTGTTAAGTATAAGGACTGAATTGACAAAAGTGAAATTTTATGTTTTAAAGGTACAAATTCTTCAAATAATGACCATCAATATAATACTGTAAGAATACTTTGCTATTTTATGCAATGAAATTGCTGTAGAACAACCAATATTTAGTTGTTGTTGGTCTTTCGGCTGCTCCCTGTAAGGGGTCACCACAGCAGACCCTCCGGTCTGAACATACAAGCTTGGCACAGGGTTTACGCCGGATGCCCTTCCTGAAGCAACCCTCCCATTTTATCCGGGCTTGGGACAGGCACCGCATCCAGTGGCTGGGATTTGGGTATTGGCTGGGAATCGAACCCGGGCCTCCCACATGGCAGGCGAAACACCTACCTACAACTACCAATATTCAGTAAAGTCTTTTATTCTCCAAAACTTGCTGGATCTGGCTGGGAATAGAGCCAAAAGATGTCTGCAGTACCCTAGTGTCACCCGCTCAATCCATACCCGCTTGATTACTTCCTGAAGAAACAGAAAATTCGCCACAGACGTTACTAATTCATTGGAGAATTCCCTAGTATTAATCATTTTTGTGCAGAGGTGTACACTCCGGCTTCAGAAAGTAAAACACGTATTCGTTCCATCCGTTAACTAACCAGCTGATTCTTATTAGCACAGCTCTTCAGTCAGATAGTTAATAACTATTTAGTGACATTTGCACAGGGAGAACTATAATACATGACATACAATATGTTGTCATAATACTTTTGGTCACCATTGTAGGAAAGCTGTGAATTTGTAATCTGGTTAGCCACAACTAAAAACCCTGCTAGAATTGTGGCCACATGTGCACTTCAGCAGCAGCCATTTTAACCTTGGATATAACGTCAGCTTGTGATATTTGCTTGGGGTAAATGAAAGAATTCCCTCATCAACTAGTTACGACAAAAAGGAGGAGCACTTTACATCAATCCACATGTTGCTAGGCATTGCAAAAAAAAAAAAAAAAGCATCCCAATAAACAGGCAAAGCACTACATGTTCCAACAGAGTGTGGCAAGTGACTATGCAATCTACATAATTCGAATTCACTGCGACCAGTTCAGACCTGATGAAATGACGGAGTAATGACAGAGTAGTTATATATAGTGTTGAAGTGACTAAATTAGTGACTTAAAGTAGTTATATATATTATGAAGTGACTAAATTAAAAATGACTGTATTTGTTAACGATTTTGACATCATTTACTATATCATTTGCATTTGATCATGTTGAACATCACGCATTACTATTTAATAACATTTCCATATTTGTTTTTTCAAAATGAGACTAGCGCTCTGACAGTGAACTGAGGACATGGGTGAAAGCACCCATGAGCTCGCTGCTTCCACACCACAAACATAGGGAAAGATCTGACTAAATGCTGCATGCACAAGCCTATAATACTGACCGATTACAGCAATAGAAAACTACCAATTACCAAAGATGATCAAACAGCTTATAATGGTTTCATAACATTGCATATCGAGGGAAACAGATGAATTGAAGTTTGTGGTGGTTCCCAGAAGACATAAACAGACAGAATCCGTGTCAGCAGATGTGATTTCATGGGAAAATACTGATGTGCACCTGTAGCTGGAGCACAGAGGGGGAGAAGGGTTGGGTATTGTTGACTTTGGAAGTTGCTTGGACTTTGGAAGCCCTTTTTTTTCTTTTCTTGAGGCAGTATGTTCAGTGGAGTACAACACACTGACATAGATTATGTCTGCAAAATAGTAGCGATCTTGCAGAGAGGACAAAAAAGAAATATACTGATCATATGATGTATAATAAGATAAAAAGTCACCATGGATAAGGGGGCATCTGCCAAATATAAGACATTAACAACAATATTGTTAATGTCTTATAGCAATTATGCCTAAATTATCAATATTTCGGGAGAAATGTCAAGAACAACGCTCTTGCTTGCCTTCCTACTTTATCAGCTATGGCTCTGTAGGTCAGAGGATGAGATTGGCATGTGCGATGTAGACAGAAAATAGTAACAGTGATCTACTTCTGTTGTCAGGTACGATTGCTTCCATATCTGCTTCGATTTGTGCCCGAGTACGTCGTATCATCTTCGAGCAGACTTGAGCACAGTTCCTAGACGTGGAATGACCCAGACTTTGAGGTCAAGTGTTCTCGGAAACAATCGCGGCGCCCTAATGTGAAAACTCCCATAAGATGTCACAAATGTTCTTCATGTAGTCTTCCTGTTAAAGGAAACCACGTGCTGAATTCTGAATAAAGCATTAATTAGAAGCCATCTGCTGCAAGATTCTGAGCCTTTTCAATTACACTACCTCACTTAACTGGGAGCTTGTTTTCTCCGATTCTTTCATGCTCATATTAAAGGTGAACTTGAGGGCACTCACATGAGCACTTCAAACAGCTTTACTTAAGCAACCAGATTGCTTCGCTCTAACTCACCTGGAACTATCTCAAAAAGATGCCGTCCAGGCTCATCAGGATTGGCACTTAGCTCGTTGACTTGGCAGCCGTGTAATGGGATGCAGCCCTGGGAAAAAACAAACAAACAAGAAAACAACACACACATATATATATATATAGGCCAGTTCAAGGATAAAATGCACACCCCCATCCACACACATAAAAACACAATATCTATTCCCATACTGGTGTAATTAATAGCTACTTTCTGTGGATTATTATAGATTAGTTCTCCGTGAAGACATTTTAAATGGAAAATTGATTCTGATGGTAATTACCAAAAGAGCGATGTACCTACTGTACAACACAACAGTGCTGATAAAATGCAGAGGGAGTAGAGCTCACTGTGTTATATGTAAGGCTCTATTTTATGCCATATTTGCTGAGGCATGCACAATTAAACCACTTTCCCATTATAAATTATGCACCTCTAGTGCTGAACCCTATTCTAAGGCTTTAAACCTCACACAGTCACTTCAATAGCTATAGAAAAGTGCAAAGGAAACTGCTTACTAAGCCATATTGGCACCTACAGCAAAGTTAAAATATCAGCATGTACAGTATGCATTGATAAGTCTGAAATACCAGTTTATCTAAGCTGAGCGCTTTTCTGCAGCAGAAATTGGATTCAGTTAAATGGAGCTGGAGCATTAAGGCTTGAAACATCCAGGAGGAAAAGCAGCAAGAATGTGAAAGAAAGACAGCTGGACATATCCGCTGCGAACATCCTTTTGTACAGAGTTATTCTGTCTCGCCCCCTCAGCCCGCACAATACTACTTCTACAGTTCAAAGGTCATCTGCTCCACATCTGCTAGGCAGTGTGTGACTTATGAGGCTTCCAAGCAGAAGCACAGGCCGTTATCAAATTAGCTCATCGGGTCAAGGGTGCGAGAGCGCGGCTATCTGAGAAAGTGTGGTCTGAGATGTGGTCATGCCCCCAACATCCAGTTTTTTCCAAAATGTATAGTAGTTAATGGATCTGATAAATGGCCTAGGTAAAGGAGGCTCTTTGTGGGCTGTAATATTGAAACCCCTTTAATCTCGCCATTACGTGAACCACGACATTGAAAAGAATTAATAGGAGATGTGAGGAAACTGTAACAAATGTGTAAAAGGAAAAATCATATTCTTCACAAAATGCTCAGGCTCTACTCTATAATCTACATCGGGTACCTCAAACAGGAAACTTTTTTTAAAATTAATGAAGAATTAACTTGATGAATTGCACTGATGAACTAATTCCAGAAAATAATAAAATAATAAATTACTTACAGTAAATCATATAATCAGTTCAAGTCAAATGAATCAAATATGAATACATTCATGAATTACAAACATTTTATGACAACGTTTGGTTAATTAATGCTGTTACTAGAAGTATTAATGCAGATCATTTACATTATTAATATTTTAACTTAAACCTATTTTTAATTGTTTCTTTTTAACATGATTGAAATATCCCAGGTTCAAACCCAAGCACCACCAAGTTGTGTTGACCCTCAACTGCTCAGATGTATAAGTCGCGCTGGATAAGAGAGGCTGACAAATGTCGTAAATATAAATAAACCCTATCACATGTGTTATCTATACTGTACCTCTTAGGGGCATAGGAGCATTCAGCCTGTCCCTAGGGAAGTTGGGGCACCAGACAGGGAACACCCTGGATGAGGTACCTGCCCATCACAGGGCAAAAGCACACACCCAGGCAATTTTGAAACACTAATCACATGCCTTTGGACTATAGGAGAAAACTGGAGTACCTGAAGGAAACCCTCCAAACATGGGAAGAACATGAAAACTCCATAGACGCACACCACAGTGCTAACCAATAATCCACCATGTTGCCATCCTATCACATTAATACTAGCTAAATGCAAAACAGAAACAATATTTTTGACCCCATTTTGTTCATTTTGCCAATTCCTGCCACCTATCAATATAATCCCTGACATACAAACGCAATGGACTGAGGATGGTAAGTGTTTCCTCCAAAACAAGTCTAGCCACTCCATCTTTACAAACTGCTAATGCTCCCAGTCACATGACAGCTCAACACACTAATGGGAAAAAAGTTTCTGCTGCATGATTTCTGAGCCCTTTTGATGCATGTATTAATTTATTACAATGAAATTAGTTAAAATGTAATGTGTCGTTATATGGACACAATGGTAACATATTATCATAGAAACCTATTGATCGAAGCTATTGACCAAACATGTAATTAGCATCAGTAAACTAATAGTATCAGTAGCAATAGACCAAATTTTTAATAAATCATATAAAATATCTTAAAAAAAAAGCTTTATTCCCCCAATCTTGGCAAACAGCATGTGTAAAATGTACATCATGTGTAGCCTTTAGAAGATACCTGCGGCTTGGTTTCCTCTTCATCTTTGTAGAAGTAAAGTTGGTCAGCTCTCAGCACAAACCAGCGCAGCTGCCAGTTCTTCATGATGCTGCGCTGTTTCTTCAGCCATCCAGCCTTCACTGCTTTCTCCTGGAGGCTAGGTGAGGACGGCCGGCTCGAGGCTCGTGTCAGCTCCCCCATCACCATGCTCTTAGACCTGGCTGCATGTACACAAACAAACACACACATACACACGTAACAACACGACAAGCTGTCAAAAAAATGTTGGCTATTTATTTTTCATGTACATTATATTTTTTTCAGTATAAAAAAATCTAATTAAGTAGCCTGTCAGATATGACTATATGTTTTTGAATTTTTGCATAAGACAGATACATATGTTTTATATGTGATATGAGCAGCTGGAGCGGACCAGTTCAAGGACATCAGTCACATGAGGCTTGAGGGTAATAAAATGAATCCTTATGGATTTCATCTTCTTCACATGGGAGCAACAGGCGTAGGATATTGACACTTCAAAATGCGATCAGGTTTCTTTTTCAGCATTACTTAAAAATGCACTCTGCTGCTCTTAGGTCCAGCCATGCACTTTTGTCGTACTGACTTCTTATTTATTTTATTTGCAAAGTCACAATTGTGTCTTGTGGTCTCCAGCCATAATGGACAATCCATTCCCTGAGTCCATTTGTCTGAAGGAGGATAGCAGACACTGCCAGAATCTCATTAAATCACTGTGGGTAATGGAAGCCTCATCAGTGTTAGTGTAGGCTACTCAGCCCAAAGGGAGCAAAGAGCAGGAGGAGGAGGAGGAGGAAGAGGGTGGGGGCTCCTAAAATCACTCACTCCTTAACACACAAACCTCCCTGAACATGGCCACTGTTACTAGTAATGTTCCAAAGCCGGTTAATACAAATCTACAAGTCAACGCTTAAGAATTGAACAAATTGCACTGGAGACGCCGCATGCATTATCACATGTTCTTCCATTAACCCACTTGTCTGCTCTTTGCAGAATGATTTAAAAATAAGAAAAGACTGATGAGGCCTATGCATATTTCATGAATACTCATTTTATGACTATGGGAATTCTTTTTTTTTTTTTTTTTTTTGACCTCGAAATATCCTCTTTGTCCCTCCCCAAATTTAATATGACATGAATATTTTATGTTAAGTATTAATTTTAGAATGAATTTCTTCCCGTAGTCATCAGACAGATAAAACATAAATAGCCCACCAGAGGAAATGATGTTATCGAAGGGAGGGGGAAAAAAAAAGAAAAAGTTTGGAATATGGCTCATCTTCGTTTTATGAGGACACCTTGAGGATGGCATGAAGAACAGCATGATAATGAACACTGCACGGTGCTGGGCTTGGTTCTGCTCTTGTTCCTCTCGTTAGCACATTCTGGCTAGCTCTGAAGCATAACAAGCTTTATGTTCAGTCCAGGTCCATTAACATCATAGTGACATAAATGCTGAAGCGAAGCAAGTTAAATGTCTCGATTCCTGTCAGGGAATAGGCGTGTTGGGAAACGCATGTGAATCTAGCAGAAAACTCTGACGGTAAAGATCTTTCATGGTGGCCCAGCATACACGATAAACACTAAATCTTATCTCAGGCATGTACATAAATGTCCATGTGGCTACTTTATACAACACATAGTTAAAGGCAAGAGCGCAGTAACACTGAGAGGATACGGGTGAATCTACTGACTGAATGGTTCCACACTCAAATACATTAAAATCTGGAAACCTCCTCCATATGTGATGGCACTCATCCACATGTGTTTTAGAGCAATTAATCAAACCGCCTAAGCAATGTGTTGTAGTATATTGCTTTGGCAGTTTGATTAATTGCTCTGAAACACATGTGGATGAGTGCCGAATAAATTCACGCTGCTGTTTTATATTATTGAAATGCAAATATGGCTTCATTTTCTTCTCTGAAAACAATGTAATCCCTTTAAATATAATTAATTCAAATTATGCTGCCACGAGCATGACCTAGAGATGGGGGGTTAGGCTCAGGTCTCATTAGCCTCATTAGCGGCCAACCAAATTTGCTATTAAACCTGGAGTTAATTATAGTTATATAATTATGAGTAAACATAGTGGACTGGAAATGTTTTTTTTTTTTTATTCAGTCAGAAATACGCACGCACACCCATACACTCACACACACACACACACATACAATTTATCTGTAAGTGGCCGAGTTCCAACTATAATAAATCACCCTAGATCAAGAAATGAGATGTAGCCTCACCTCTTTGCTCAACATGAGAAAAACACACTGGTGGAGCGTCTAACATGGCAGGTGAAGCCAGAACACTCATCAAACATGACATGCTCCATATGCAGGATGACAGAAGCAGAGGTAAGCAAGAAAGCAGTGTGGTTCAGCTCCCTGTGCCTGTATTATGTTGCACAGCAGGCAGGGGGAATCAATCCACAAATAGGCTTTTACAGCCAGAATGCATTAGTGCTGAAACAGACGAGCACCACGCCTTTAACCTGCTTTCAAGAGACAAATGCTCAGCGCAGGACCATGCACTCTGCGAATGCACACCAGAACTGTCATTGTAAGCGGTCCATCTTAAGATATTCTGATTTAGATAAGATCTTAAGATAACTGTATTTAGCCTTTCTGCGAATACCACCATCGACTTATTATCACACTTTTATACAAGCAGCTTATGAAGCAGTCCTAAATAGACTAATGTTGACATTTATTACAGTATGTCTTAGACCTTTGAGCCAGAGTGGTGAAACTACAATATACAACAGAACTACGGATCTGCAATACAATTATAATAAACTTTACAGCAGAAAAAAAAAACAGCAGAACTAAACACACAGTTTTGATGACACCACCCATATCAACATAACAACAGACTTCTGCTTATTGTCACAAGGCGCATTTGTCAGAAATTTCAGTCTACATGATTAAGCCGTAACTTGTCTCTGTCATGCCACCTTCACATTTACATTGACTTATACAGAGAGTGAGCCATCACTTACTCAATGAGGCAAGTGACATGGAACAGGAAATCATTTAGGTCAATATTCATACTAATCAAATGAAAACAGGTTACTAAGCAACAGAGCAGGATTATCTAGGCTGGGACATGCAAGAGCATCAGGAGACACGAGATGGAAGAAGGATGCTGAGAGTGGAGGAGAGAGGAGGCAGTGCAAAGTGTAGGTGCTAAGGGGATGGGAGGTGGCAGAGAGAAGCGTTGCGGTGCTTACCTCGCCTCGTTTGTCTGATCTTGGGGCTCAGCATAGTGCTCATCGCTGGACAGCAGTGCGCTCGCCCATCCACATGTTTGGATCTTCACTAGTCTCTCCTCCACTGCCTCGCCCTGTTGCACCTCATCCACCGGCTCTAGCCAGCATCTCTCTCTCTCTCTCTCTCTCTCCCTCCTGTGTACCACTGGCCCACTGCTCTGAGCTGCACGTTTTTCCGAGCCCCTCCCACTCTCATTATGCAGAGGCAGCTGGAGAAGAGGGACCTCATGCACACGCTCAGATCTGCCCTTACCCATGATGAATTATTTATCCCCACCACCACCCAAATGAATTCCACTCTGGCCTGGCCATTAAATGCCTGGATGATTACTGTCAATAATTCAGCGGAGGAAAAACAGAAGGGGTCTTCGTCATTTTCCTCCTGTTTCCTTGCTCTAAATTGGCTGTGTTAGTTGGTATATGCGGGAACTGCTGATCAGGGCATGGGACTGAGTACGTGCGTGTACAGTATGTGTATGTGTGTGTGTGTGTCTGCATTAGTCATAACTGGAATGTCACTTATTAAAACTAGCTTTAATGTGTATCTCTATATTAACTGCTACTAAACACTGGATTTCTAGAAAACATATTGTAGAAAACATAGATACCGTATACATTTTAACTGTGACAGAATTATAGACTGACTTCAACCCTATGCTCCACTCTTTAATTCTAAGGAAAGATATCAATTAAGGACTTATTATAGATCAGTACATCCCATACATCACCATGTAACAGCTATTACTGACAAAGAGAAGCAGACAAGTCAAAAACAATGTAATATACAGGTAGCTGTCTGTGAATGATCTGCACAAGATGATACAGTAGGAGATACTGAGACAATATGGTAATTGCTTTGTCTGGTTACAGTTGCTTTGATTAATTTACCGTGAAGAAAGGAAAAATTTTGATTAGACAAGGAATTTTTTAAATATATAAATTGAAAATAGAATTAAATATAGTACTCAGTAAGTTACAGTAAGTTACATATTGCACTAAAAATAGTTAATAGATACAGATATTGCACTTGGCATATAAATGAAAATAAGAATTTGCACAAATGTTACTGGTAATCAGATGTATGACAAATACAGTATATCAAACCAGTATATCTTGTCTTGATACAGTATATCTTGTCTTGTTACCTAACTGTATTTAGAGAAGATTCACAGTTTCATTTAGAAACATTGCTAAATCATTCTCATGGCTGGATCGGGATGCTGTCACATGGTTGCACATGGTTGCACATCACACACAACACTGTTGTCAAACCTATTAAACATTTCAATTCAAAAGACTGTACTGTACTAAGTATTAATGAAGAGAACCAATGTGACAATGGCTCCCCAAATGTAGAAAGAATTTAGGATCATATATATATTCTTCTTTATAGAATTTTTTTAAATATATTGTTTGTTTAAAAATCATCTGGTACTGATATTTTAGCATATGTGCAGCAAATTTTTTATTGAATTAGTTTCCAAGTAGCACATAGTCGCCTGATATATACACGAACAGGGTTCATGGTAATACAGTAAGTATACAACCATATAGTGTATACGTTAATTATTTACAGTAGATTTTTATTTCATGTCCATCTGCTATTAAAAGGTCAGATAAGGTTTAAGAGTATGGGAAAATATGGGTCATTACCTAATTGCTTCAATTTTCTCTCCAGTTGATGATTCTTTGTGCCGTTCATCACTGAGCCTGGTCCATCTTCAAAAACAACCAATAAATACTAGAGCTGATGTCTGATGTCTCCATGTAGGTACCAGAGACAAAAGGTTATATCTGATGACATCATATAGTCACCACAGTCAGCTCGCTATTTAAATACATTTATACTGTAAAACAAAAATTATAATTTAAACATGTCACCAAAATGCAAGCAGCCCAGGGGAGCAGATTCCACAGTAGTCATCATCATCAGGTGGCGATCATATGCTTAACCTACTATGACAAATCTACTAGGTCAAATCAAATGCATTCTAGAAAAATTCCACACAATACAAACTCATGACAGCACGGACAAAAAGCTGACAACTCGGAAATATGAGAATGTGACGTCCGATGCACAAAGCAGAAATCTGTGACAGTACTTGCTACATTGAGAACGAGGAGAAAGGAAGTGTCGCCTTGTTAACACAGAAGTGAAAATGACATTACTTAAATAACACTGTAAATAACACTAACATTTCCCACATTGTCTTCTATGCAGGAGTTTTTCACAAGAGAGGAATGGAATGGTTGAGGTATTGCATTAAATAAATATTTATATAAATAAATATAAACATTTATTGCAAAATGTGAGAGGTGCAATTAACTCTTTGAAAATTAATTTTATGAAAGTTGTCTGTCTATATTCAATTCAATTCCTTTCTGTTTTTTTTTTTACAATGGACATACAGTATGTATATGTATGTGTATATA
This sequence comes from Clarias macrocephalus, assembly GCA_011419295.1. NCBI lineage: Eukaryota > Metazoa > Chordata > Actinopteri > Siluriformes > Clariidae > Clarias > Clarias macrocephalus. Next base: position 184,643 of record JAAGKR010000197.1, on the reverse strand, counting down.
CCGTATTTATACTGTATATATGCAATGGATTGGCTCACCGTCCCGGTCTGTGATGGTCTTCATGAGAGCTAGTATTATCATAGGTTTTGCAAATGCACTTGGTAATATTGAACTATTTCAGAACAGCTGACCTCCATTTTTAAAAAAAAAAAAAAAAAACGGACTGTTTTTGTTACTTAATTACCTAATGCCATATGTAGCATTATTTCATAGTTTTGAAAAATCAAGTAGTTTTCTAAAATATATAAAATAAAACCAAACTTGTGTCCGAACTTACACATACACACACACAAAAAACATAAAATATGTTTTCTGGTGAAATTATGACATCTCTACAGTATATTACCTACAGTACACTGTCTACATTCTGCTGTTGTTTAACCTTTTAGCCCTTAGTTAAAGTCTGAAATGTGTTTCTGTAATATATCACTATATTTTCCTTATCATAGCAACCAGCTTTGACACCTGCTTAACCAATAAAATAACAAATAACTCAATAATCATAGACTGAGCACAGCGAGCAGCCATAACAGTACAAATAAGTAAAGCAAAAACAAACCAACATAAAAAAATCTTTTTTTTGAGTTGCCCCTTACTCATGCGGGGTGGCACTGACCCCTGGGGCGTTATTCCCCAGGGCCTCTGGGGGTGTACTGTGATGTCCGGCACCAGGTTGTTGACAGTTCGATCCTTTGCGTTCAGTGGGTTTTAGGATGGGGCCTGTGTGGATTGAACTTGTTTGTTTTGTCTAAGCCATGGGTGCTTGATCAGTTTGGGAACTGGGGAGTTTGGAGGCCAGGTCAGCAGCCTTTTGGGGTCTTTGCCCGCTGGGCCCCGTGCGAGGTGGGCTGTAATGAACTGGGTGTCCCAGTGCTTTTCTATTGTGGCCAACACTGACTTTTTTTGCGATTTGTGCTGAATTGGCTTTTTTGTAGGATCATATAGGACAGGCTAAACTTTGGTGCCCACAAGCATGGGTAAGCCTTGGGTGTCCATGACCCTGTCACTAATTTGCTAGTATATAGTTTGTGATCAATGTTATTCAGTTCACTTAGTGGTCTTAATGCCGTGACTAATCAGGGTAAGCTCTTGCAGCAACATGTATCTACAGGTTGCATAATCTAAGAAATGTCCAAAAGATATGAATTCACATTTTAAACCTTTTTCAGTTCTCCAAAAGTTTTATTTATCCACAGACATCCTTTTTGAAACCTCCACCAAATCATACAAAAACTGGCATGACAACATTCCAATCATTTATGCCCTTAAACACAGTCAATGCATAGACAGAAACAGAACTACAGTATATAAACAGTATAATTATCTTTTAATATATTAAAAAAAAAGACTGGTTGAACATACCAGACCAGAAACAAATGCATTGTTCCTAATAACAGAAATATGATTTTCTTAGTCATTGGGTAACACTTCCTCAAACAAGATCTTTAACCATATATAACCATAACCGTAAACACAGTAATAAAGAGATTAAATAAAAAGAGATGGTTAAAGAGCTTTCTGTCATTTGGAAAGATGCGATTGCTTCTGGTTTAGATAAATATTCTGCTTATGTAATTCTGTTTCTGTCTACAAATTGATTATATTTGTGAGCATAAATGTTTGGTCAAAATGTATTAATGGACTTCTTAAAAGAAGAATTCTTTACCTGTAACTGCAGTCGGCTGACACGAGCAATCACAAAAAAACTCCTGCAGCGCATTTACATGTTGGAACCTAGCTAACTGACAAGCTTGCAAATTGAATTATAACTGTAGTAGTACTTAATGACATTGGAATTCAAAGAAGTGAGGCTGCGCAAGGCTTCAAAAAAGACCTCACACTGATTATCCTTGTCAGGGTGACTGGATTTGGATCGTACAGGTGTGAATACACCCTGTATGGGTTACCAGGTGATCACAGGCCAACATGCACACATACACTACAGTATATTCACACACATTCACACCTAGGGACAATTTAGCATAGCCACTCAGCCTACTGGCGTGTCCTTGGGAAGTGGGAAGAAACCTGAGAATCCAAAGGTAACTGAAACAGATGTCCAAACAGATAGTAAGACAAGCTCAGGAATGTACTGGCCACCCTGGAGCATTGAGGTGGCAATGCTACCCTCTATTCTACTAAATATTTAATCATTTCTAAATATTCAAATAAATATGACTAATTATTTTACAGTTGGTGACATTGACAGCTTTTCCATAATGACCGTGTTGAAACCGACTGATTTCAAGCCTTAGATGCACATGCTCGGAGATCAGCAACTACAGTAAAATGCATTTGCTCTGATATCTGCACTGCCAAGACAAAGAGGGAGGGATGAGGGTGGATGCAGACAGTGACAACGCCCATGTCAGAGCAGCAACAAAATGTAATTATCCATGGCCATCTTTCCCAACCCAGCAGATTCATGTTCCTTTACCGACTGGCATAACCACAAGAAAATCAATCACAAATTAGGATCAGAGCAAACACAGGCTATGCAGAAGATGATGAAACATGAAGGCATTGCTAGTGCTCTAGCAGAGCACCCTCATGTCTAATACAAGAAACAACACACATTCTTATCAACTCAGAACACTGTGACAGTTAAATCAAATGAACGGCCTTTGTTCAGATTAATGCTTACATCAGCGCTCATCAGTCTGCTACAATTATTTGTTTGCTACAAGGACCGACAGAGCCGTTGTCTTATTATAGAGGTTATGTATAATATTAACGTCATTTTATATTGAGATTTATATTGAGAAGCCAGAGAAAATGTGTGCTTGCCAATATGAAACATGAATTAGTAAAAAAAAAAAAAAAAAAAAAAAAAAAGATGTTCAAGTCAAACCGGGACTTTAAATTTTTTTTTAAAAACAGCACCCTTATTTTTCTATATAAACCCCTCCTACACTGATGTACTTATCCCAGTGTTTCACTAGTGCTTGAATAGCATCAAGGTAGAAAGCTTTCTTAATATGCCGGAGCCATGATCAGACAGCCTCCTTCATGTCTGCAATGGTGGCTTCCTAAACATGTGAAAATGGCTTGGAGTGAGGTCAGGATTGTAAGGTGGATGAGGCACCTTACTCCCAGCCGAATATGTGAAACATGCAAGTGGTGTTGGTCAATGATTTTGTAAACAGTTCCCTCAGAGAGATGCATCTTTTCCTGAGGTTGGTGACAAGTTCATCAATTTTCAAGGATCAGTTGTTCCACTTGTTTAGTGTTCACATAAACAACTGCAGTAGGATCATCATGTACAAGTCCTGGTTTGACTTGAATGTCCCTCTATTTACTTTAAGTTTGTCTACAGGAATACCTGCCAGACAAGAACAGATATCTGAGGCTACAGTGGAGACAGTTACTTACAGTACAGAGTTCACTGCAGCCTCAGATATCTGTTCTTGGTTGACAGGAATGGAAACTAATGTGATATTTTGCAGCTGCAGCTCAATTGCCCAAAGTGTTGTGCATTCTGATATGCTTTACTGCTCACCATGGTTGTGAAGAGTGGTTATTTGAGCCAGTGTAGCTTTTCCCAACAGCTCGATCCAGGCTCATCATTCTCCTTTGATCTATCATCAACAAGGTGTTTTTACCCACAGAACTGCTGCTGGCTGGATGTTTATTGTTTTCCTGCTTTTCCGTGGGAACACTAGGCCATTGTGCGTGAAAATCCCAGGCGATCCATGCCACTGATCGCCTGATCAGTGGCATGATTATCCTCATTCTGATGTTTGATGTGAACATCATCATGACCTGTATATGCTGCATTTTATGGATTGTGCTTCTGCTTCCAAATGAATGTGTGTGTTTCTGATATGTCTACCACTTTTTATTAATTTTTTTCAGTGATTGTGGAAAGAAAAATACTTTAGTTTAGGGTATAAATCTGAATACAGATACACTCTGGAACAGTTATAGCACTAAATGGATACATAAAATACCACCTGCATTACATGCCTAACATACACTAAGTGTCCACTTTAATAGGTACACTGAGCATGTCTGTGTTGATTTTCAATAATGACTGATCAGTCTTGATGCTACAATGATTCCTTTCCACTGATGGCTGACAAATATTTACACAACATAGCTGTCGGTAATGTCATATCCAGAGAGAAACATAAGACTTTAAAGTGGCCATGTAAGTCAATTATATATTGTATAAAATATTTGAAAAACGTGTTTGATCTGTCTAAGAACATTTTAAAATGAAATAAATGATCCAGTGAAATGATTAAAAATTCTAGATCTTTGGCCAACATGGAAACTTTGCTGAACAGTGACAGTGAGAGGATTAAGGAGCTCTTTAAGAAGCACACAGTGATACTGGTTCAGATTATTTTAAAAAAGCACTGCGCCAATAATATTTATGGCTTTTGGCAGACACCCTTATCTAGAGCGACTTCCATTTATCTCATTATACCTCTGAGCAGTTGATGGTTGAGTTCCTGCACAAGGAACAAACAGTAGCTTGGAGATATGGGGTACGAACCTGTGACCTGATCCTAACTAAACATCAAAAGCATTTTGATTTTGACTCCTAAAATTCTTCCCTTCAACCAGGAACATCAGAACTGTGGACACGCGCTTGCTTAAAGAAGACTTCTTATGCCGACATTGTCTGAAGTACGTTGTGGTTCCGGTAGAAATGGCACTCAACTGCTCAGAGAGCAGCCAGGTCTCCCACAGGAAAGCGAACCCATTGATTGCGAGAAGCAGGAGCACCCATGCTTCTCTCATTGCTACTGATCTCCAGCTCTCCTCCACCTCCAACCTCCAGTGAAGGTAATACACAGCAGTGATGACAAAGAACAGCTGAGCCACCATCATGCCAAGAACGAACAGTAAGAAGACACGGTGGTTTTTCTGGCCCACACAGCGGTTTAGGAAGAGGCAGTGGTGATCATAATCCATGACACAAATATCACACAGACGACAGTGCTTGCAGCTGGCAACTTGGAACAGCTAAAAATTATATAAAGGAAAAGAATGAAACAGGGGAAATCAATGTAATGGATGTAATATCTGCTATGGAATTTTCTCACCTCACAGTAAATACAAAACCGACCGGGATTCTGATTAGACTCCACCAAGTCGGCTATGCTGGAGAATCTAGGATCTGCATCATTTGCCTGCAGTCGGCCTGGATCTTGAGTTAGAAGTTTCCAGAAAAGCCAGAAAACCACAGAGAAATGAAGAACCGAAACATTTAAGAGAGCGTAAGATGGCCAAATATGTAATAGGTCAAGGGCAACCTTAATGCAGTGTGTATCAGAACAATCAAAACATCTTTTAATGCAGTGTGTTTGTGCAGTATATGTGTGTATAAATACAGTACAATGCCATGAAAAAGTATTTGCCAATTTCACCTCCGATTTTTCTATTTATTTATTTATTTACTTATTTTTGAACATTTGTCACACATAAATGATTCAGATCATAAAAGAAATGTTGATATTGCACAAAGATACTCAGAGTAAATACAAAATGCATTTTGTGATAAAATGATTTCACTTTAGAGAAAAAAGCTATTTAAAGTAATTGTCCCTTAAACCTAATACAGTGGAACCTCGGATTGCGAGTGACGTGGTTTACGAGTGTTCTGCAAACCGAGCAAAGATTTGTAATAAATTTTAATCGGAAACCGAGCAAGTATTAGTTTACGAGCGGCGAGTATCATGTACCACGCATGCGACTCTTATTTTGACACCGAGCGTCACTCCTGCGCTGCGGAATTCTTTCAGTGTCTCTTATGTGTGCGCGTGCGCGTAATTTGACACCAACACACACACACATGCAAACACCCTGACACACGCACAGATGCTCTCTCGTCTTTTCACCCCCTCCCCCGCTTCACAAACACACAGAAACTCTGCTCTGTCGCGATTCTTTTCAAAGATAAGGTGCTGGTTCATTTGTTTTGTTTTTGTTTTTTTTTACTTTACCGCAGTGATTTCCTTAGGCTGCTCACGCCAGTGTCAGAGAGATTTGTTTTTTCCTGTTAAAACAGTGTTTCCGTTGTGTGTGTGTGTGTGTGTTTGTTGTGTGTGTTTGTTGTAAAAAGCTAGGTGGGGAGAGTGAGGAGGAGTGTTGCTGTATAAAACGAGGTGAGGAAAGGGGCTAATTCCACACACACACACACACACACACACAGACACACACAGCGCCTGCGCGCACCAACGGAAACACTTATCTGTCTGGATTTATTTGTACTTTTTTTAAAGGTAAAGTGCAGATTAATTTGTTTTATTTCCATTTTATAGATTGTATTAATTATTTTTATGTATTTAATTTTTGGGGCTGTGAAACGAATAATTTGAGTTTTCATTATTTCTTATTGGAAAATGATGATTTGGTTTACGAGTGTTTTGGAACACGAGCCCACTTCCGGAACGAATTTTGCGCATAATCCAAGGTTCCACTGTTACTGCTTGTGCCATCCTTGGCAGCAACAACTGCAATCAAGATTTTGCGATAACTGGCAATGAGTATTTTACATAGCTGTGGATAATAATAATATTATTAATAATAATAAAAATTAGGAAAGGGCAAGTACTTTTTCATGACACTGTATATGAGCTTTTGACAATGAAGGATATTAGGCAGAATTCTATAGTAAAAGCATACTAAGGTATGAATTATGGCTGCAGTCAAAGTGCCAAGATAAATGGGATTTGGTAACCTAGAGGAAGAAGAGAAAAAAAAAATTAAGGTCCAAATAAATGATAATCAAATAGCATGAGGCACAAGATTATAACATATCCCTCTGACCTCTGATAGTCACTTATTCTGTGGTACTGAGACAAGGTGACTTTTGCCAGCAAGGGAAAGAAAAGGCCACAGAGCAAGCCTCCATGTTCTCCCAGGGCTGCAGCTATGAGCAGAACCACTGCCCCACTGATGCTCGGGAAAAAAAGCATCCAGTAGTACATCACTGTATTGGAAATAAAAACATGGTATCCATCAGAGTAGAAATTCACACATACTCAAGTGTATGGTGTGTGTGTGTGTGTGTTAATGTAAGTGTGAACAAGGAAGTAATTAAAACTACCATACGATTCTTTGGGTTTCTGATTCCTAGGTTTATTGATGAACTGTGTTAACATTTTGGAGAGCTGCTGATGTCTGAAATATAAAGAATGATAATAATAATAATAATAATAATAATAATAATAATAAAAAAGCTGCATATTTGCAGAATGTCTTCTTGTAGTTTATAGGTTCTCTGCTGAAAAATAATTAATATCACGAATATTGAACAATGGTGATCAACACACCTAAAAGTCGTCCCACGACTGCAAAGATCCACAGGTGTAAGTCCAGCGTGGTTCTTCATATGTAAAACGTGGAGTCCTGTGCTGCGCAGTAGTAGCCAGCACACATCAATCGCACCTTTTTCTGCAGCCACATGTAGCGCGGTTGCCCCCTGGTGGTCAACTGCATCTGCTAAACATCTCTTGTTAAGGAGAGAGAAAAAAATCAGTTGGAAAAAATTTAATGTTTTAATACTATTAATCATGATCCTACAATGATTTTTAACCATGTTATGTGCTGTAACACATTTAACATGTGTGTTTAACTGATTTTTAACATCTGCTGATTGGGTTAGTATGGCATTGCCTTAAAGCCAATTAGTAAAAATCTCAGATGTCATTGCCTCCTCCACTTTACTAACAGTGTCCCACCGGAAAGTCTGTAAATAAAGAATTATTAACGAACCTGCTTTCTCAACTTCCCCAGTAATGACGGTATAAGTTTGTGCACTCTAACAAATCATCCACATAACTACTAGATTTAACTAGATTTAACCATATAGAAATTTGTTTAAATTTGAGGATAATTGAGAAAATCTCATTCTAATCTCCTTTATACAGTTGAATGAGATGAGATAATAAATTGAGTTCCTCAAGCACTGTATGAGAATGCAGTAGGGACACCTCAGGACATTTTAAACAATGGATGATATAGTGATGATGGGCCTTATTACACTTTTTTGATTATAACATTTTGATCATATCTTTTTTCCTACTTCTCTTTTACTCAAATTTTACTTACAAATTAAGCATTTCTATACGGCGCCTGATCAGTTTCATAATTTATTAATAAATGTCACATAATTCAAATATATTTTGTGATGAAAAAAAAAACACTCTCCATTTGTAAACACAATGCTACATTGTAGACTATGCTATAATTAACTGATATATGTAATCATGCACAATTAAAATGGTTTTACCATCAGATTTACCATAACTTACCTATGGAATGCAACAACTTGAGGCCATAATAATGTTTTAAAATATGTTCCATTCTTTTTGACAGTGCCAGTCAAAGGTTTGGACACAAGTTTGGATTTATCTTATATATGCCAGCCTCAAAAAATAACAATTAACAGCACCTTGGGTTAGAGCCGTTATGAAGGCGTTACAGAGCATAAGTAGCAGACACATCACAATATCAACTGTTTAAAAGAGATTATTGCATATTTTGGATGCCTTCAGCACTGTTTTACAGTGTAGAAAGAAATAAAAGTCAGGAAAGGCCATGGAGTTAGAAGATGTGCCCAAACATTTGACTGGTACTGTATATGAGGAGAGAGCAGCAGACAAAGCCCAGATTCAAAACAAGTCACAAATGCACTTTTAGCCAGCACGTCTGATATTGTTGTCATTTAAAACAACCAAACTTTGTCTTGTTAATAATTGCTTCTAAGTCATTCCAAATTGTCTGTGTTGTTTTTACAGCTAAGGCAAGCTACAAAGCTAACTGGCTTCTAATACCAAGAAGAATCCCACATCCCTTAATCAAGTGCAGCACTTTGTGTGTTGAACAAGGGAGTGCAGAACCTAGTGCACTAGCTTTTTGTTTATTTGGGATTTAACCCCAGAACCTGGAAGTTAACAGAGCTAATATTCTAAAGCATAATAAGTAGAAATGTATGTGTATATATGTACAGTATGTCACAAAAGTGAGTACACCCCTAAGTGAAAATGTACAAATTGAGCACAATTAGTCATTTTCCTTCCCCTTTGTCATGTGACTCATTAGTGTTACACTGTCTCAGGTGTTACCAGATAGCAGGTGAGTTAAATTTGTTATAAAAGCTCTTCCACTCTCTCAACCTGTTCACTGAAAATTCAACATGGCACCTCATGGCAAACAACTCTCAGAAGACCTGAAAAAACAAATTGTTGCTTTACATAAAGATGGCCTAGGCTATAAGAACATAGCCAACACTCTGCAACTGTGCTGCAGCACAGTGGCCAAGACCATCCGGCGCTTTAAGAGGGCAGGTTCTTCTCAGAACAGGCCTCGCCATGGTCAGCCAAAGAAGCTGAGTGCACGTTCTCAGCATCAGATCCAAAGATTGGCTTTGGAAAACAGACGGATGAGTGCGTCCAGCATTGCTGCAGAGGTTGAAGGGATGGGAGGTCAGCCTGTCAGTGCTCAGACCGTATGCCGCACACTGCATCAAATTGCTCTGCATGGTTGTCGTCCTAGAAGGAAGCCTCTTCTAAAGATGATGCACAAGAAAGCTCGCAAACAATTTGCTGCAGACATGCAAACTAAGGACCAGGATTACTGGAACCATGTCCTGTGGTCTGATGAGACCAAGATAAGATAATTGGTTCAGACGGTGTCAAGCGTGTGTGGCGGCAACCAGGTGAGGAGACAAGTGTGTCTTGCCTACCGTCAAACATGGTGGTGGGAGCGTCATGGATCTGGGGCTGCATGAGTGCTGCTGGCATTGGGGAGTTACAGTTCATTGAGGGGAAACATGAATTCTATGATGCCCTCCCTCTGGAAACTGGGCCGTGGAGCAGTGTTCCAGCATGATAATGACCCCAAACACAAATCCAAGCTGACCACTGGCTTGCTAAAGAGGCTGAGGGTAAAGGTGATGGACTGGCCAAACCTGTCTTCAGACCTAAACCCCATAGAACACCTCTGGGGCATCCTGAAAAGGAAGGTGGAGGAGCAGAAGGTGTCAAATGTTTTACAGTGTTTCACCACCTCCGTGATGTTGTGATGGAGGAGTGGAAGAGGATTCTAGTGGCAACCTGTGAAGCTCTGGTGAACTCCATGGCCAAGAGAATTCAAGCCGTGCTGGAAAATTATGGTGGCGACACAAAAGATTGACATTTCCATTTTCTTGCCAAGGGTTCAGGTATTATTGGCTGTATTTTTAGTTATTTTGAGGGGACAATAAATTTACACTGCTATGCAAACTTTACACTGACCACTTTTCATTGTGTCAAAGAGTCATTTATGCATTGTTGTCCTATGAAAAGATTAATACAATGTTGTTATGGTCAACATTACAAATTTAAATACAGCTTACATTGTTTCGTAGCAGGTACTGGACCACATCTGTATTCCCCGTGGACGCTGCCATGTGTAGTGGAGTAATCAATGAGTTGTCAGCGTCTGAGAACCGGAACATGTTCGTCTCCCACAGGTACTGCATGGCAACACTGATCATCAGACAGCAGTAAAAAACAAGAATCAGCGCTATGAGACATTGCCAGTGTTCACTCTCAGTTCCAACAATGCTGCTTTGCTTATTTCGAACTCTCAGAACACCATCCAGATTACAGATCTGATGAGCATAAAATGTAAAGCAAAATAAACAGAATAAACTGAGTTACTCACATGCTTCCTCCACTGACTGCATGATGCAGTGATGTTTTCCCCTGCTGATCTACAATGCGCAGGTCTGCACCATGCTGCAACATTTTGTGCATGATCCTGACGTTACCATGTCTGTTACAATAAATAAATAATATAATATAATATAATATAATATAATATAATATAATATAATATAGATAACATAAAGATAAACATAGATGGAAAATGTGCTGTACAGTATACAATACCACATCCTGACATTACATGTACTTAACATAATGTGAAATGGATGGGCATCTTATCAAGCATGGCTTCCATACCTACCGGCAAGCAAAGTGAAATGGGGTTTGTCCGGCATCACACGGTATGTTGGTGTCGGCGCCACCATTCAGGAGTAGATCAGCTATCTGTAGATTCCCATGAAGAGCTGCAAAATGGAGGGCAGTAAATCCACCCCACCCTGAAAAGTAAACAAATAAAGACTTTTTACTGACTAGGTGGAACACACTCTACCCAACAAATAAAAAAAATATTTACAAAAATGCATTAACTGATTCATTTATGTATTTTCCGTAACCATTTTATCCTGAACAGGGCCTCTGCAAGTCCAGTCTAAAATAATACAAAATGCCACAGAAGGTCTTTCCCAAGCTGTATAACTTTTTAAGGAAAAGTGCAAAATAGGATTGATTAGTTATTACTGTGTTTAGTGCTACACACGCAGCACATGCAGTTTAATATTGTATTGCATATATATCTGTGAAATATTATTGTTCCACTTCTTATTAATGCTTTTTTTTTTTTACTTGACTGATGTTGTACTGTATTCATATATTTTATATATCAATGCTGAGTTGTAAATTGTAACACTCTGGCACAAAAGTTTCCTTCTGGATTTTATAGAGCGTCTATTTGAACCCTGTTGAAAACAGCCAGACAACAGCCTAAAGAAGGAAAAACGTCTTTGTTTTTACTGACACACATACACTACTGCTCAAAAGTTTGGGATCGTTTTTAACTCCATGGTCGTTCCTGATTTTTATTTCTTTCTACATTGTGAAACAATACTGAAGGAGTCCAAAATATTCAATAATCTCCTTTAAAAGGTTGATATTGGGATGTGTCTGCTATGTATATATGCTCTGTAAAGCCTTCATAACGCCTCTAATCTGAGGTGCTGTTAATCAGTGATTTTTGAGGCTTGTAACTCTAAAGGAACAGTTCTGGTCTTGCTTTCCTGGGATGGTCTTCATGAGAGCGAGTATCATCACGGTGCTTGATGGGTTTTGCAAATGCACTTGACAATACTGTTCTTGCAAGAACTGTTCCAGAGCAGCTGACCTTCGTGTCTTAAAATAACATGTTATTGTTGTTACATAATTAACATTATTCCATATGTGTTACTTCATAGTTTTGAAATCCCCAGTATTGTTGTAGAATTTCTTTGTTGTAAAAATCACTAAACAAAAAAAACTAAGAAAATTATCCGAAACTTTTGAGCCATAGTGTACATACAGAGGCAGCAGGAATAAACTGAAACGTATAGATGAATGGAGTCTTTACCTGTCCAAAACAAAAGGTGTTTACCATGTAATAGTGAAAGTAAATGTAAATAGAGGCAAATAGGATTTGGGTGTGATTTTACACCACCTGCGTGTAAATAGCATGGCTAGCTATAAACACCGTGGTGTAAACAGCATCTGACAAATTTGATCTTATGTTATCCTATTTCATCTTAATGTTGAATTTTCCTTCTTTTTCATTCTTTTCAGATTGGAATACACCCAATAGACTCAAGCACACCTACAAGTAAAAAAAATTCTAAAGACATTTCTGTTTTACAAATAGGCTGGATTGTGGGTCAATCTGAGGTTGGACTGTGACAGAAACAGACAGCTAGGCATTATAACATACCCCATTCTACTGTTCACAGACCTGTGGAGCATTTGGACATCTATTTACGAGAGACGGGTGGGGAAAAAATCTATTTTAGTATGTATCATGATTTGTTTTGTGTAGGAGTTCATTTATTATTATTTATATGCGTTTGAATTTAAGTTGGTAAAATATTGCCATTCCTCGATAATCCTACAGGTGGCGCTCTCTGCAATAATCTTACACCATAAGTTTTACACCAGTTATATGTGCATAACTGTATTCTTCATTATTATTCATTTCACATGCAGTAAAGGTTATTAAGGGATTATTAAGTGGTTCTTATGATCAACTTTTTCATGTAAAATCTCAATATTATCATTAATAATAATTATTATTATTATTATCATTATTATTGCTGTTATTGTTGTTCTCTTTTTCTTTTCTGCACAACACTGCTGCAGCACATTTAAATCAACAGGACACCTCATATATCAGTAAATAACTTAATACATAGTTAATAAGTGAAAATCAGTGATAACTAACGCACAACCTTTATTTCTTTAACCACTTCCATTATCATGTGCAAGAACAAAAACAATAAGAAGGAGAAGAACAAGAACAGTAACAAGCAGCTGTCCCACACACAGGTCAGCAGCGCACAGCGCCACACAGCGGCCGGAGTGATAAGCGCAGCTGTGAGGAGCAGAGCTCACCTCTCTGTGTCAGGATGCTCCGGTCCTGTTCCATTAGCAGCGCCACTTGTTCCCCATCTCCCCTCTGAACCGCCTCGAACACACCGCTGACTCCAGCCACCAGCGGCATTATGCCACAGCTCTCTACAACACACAACTATCTAATAAAACTCATCCTCCTTGAAGCCCGCGTGTTCCCAAATCTGCGAACAACAGCGCAACAAGTCCACACCAAAAAACACAGGAACCCAATCGACACAGTGAAGTGACCTGATTACACCCTGATCAGAACTTGATTCAACAGAGCCCCGCCTCTTGCTTCTGATTGGGCTAAAACATCCACGTGACTACCGTTCGCCGATACAGACGTTATAACCGAACTTCAAAATACAAGCCTACAAAATAAACGTTTTAAAATATTACCATGTCTACCACTTCAGGTTTGTACATTTCTAATCTATTTGCGCTAAATGTTTAATAGGTGAATGAGCGAACAAACATGTAAATACACCCACTTATGGTCTGTAAAACAAATAAGGTGTCAAGTCAAAAGGCAAAGTAACATTCACTGTTGCTAATAACTGAGTGATTTTTTTTTTGTGGTTAGCACTGTTGCCTTGCACCTCCAGGGTCTGGGTTCGATTCCCATGTCAGTGTGTGTTTTTTTTTTTTACTTTCTCTTTGCCACTTTGTGCTCAGTTCTGCTTGAAATTATTGCATGCTTATCCAGTAACCTTCTTACCATCAGCGTCAGAGAAAGACTAAAAAATGAGGGCTTGAGTACTTTGAGCATCGTCGGTGGATACTACAAGAATAGGGAAATAGTGGCACCGAGAAGTAGAGTGTCTCGGTACCCTGCTCTCTGTGCGATCCTGAGTGCTGTCTGCTTGGAGTCGCTCTGTGCCTATATATCTATGCCATAAACATATATAAATAGGAATGTGGATGCACTACTAAAAGTGAGCATTGATTTTGTTGAAGGGGTTAATGTGTGTTTACTAGAAGGAAAAAAAAAAACTTCAATCCTGATGAAGACGCGATGATGATGCATGCGCTTGTTAGTTTTCTGAAAATGCAACATTAATCCATACTCAACTCAACTCTTTATTTGTATAGCACTTTAACAACAAGAATGCCCCACAGTGCTTCATATAAATAATAAAATATTATAGTAATATATAAATTAATAAATAAATAGCTAACTAAATAAATAAATAAATGAAATAATATTAAAAAGGAACATAATTAAAATCATATCACACACATATCTAAACAAATAATATGTAAAATCTACATCTCATGTTGGTTTAAACGCCAGGGAAAGCATGTGAGTTTTGAGATGGGACTTAAACACCCTCAGTGATGTGGCCTCACGAATGGTCAAGGGTAGGTCATTCCACAGTTTGGGTGCAGCCACAGTGAACGCCCGATCACCCATGAGCTTGCACTTGGTCTTGGGTACCGTCAGCAAAAATATATCTGATGATCTGAGAGACCGGGATGGAGAATATAGCTTAAGCAGATCCGAGAGGTATGGCGGGGCAAGGCCATGTAGACATTTAAACATGATCAAAAGAATTTTTTAATTAATTTGGTACTGTACCGGGAGCCAATGAAGAGAAGCCAGAACTGGAGAGATATGTTTTCTTTTACTCGTAAACGTTTATAGTCGAGCAGCAGGATTTTGGATCAGCTGTCGCCGATGTAATGCTACCTGAGAAACCCCAAAATACAGGGCATTACAGTAATCAATGCGAGTGGTGATGAAGGCGTGAATGGCTATTTCGAAAAGCCTAAAGGAAAAAACAGGTTTAAGTTTTGCCAGTTGCCTTAACTGAAAGAAAGTGGACCGAACCACAGCACTGATCTGTTTATCAAATTTAAGGCCATGGTCAAAAATAACACCTAAATTTGACGATGTGGGTTTAACATACAGGAATTTATTTTGAAAATAAAGAATTTATTTATTAATAATTCTACTAATAATATTATTATATCTAAACAAGGGGGTTGTGGTCCTGGTGGCATGGTGGCTTAATGAGTAACACTGTTGCTTTGCAACTCCGGGATTGATTGTTCAATTCCCGCCTAGGGTCTGTGTGCATGGAGTTTGCATGTTCTTCCCTGTGCCTGGTGGGTTTCCTCTGGGTACTTTGGTTTCCTCCCATAGTCCCAAGTAATTAAACATCACACATACTGTGTAAACGAGTATGTGATTGTGTGTGTGCACTGTGATAAGTTGGCACTGTCCAGGTTGTACCATGCCTCATGCCATAAGTTTCCTGGGATAGGCTCCAAGCCCCTGCAACCCTGTGTACAGGATAAAGCGGTAGTTATATTTTCAAAAATGTAATCCGTTATTCAGACAATTTAAGTAATCCGTGAGCCAGACAGCAGTGATTCCGTTAATGTGTGAGAAAGTCGTCCTGCAAGCCCTTCCCCCGCCCCCCATAATCCGCCCTCTGTTATTCCTGCTGATAACAGATTATGGGCCAAACTTCGCTGAATGATGATGGTAGAATAATTATAAAGCTCTTGACTAAACCAACATGCATGAAGAATCACAAAGGAGTTTTCATTTTCTGCAATGGTACTCTAACTAGTTACTTTTATCAGAAGTAATGTAACTGATTATTTTTTAATGACAGTAATTTTGTAATGTAATTAGTTACTTTAAAAAGTAACGTCCCCCATCACTGTTTATAGTATAATACAATTCACTGTTATGGATTATAATACAATGTCATTATGTGCTATTTAAACACTGTTGTATGGGTTCTGTCACATATTAGATGAAGAAGTGAACATTTCCTATAGGAATACAAGTCAAGGAGAATAAAATTAAATTGAGATACATTTTATTACATTTAATTATATTATATTAAATTTCCACCCAAATGTTGAACATGGAGGAAGCGTGTCAATATACTGTATACTAAGGTAAAGGTAAATCCCAGCATGTTTGGCTTTATAAATGGAAGAAAATGACTAAGTGTGGTATGGTTGTTGCTGTTCTTGGTGTTGTTTGCCTTAAAATTTATGCATGAGATAGACACAGTGAGAATACATGTCAAGCACTGTAACTGGGATAATAACTGTTTTATAATTATATTATATTATATTATATTATATTATATTGCTTATTTGTTGTTTGTTTGTTTGTTTGTTTGTTTGTTTTGTTTGGGTTTTGTTTGGGTTTTTAGTT
This sequence comes from Clarias macrocephalus, assembly GCA_011419295.1. Classification (NCBI taxonomy): domain Eukaryota; kingdom Metazoa; phylum Chordata; class Actinopteri; order Siluriformes; family Clariidae; genus Clarias; species Clarias macrocephalus. The sequence goes on along the minus strand of JAAGKR010000197.1, from coordinate 168,227 downwards.
GACAGTGTAGCCATTATTATTCCAACTTGTGAATCTTACTTTGCAAACCACATGGGGTCAGTGTTGTTTCAAAATAGTGAATTGTAGTCTAATGATTTCTCCCAATTTTCCAACCCCCTTCCATTTCTGAATGCAAAATTGGGAGAAACCAGAAGTTTGGGTTTTATGTATAATTATGAGAGTTGTCATTTAGGTGTTTTGTAAGACAGAAAAATAATACATACAATAATATGTTATTAGTCTTTATACAAGAATTTCTTCTATTTTTCTTGTCTTTTTAATAATTAGTAGTGTATAATATAATAGAAACAACAGCCATCTTCCTATTTATATATTCAAAATCTTAAATTGAGCCAAAGAATCTAGAGTCATTTGCAGAGATACACACGAGACCTTCACTTCTCATTTTCTTTCCCCAGGCTAGGAAGTGAGGCACATGACCGGGTGCAGCTGAAGTAAGAGTTTCTCTTTGTGCAAAGTTCAGGCTGCCAGTGCAGATTAGTAAGTGGCAGACTAGAGGCGGTCTCCTAACAGGCATGTCTCATTTGAATTCTTTCTCTAGAGAAGACTCCTTGCCTCAGTTGGACTGTCCACTCACTATCCTGAAGAAAAAGGTAATGCCTCCCTCCAAATAATAGGTAAGTTACAAAACCACTTAGAAGCTTTTGGTAAGAACAAGTTGCAACATATGTGCTTTTGCCATTAAACCTTACCCAGCAAGTTCTGCTGTGGCATGCAGAGGTATAAATAAAGAGAAACTGTAAACAAGGAACTGCAGAATGGCTATAAAAGGTGTATATTCCCAACATGTATTTCCAGCTTATTTTTCCAGCATGTGCTAAAGCTGGACATTATCCACAGTTGAGGATTCTCTACAATGTAGCTGCTGTAATAAATGATTTCTTCCTTTTCTTTCTTCCTTTCTTTATTTTTTATGGGAAATATTTACTGTTCAGCAGAAGTCCAGGACATTGCAGGACTAATTGTCATCTTGTGAAATGAGGATTATCAAAGAATGGTGCCTGCAGTGTTCGCTTGTGTAACCAAGCTTTTGCGCTGTTCTCTATAGGGAATGAATAATGTTTGGGTGTTTCTATGAACATTCCTCAGACAGACTCTATAGGTTTTTCAAACAGGAAGCAGTTTACAAAAATAGCTGTTTGTGTATGTCACAGGATACCAGTTTAGTGACAGAAGCTGGTGGAGATATGGAAAGGATCAATGAGGAGACTGGAGAGTTGAGTACCTCGGGGGAAAGTACAGAAAGCACAGAGCTGAAGAATGCTCACATAGAACCTGGGGAAGAGGAGAACGCACACACAGGACTGGATGCACCCATGGCTCTCAAAGAGCAACTCCTAGAGCTGGAAAAAGCAACAGTAGAACAGAGAGAGGAGCAGCTCCTTCAACTTCTGCCCACATTTATTCAGGTAACAACCCAACATAGCGATCGGTTATAAAGGACATATAACGCAATCAGGCGTTGACTGGATGTAATAACTCTCACCCTTATCAAAGCTTCCTCACTTCCTCAGTGTAAGTTATCTTGTGAGCACAACCGATGTGACTTTTTAAGCACTGTTTAAATACCGAAGGCATTGAAAGAGTTAATGACCATCAGCAGTACTGCATTCCACACATTCCAAACAGGTGGGCTTTAGGCTTCATGCAAAGTACAAAGTCATGTGAAATCACTGATGGAAGGTGTTCACACTTGAGCTCACATAATAGAGAAATGAAAGGCGCATCTGTGCTACGGAAAGTGCATTGAATACAGTGGTGAACAATGTACAAAATTCCTGTAATTGAGTTAAAGTAGAAATTCTAGCTAAAACAATTCTCCATTAAAAGTGGAAATGCTCCATTTATATTTCAAGAACGAAAGTACAAATGTAATCAAGTGCCAAAAGTAAAAGTACTGTATTGTGCTTTATAAAGCTTTAATGTTATAATCTTCTGTTCATGCTTAATCTACTGATTTTAGGTGAGGAGGGTCTAATGTCACTCTGGGCGCACAGATCTGTTAATATAAGTCAATATAAGTTAATAAATGAGTCTGACAGTGATGTCACTTATCATGATCAGTCAGTATGCAGGCGAATTGTTAATAAAGTGTTAAGGCAAATTTTCCCGTTATGATTGATTTTTTAATATATTTAATGTTTTACATTTTCCTTAGATTGTTTAAATATTAACATAACACCTCCAAACATGGCCACAATGCTTTCTCTAGGAGAATGGAAAACCCCAAACATTTTAACAGAATATCCCAGATCCCCCCCCCCCCCCCCCACTCTATCACTCTCTCTCTCTCTCTTGCTCTCGCAGTTATAAACTATTGTTTCATGTGTTTGTTATGCAATAAATGAACTGATATATTGGATTGTTTAATAGTTTAGCAGAGGTTATGATCACAATAAGTGGAAGCTGAATTTGTGGAGATAGCAATCTCAAGTTGATCTATACCTGTCAACATTTTAGCCTCAAATGCTGCATGCATAACTAAGACCAAGTGTCAAAGTGTTATAAAAATGTTCTCGTATTAGTAACTTTCTGTGTTTGCTAGATAGAAACATCTAATAGGTGCTACCAAAAAGTCAAAACAGGCAAAATAAAACATGTGCTTTACCCTGATTGTTGCGCTTTCTGTTCTTCAATTTAAACAATTGTTGTTTATTTCAGTCATTAGTAAAAAAAAAAAAAAAAAGAAGGATAAATGTCACATAATGTAATGGAGTACTGCATTTTACTTTAAATACCTGTATATATGGAAGTTAAATTCAAAAGTCCCCCAAAATGAAAATAATTCAGTACAGATTCCTGACAAAAGCCCACAGGTTGTATTTACTTCCCTTTTGCCCAACACTTACTGAACATAGTTGAATGCTCCTGTTGTTCCCTTTAAAACAATGTGTACAGTATGTATATGTATGCATGTATGCATATATGCATGTATGTATGTGTGCACTATGTAAGTATGTGTACACATTACCTATGTATGTACTGTAAGGTTTAAAATCAGAAAAATTCTGATAACATTTAACTATAATGAGGCATAATTTAAGTTAATTAATAAAAATATTACTGTACTACTGTTTGTCGCCAAAAGTTGAGGAGAATAATACATGGAGCTGTTGGACAGTCCTGAGGATTTACTTTATATATGAAACACAAATAGTGCAAAACGGAAGCTCGAGAGTTATGTAGGGTGGACAGTCAAAAAGTAGTGCCCTTGATCAGGGGTTAATGATTATTAGAACACTTGTGTGTTATACCTGTGCATATATTTCTTTGACATGACATGTTTATAAGCATTTTCACTATGCTTTCTGTAAGGTGTGTGAAAGCAGTAGATGCACCGAGGACTTGGATCTCCAGAGTTTGGCTACTCATATCGCAGAGACGCTGGTGTTTCACATACAACAGAGAGTGGCAGGAAGACCTGCAGGTACCCTCAGGCTGCTTTCTTCAGTGGAGCTAGCATTGATTAACTGTGTTTAAGCTCATCATCAGGCATGTGCATGAGTGACAGGGACTGAGGATGTTTATAGCGCATAAGAAGGGTATCTGAAAGTAGCTGTTGGTGTACGTACAGAGAAAAAGCTGCTTCTCCTTTTCATTAAGAAAATGTTGTAAAATTTGCACATTACACAATCCTGAAATATTTTATTAAACAGAAATTATTCAATTGTTTATGTAAACATGTCCATTCACGTGTAGTACATCATTTTCAGTGAATCTACATGCAATTATGAGAATTATATTTCACAGTTTAGTATCATCCCAGATTGTTTTATTCACTTTACAGGGTGTCTGCAGGGTGTCAGACTCGAGTCATAGACTCTCTTTTGTGGCTATTTTTGTTTCCAATAGAGGAAGCGCGATTTGCACTGGAGCAGTTTTTTCATCCAACAGAACATGGCAGATGTAAAGGATGGCTGCTTTTGAAGGCCACATCTTTTCTGGCTATCAGTGATGCTGTGAGTAGACATGATTTGTATTTATTTTTTGACATACTTTAACATTTTTTTTAACCTTTATTGCTGGAGTTGCATCATGATAAGCCATGCCACATGACTAAGCAGCACATGACAAGTCTCCCTCACTGACACTGCTCTGTGTTCACCATGACTCCTTTTGTTAGGAGATTATTTTGATTCAGTCAGGGGGTTTGTTGGAAAATTAGTGGGAAGGTGTTAATCACTTGATGTGACTAAGAAGCAGTTTAGAAACATATTATCTTGTTTAAATATAGAATATGGACAATGTTTGACATGGTTGTCAGTAACCAGATGAATTATAAATACAATAAGTTATCAAGAGATAATGTTTTCTCACTATAATTATGTACAATAAATAAGAATTTAAAAAATCTAAGAATTTTGTATAATGTAATTTTAAATTAAAAGGTCGAAGTGTCTGTTAATATATATTGTTACAATGTTAGACATTATATATAATGTCTTTTTAATTATATGAATTCATTTGATTTGACTTTTGAATATACTAATGTTTACTCAGTTGTTTGCAAAGTTCTCATACCTTCATACGTTGATCCGTTTCCTAAAACTCAGTGTACAGTAGTAAACTATCTGTTTTTTCTTCCCCAAATTGCTTTCACTTTCCTCATACACTTTATACACTACTGTTTTAACCTTTTTTGCCAGCTGCTTTTCAAACAGAAACACCCAAGGAAAGTAAAAAAATCTGAGTTTTGGTTTAACAGATTAATTGATAATAGTTTTTTTCCCGCTCCCACAGGGAGTGAATGCAGCCATTGTCACTGGACTAGCTGCTGCTTTAGTGAAGTGCCTGTATCTGTTTGTAGCCCTTCCTGCCAAAAAAGCCGGTGAGCAAAAAGATGACAAATGCTCATTCCAGGAGATATTAATTCAGGTAAAACAGTCCTGACCATGCAATGTCAGATGCAGCATGCATTTCACCATGCATTTAAATCAAACCATGACTTTTGGTTTAACAGAATATCAGTTATTAGATTAAAAACTACCTTGTGTCAGTATAATCCCTTGCTAATGCTAATGCTAATGCTCTTAGAGTTTCACTAGTGGTTGATACCATGAATGTAGAAAGTTTTTTCAGTATGCAAAACGCATGATTAGACTGACTGCTTCAAGCTATCATCACTGCTGAAACTCGATCCCCCAAGAATTCCTCTATGAGACAGTCCGATCATTGCTCCGGCTCCGGCATACTGAGAAAACATTCTGCCTTGATGGTCTACAAGCACTAGTGAAACACTCAGATAAGTGCATTCATGTACAGTAGCAGGGGATTACATAAAGAAATTAAGGCAGTTAATACTCTCATAACTATGTTCTGTTATTGTGCATGATCAAAAGTCCCGGTTTGATTTGAATGCCCCATGGACAACATATGAGCTAAGCGTGTATGTGCTGCGTGGTTTAGGTGATTCTGCAGCTGTGCAGGCAGGTGCAATTTGTGGAACAGCTGGTAGAAACGGAGGAGCTGTGGTGTGTCATCATTGCACTCACCTCCTTGTGGGACCAATGCAGCTCGTCATGGAGGAGACAGGCCTCCCTCGTGCTCAGGGCTGTATCAGCAGCCCAGGTTCCTAATATAGTTCCAGCACTGCAAGGTCAGCTCTCATCCCCTGGATATTCATGTGCACACACATGCACACACAATCAGATACATACAGGTACATACATACACACAAACACATACTTCATGAGCTACAAGCTTGTAGCTTTAGCTTTGTAGTCAGAGAGTGTGAGAAAAAATTGCAAAAATCTGAATCATGTTCATAAACAAAAAGCAGTATATACAGTATGCCTATAAACGCCACCTTACGAATATTATGTTAGTAAAAGAATTAGGAATAAGTAAGAAGGAATTTATTGTGTTCCCCATCATTTTTTCTGTGCAGCCAAGAACTGTATAAAGATCTGCATCCAGAATATGCTGAAAATGAGTAAGCATGTCGATGGGCTGATTCTAGCCGAGGTTGCTGTGAGTGTCTTCAGCTTTGTGAAGGATTCGTACCCAAACAACCCTGTACTTTTTGAGGAGTTTGAGAACAACGATGGCTACACAGTTCTCCAGGCCATCATGGCACGGTTCGTCTCTTTTGACTTCTTATAGAGAAACCAGAATAACTCATCATAATACTGTAATACTGGGGGGAAAAAACATGATGCATTTAAGATATGAGTTTTCTACTTACTGTACAAGATAATACTCTCAGGATTAGAGCAACTGCATTAAGAAAAACTAAAGGCAATAACTCCCTCCACCACTATCTCTTGTTCTTACTTTACCAGTTTCTCTGAATATAACTGTGTCAAATAATAATGGAGGTCATAATGTGATCATTGGTAAATTGAACCCAATCTCATTATGTTGGCTATCATTTTGACTCTGAGTGGAAAATCAATCTCAATAAGGTTACTGGAGGACGAGACCTCCCCCCTTCCACAGGTCATGGCTATTTACACAGCCATATGCAAAGTCACAGTGCACTAGCTAAACATTACATTTAACATTGTTTTATGTTAACCTTAGGCCGTGCACATAACTACGATTTGCATAGATCTCCAGTTTCATCAAAGTAAATCGACTTTTCCATGTATTATTTTTATGGGCATACTGAACTTTGTAAGCATAAATATATTACCATTAGACATTGCTCCTTTTTCAGCCGTGCATGCCTTATCCTTTTTCATTTACAGGTGTGAAGAGGAAACGTCAGAGGAAAACTTTTCTCCGGTGCAAGACCTCCTGGATCTCATTGCCTCCTTCACTTTATTTGGCAAAGCTGAGTTAAAGGTGGCTCTCTGTGTTAACAACCCCCAGCCCCCAGGCTTTAAATTTGACCCACCTTTGAGCACAGGTACTGAAGCACTGCAGATCCAGAACGCACCACTGCATCTCTCCACCATCACCTCCCATTAACACAAAGGCAAAGGCAATTACGTCCAACATGATGAAGTAGAACCCTCCTCACTAACCTACTTAAGATGCCCCGCATCCATTCTCCTCCTCCGTACCACAGTCCACCATTCATCACCAAGCAGAGCACCTCACTTCAGAGAGAAGGAAACGTGGCCCGTTTTTTTATTTTAGCTTTGATTGCATTTGGCCCTGATGTGATTTTAATTAAGGGTGAAATTAAATCTTATTACCCCTACACTTGTATATTTATTTACTTCAAACATCAGTGCGAAGAAGTATTTTTTAGACTTTTGAAAGGATTAGGAACATACTTGATTATCGACCTCCATGATGTATTTTCACATGTGCCGAATAACATAGTTTCAATCAATCTATAAGAGCGTAACTTGATTTAAATGCAACGATTTCTATGTATACAGGCCCAAAGGTATTTGTAATGTCATGACATTCTCTCAGTAGATGTAAATCACTTTCTGACTGTGGCAAAATAGAATTTATTTAATTGCATTTCTTCTTTTGAAAGCAAACGTGACAGACTGTAATACCACATATGTTTTTGTGCATTTCTCCGACACAGGGCTAGACAAAGACGCATAAAAATAATTGACTTTCTTTATTAGGGAGTAACCCCTTAGTAATTGTTTATTATAATGTTGTTTCATTTAACTGTCCAGGAACTGCAGTCAAGAATCTCAGAGCTTTTCAGATCCTTCAATCCTCGTTCTTGCGATCAGGCAGCGCTCTGATATGCAGTCAAATCCTGCGCACAATGCACAAAATTTGGTCATGGGACAAGGCCAACTTTTTCCTGCTGGAGTGGACTCTGCAGTGTCTGGCCCAGCTGGCTGATAGCACATGGCAGAAGCCAGCAACTGTTCACAGCTTCTTTTTTAAGCTTTTAGAAACTGTGGTTTTTCAACTTTCCTACATCCCTCACGATACACTGCAAAAGGTACAGGCTGTGCTAAAGGTGGGATCGTCTCAAGCCTTTAGCATGGCTGCTCTAAAGTGTTTCCATGACATGGTGATGAGCAGTAGCCTGCTGTCTGATGTGCTGAGTGATGGTGGGTTGATGGAGCTGCTGTTAGTGGAGCTCAGACGGCGAGCTAAGATACTGAGGAAGGCTGGGATTTCAGGTGAAGCCTAACGTGTGGATAAATTTATTCAACTGTTAAAGTTCTAAGTGCTGATCTGTTATTTCCTTTGTGTATAGTGAATAAAGGGGAGCTACGAATGGAAGACTGTGAGCGGCAGCTCACCACCAACATGCTAAGTGTGGTTGCAGCTCTGGCAATGAGATCCATCAAAAATACAGGTATCCTGGAATATATTTCTTAAGATTTATGAGATTTCTGATAAGAAAAGGGCACAGGCAAAATCGTTTAAATTAGTCACTGTAGCAGCGTGGCACTGTCAATCCAGGAATCAAAGACAGTGTTCGTGGTGGGGTTCAAAATGCAGACATGAAGAGTTAACACAGAGCAATCCATAATCAGCTGAATGAAGAAAACAGACAAAGGTCAAAACCAAGGAATACACCGAATGGGGAATAGGAAAACAACTCTTAGAAAAGATATGCACTAATCAAGAACTCACACAAAACAAGCCAACAAGTAAGGTGAAAAAACAAGGACAGGACGGGGCAGACGCAGAATCAGAACAAAAGAACTAAGCAAATATGAACATAAGACGTTTAACATATGACATGTTGCTATAGGACCTACAGTATAACACAAAGGGGAAATCTGGGTCAGTGAAAACAATTCCATTAAAAATCCCAAGTTCAGAATATATGCATGCTAATTAATTATATATATATATTTTTTCTTTTTTTCTTTTTTTCTTTACTGCATTAGTGTTTATACGGGACTCTGGGATGATTCCCTACATAAAGATCTTCCTCGATGATGAAATGTACCGCAGTCCAACTCTGTGTATCCTGGAGCAGTTGTCTGAAACAAACTCCGAGGAGTACATGAGCACTGCTATAGGAGCTCTCTGCTCTTCCACTGAGACTGAACTGCAGCTCAAGCAAGACCTGCTCCATGTATGGCTTTTACATTCAAATTATATTAATTTCCATTTATTTTATCATTATATTTTGTCATTATCTTACCATTCCCTCTCCATTCTCACTCACTTTCTCAGATTTATATTTATAGAGATTGCGGAGTGTCTGTGTCCAGAAGTTTAGGGACTATATCCAGAATCAGTTTTTATTTCTAATTGTAACAAATTATAACAAGTTTAAGGCATAATTGGTGTGAGAATTTATTACTACAGCCGTTGGGACTCTGATTGCATTACGGCTAAATTCAGATTGATTTGCTAATATACATTACGCTGTTAACTCGAGCTCGATTTGATTAGGACCGCAGCCCAGCAGTGTGACACGCTGAAAATTATGAGCAATATCAAATCAGGGAATGTGAAAGCAATCCAATTAAACCTAACCAAATTAACCACTTGCCGTATTTCCATATTTTACATTCAAGTACAAGAACACTAACTTAGACTATGATCTTCATAAGTGGGTGAAGATAGATAACAATTCGGTTAACCCTGGCCATGATGTGAAATGTGTTACAGGTATTCCTATAACTTGTGCCAGGGCTAGTTGCTTTCGGCTTTGTTTGATGGCACATTAGATGTTTGACGTATTAGCAGTGTAAAGTGAATAAGCCTAAACCAGTCTGGAACTACACACATCATTTATTAGATTATAATGAATTACAATATTTGTTTTCACAAGGCAAGATGTGCTTGAGCAGACTAAATTTTTTTACTCATATCTGCTTATCTCATTCTTCCTCTCAGTCAATCCTGAAAGTACTTGATAATCCAAACAGCTGGAATGCTTTCCGCACGGCTGGTGGCTTCACCAGTCTGCTGTCCATGCTGGTGGACATGGAGGGCTCATTGCTGCAGCAGCCGGTAGGGGTGTGGGCTTCTCTAAGTCACCAAAGTCTGATGGAGCTGCTGCTGCTTACACTCCACACCATGGCCATGGCTGTGCACCTGCATCCTGTCAACGCTCACTTCTTCCACATCACTAACCTCTTCGAGAGGCTGGCTGAGGCCCTGCTGCTGATCGGCTGCTTCCTCGGTTGCGCACCAGTGGATTTAGACACAACCAAAGACCACAGGACTTTCCAGGATTTTTTGAAGTTGACTCAGTCGTCTGGATGTTCTCTTACTGCACCACTGCAGGACTGTGTAAGAGTTTTGGACTTTCTGGAGCAGTTTGCAACAGGGATCAGTATGACTACAGATCTGTGCGCTGAGCTCAAGGAGCCTACAGAGATTGAGAAGAATCAGCTGGAGGACACAAGCCAGAAGACAGGGGAGGATGACTTTCAGGGACGGATCAGGAAGGCAGCTCTATCTATCTCATCTGGGACTCAAGAGTCAGGGAGGTAGGGGCTATTCATGTACGCTTTCATAATATGCTTAGCAGCATCCAAGTTATTTGCAGCATAGAAATGATGATGTTGCTGATGTGGATAGCAGGCAGAGTGCCATGTTTGTGCGGCTGTAGCGTAGCTCCAGATGGCTAATGTCACTACCAGCTCTTTGTACTGTCTGACAAAGCACTTCAGCTTGCCAAGGCGTTATATTAACATACCATGTTTGTTTTCTTCATCCACCTTCCATCCCTATCACAACAGTAGCCTCGTAAAAGAGCACAGATATGTTGCTTCCCCTTGTAAGACTACTTGAAAGATTCATACAGTAAACTGGGCCTTCATAACACATTCACGCTAAATCACATCATTTAAATGCCACAGGATTTATGAAAAATTTACAAAATGTCAAATGAGACAGTAGAGGTTTTATGCAGTTTGCGACCTTGTCTTAACCAAAAAGGGAACAGAGAAGGACAAATATTGTGCCATAATTGTTTCTGTGCATTTTTATCCTTATCTTGCAAGCTAATATTATATGAAGGAAGTATCAGTATTATTCACATGTATATAATTGACATGTGAGTAAGTGAAGTTGAAGAATGTCTAAAGTGCTTCATAACAGGGTTATAAATGCGAAAGTAATTACCACTTTAGTTTAATGGCAGGAAAATCGTGTATTTGGCTAAAATATTGTCTTTTAAAAATACATTAAAATTATAAAATGAATAATACTTAAATTTAGGTTTTTTATTTTTATTTGGAAAATGTGCATTTTTAGTTTAACAATATTTTTAAAATCTTCTAAATGAAATTTGCTAAGAATGACCATTTCCTGTGCTCTATGCAAAATTTTAAATAATTGACATTGACACTTACAAACCTTTGAATGGTGCAAACGTTTAAAAAAAAAAAAACTTGCAGAATAATAACTGTCTGTGGGAACTGTACACATAATCCTTCACCAGCACCACCTGCACATTACAGGAACTTGGCTGGGAGTTATCGCCACATTCACATGCAGTCCTGACCTTACTCCAAGTTATTTTCACATGTTTGGGCCAATAAAGGAGCTCCAGCTTTTGCAGCCTGATCATGACCCTGGCTTTGTTATGAGAAAACTTTCTATCTTGATAGTATCCAAGCACTAGTGAAACGCTGCGATAAGTGCATTACTGTAGCAAATTTTTCACTTTCAGTGTTGACTTTCATAATTAGTGGTGCTTGAGAAGCAAATCATCACTTGTATTAATTATCTTGCAAACTTATTATTATTTTTATTTATTTAGCATGTTGCTAGCTACATCATTAGAATGCTGCTAAACTGATGCTGGAGTGCTTAGCCAGTTGCTAGCATGACTCCAAAGTTTTGCCACGGCAAGCACCACTCACATTTTCTTCAGGAAATGTAGCCCTCTAGTTTATTTATTTATTTTAAAAAATCTTCCTTCGTACAAATTCTGGCACGTAACTAATCCCGTACCATTTGACCCATGAAAGAGGTGTTAAATTGTGCGGCTAATTCAGGAATGGGGTGCTATGACTGAAGAGGTGATTTGGGCCCATGGACTTAACATTGAGACCAACTTTGACGGATTCTAGCGCAGGGCAAGAATTTTGTAAAAAATATAAACTTGACTACATTTGAAGAGGCTTGCAAGCTGTGTCAGAATATACCCTGCAGTAGGGTATAAGTTGTACCCCTGGGGCGCAACAGGTGCCCAAATTTGCCCCATTGACATATAAAGGTTGAAGGTACTCAACATTGAAACAGGAATTGCTCACAGTTGCATTCCTTGCTATGGTAACTCCCATAGGAACTGAACCTAACTGTGGATCCTATTGTCATAGAGACATGGGGGTGGGCTCATTTTACTCAGGCAACCAATCAGTCTCTCAGGATCATTGAAGCTCTCAAGCCACACTCTAGCAACCACTTTAGAGCACCTTAGCAACTGATCCCATAGACTGTCATTATAAAAGGCCCAGAGGCCCGTGTTTTGCCATGACAAGCACCACTCCTTTTTTCTTCAGAAAGTGTACCTGTCTAGTTGTGTTCTGTTATTCTGAGCAATCAAAAGTCCTGGTTTGACTTGAACACCTTTTATACTAAAAACTCACAGATATTCAACTCAATATGACAAAATGAATTCATCTGAAATCTGAGGTAGCTGCATAACAAGTACGGTTGCCACTTTTGACTTTCAGTACCTTAGAGACCATATTGAGGGCTTATATAGGCCTTCAGTCTCTGAAGCAGGTTTGACAGGTGTAATAATCCCACTCTCCTCTTCCTCACCTACCATTTCAGCATTTGAAATTGTTGAATAAGCACAAGTATTGTTTTATTAAAAATGATGTTGATAATGAATGAACACTGTATAGACGTTGATAAGTTAGCATCTAAAGAAATTATGATTATGAATGTGCACAACGAGTAACAGCCAGAAGCCCGGTCAGTTCTGTATAGTTATATTATTGTTAAACAACAAATTAAACAGCACCCTAGAAATGGTCTTTGCCAGCCTTTTCTATTGTTTTTCTTCCATGGAAATTGTATGGCAAAACCTCAGAGCCTCTCTGTTAAAAATGGGGAAATGCATTGTTTGTTTCTTTTATATAGTATATAGGAACAATAGTAGGGTTTCCATTGTTTGAACGCTCTTTTACCATAGCTTCATGTCACTTCTACATCAGGTGCATGGGTTGCATACAGTATCAATCAGAAATCAATAATTTTCCTACAAAACTCCAAAACAACAATAGAAAAAAAATGCATCTAGGTACAGATCAAATTAACTAGTCTACAATTAAATTAATTCCTGTATTACACCAGGTTTGATTTTGTTTCATGACAAAAAGTAGCATGATCCAAAGCAATGACAAAAAAATAAGGCTGTTGTTAACTACTTAAGGTTTTTTGGGGGGGGAGTTAGTGAACTAGTGTTGGATAGAAATAAGTTGTATTGATTTTCAAGTTAGTAAGTCTTACAAATGGTGTAAATGGAAAAATACAGACTAACAACATAATATTTGGGTTTGATTCGTTTTCTTTTTTTTGTTTGTTTGTTTGAAGGCTTTCTGATATTTTATAAACTTTCCCATGTCTCTATCTCCTACATCTCTTTGTTCTATGTCATATGTCAATAAAACGCCCCCCCCCTTATTGCACTCTCTCATTCCATATATGGTAGTACTTCCTATAGTGTGTGTCGAAAGGATATTCCTGCAACTTCCTCCCTCTTTGTTCTCCTCAGAACATTTTATTTACCCTAATCCCTTTGTAGATGATGTACATGACACAAGGCGTTTACCTGAAGAATTAAACACTCTGTCTGTCATGTGAATTAACCAGAGAGAATAATCAGACACATCTAACCTGTTGTGTGTATGCATGTATGTGTGTGTTTGTGTCTGTGGGTGTGTGTGGGTGAGTTTCTCTCTCTCTTGGCTGAGAACCATGTCAGCGCCAGCCAGCTATGCGTATTGATGCATTGCGGATGCTTCAAGCAATTCATCCTTCAGATTCAAACTCAATAATTTGAAACATAGGTTAGTAAGTTAGGAAGTTGTTTCTAGCATTAATGAGAAATGTATCTCCTTTCAGATTTTCACATGATCATTCAATATTGCACCCTGGAGCAATTAAGGTCATCATGACTCTACTGCCTCATATCTATTGCCCCAGTAACCCTCAGGTCAGTATTTTTAATATGTCCTGGAAACCGTAGCCTAGTTATACTGGATCTGATTTAGCGACTGGAAGGTTATGATTTCATATTGCCAGGACTATTATTTATATGTTTGATAAAAACAGCTGCCAAATGATTAAATTAACTGTATATTGTCACCCAATCTTAAGCTAGAATAAGCACATATGAAACCGTACAGGCACGTTATTGGGTTTTTTCTTTCCCCGTCAGCTGTCTGTTGAGCTTCAGTTAGCCGTGGTGCATCATGTGCAGTCTCTGGTGAAGTCTGAGCGGAACAGGCAGATCATGTGCGAGTCAGGGCTGCTGGAAACCCTGCTGAGTCACTGCAGGGGCATCCTCAGTAACAGCACACATTCCCTGCACATGCCTGTGGTGCGCATCTTGGAAAAACTTGCCTCTCAATCTATAGAACAGAAGTCCCTCAGGTTGGTCTGAATGAGATTGAAGTGCCGAGTATGCCCAAGGGGTAACATGTTCTTGTGTTGATTCATTTTGTCTGAAAATGTTATATATGTATTTAAAATTGTATCTTATTTATTTGTTATATATATTTTTTTAATCCAGACAGTTCCTGTGTTTACAACCTCCGCTTACACATAGTACTGAAAAGTGCATTTCTTCCCCGGTCTCAGTGGATGACCCACCGCATAAAAATCCTCCCTCTAATGGTGCATAATGCAAATGACGTACCATTTATCTTCTGTTTTATCAAGCAGTCTTAGCATACATTTGAGGTTGACAAACTGGTTTAAATGTTGTACTTTGTTTATTCTAGGACACTGTGCTAACCAGGGCAATGAAGATTGTCCAGAGAGTGAAAAGAGAGGTTCTAAAAATGGCAAACAGACACCAAAAAGGAGTTTTAGCTTACTAAACGCTGCGTCAACTAGTATGACACCTGTTCCTCTCCACCAGATTATTACCCTTGTCTCAATAACATCACCGCGGAGCTTCCGGCCTCACAAAGTGTCTGTATCGCCATCATTTGTGGAGTTTGACATGACAGACAGTGGATATGGGTGGGTTCCAGGAACTTTCTGTCTCTAATTATATGTTGTGTTGCAGTTCTATAAAACTGATAATGGGGTGGTTCTGGGTTTAAGGTTAAAGCCCCGCATTGCTGAGCTGCCACTGTTGGGCCTTGAGCACAGCTTCCCTGTCATGATTCTGACCCCAGCTTCCTATGAAGCTTGGATATATAAGGAAAAAAATCAATAACTGTGCTGTAATGCGTATGTGACAAATAAAGGCTTATGCTTCTAAAATGGGTTGTCCTACATCTATATAGTGTTTTTGTTCAATGATGATGGCTTTTTTGATATTTCCAGGTGTCTTTTTCTGCCGTCTCTTGCCACAGTGAAAGGTGTCAGTGCTGACTCTATCGCTACAGGAGGAATCGGTGGTGGTGAGAAATGTTGTTTGTTTCATCATAGATGAGGATTCCTCTTCAAATGTAACCAAGTTTCAAGCAATATGTCCAAATCTGAAATAAGGTTCAGCTCTGATGGATGAATGATAGATATTAGCCTGTTATCAGAAACATGTCAACAGAACAGGAATTCACATGATCGCCCCTGTTGTTTGCTTTTCAGACTGCCGGGGTTTTCCTCCCTCTGCTGGTCTGTCTTTTTCCTGCTGGTTTCTGATCAGCAGATTCAGCTCTGCCTGTGACTCTCACCCGGTGCGTTTGCTGACAGTGGTGCGCCATATGTCCCGTGCTGAGCAGCACTTCAGCTGCCTGTCAGTCAGCATCTCCTCCTCTGGTTGCCTGGTGATCAGCACTGAGGAGGAGGCTTACCAGTCCTTAGGTGATAACTTAGTTTCCTACAATTGTTGTGAAAATGAATGACATATTGTATGACCAAGTTGCCAGAGTCTTGTCATTCAAGCCAAATTTAAACTAGATTATCCGCATAATTATGTTTGGTTTTTAGACATGATGGAGCCGATGCCAGGGACACCGACTTCCTTGCCAACTACTGTGTGCTTTAATTGCTCCAAACAGCTTATGCCAGGTTTATGGCATCATGTTGTTGTTACTATGGCCAAAGACATCAAAAAGAGCTGCAAAGTCACTGGTTATCTGAATGGTGAGCTGCTTGGGACATCAACGGTTTGTATAAATTTAGCATTCTGCTGTTCTTTTTAATATTGATTTTTAATTTGATTTGATACTGAACTAACTTTCAGGATACGGATGCTCTTTTGACAGATGCGTTACATTCAGCCATTCCCAGGTCCATGTATTGCAATGGATGCTTCAGCTGTCATTGATGTGTGCGGAATTATTGGCACTCCTCCCATATGGAAGCAGCATGCAGCTCTGATCTGGCGCGTCGGTCCGACGTATTTATTTGAGGAAGTCCTAAGCTCTGATTATGTAGAGATCATTTATGCACAAGGCACTAGGTACTTGGGCAGCTATCTTGCTCTTGATGCTCAAGGTGGGTTCAAAGTAACTTTTTGCTGATTATTATTAATATTTGTAAAACTTTTTAACATGTTCTATTCAGCATAACCTGCATTTTGACACATTCGGTTGAAGAATATTTATAATGTGTTATGTACTCATGTATTTTATCAGCTGATGGAAAATTTGAGTTTTCTCCAGTGAGGTTAGTTCCTCCAGAGAGGATCTCATTTGGGATAAACCCTGCAGTATCTACTGTCACTACCGTAGCAGAGATCAGAGATCAGTTCAACGAGGTGGACTCCCGTCTGATTGCCAAAGAGGTGCTACTATTTGAGCAATTCTGGCTTGATACTTTATACAGATTATTAATAACTGAATTATGATGTTATATGTTATGAATTATGATTGAACTTATAGATGGGCATTCAATCACGGGATAACACCACTCCTGTCTTTCTGGCTCGAAATATCAGTCAGCACCTCAGTGGAACTGCTAGAACTATCGGGGCTGCCCTGGTTGGACATTTTGGTGGGAGTGTATACAACTAGTACTTACTAATACTGTATGATATCCAAGTACATAATTTATCTGACTTTACTTATCTTTATATATGCCTTACAGGAGTAAGGAAGTTTACATCAAACACAGCATCCAGCAGTTTTCAGTACATTGGAGGGCCTGCAGTTGTTCTCAGTCTGGTTGCGATGGCGACAGATGATAGTTCTCTGTATGCAGCTGTCAAAGTTCTGCTATCTGTATTAGACACAAATCCAGTGATGAAACAAGAGATGAAACGCATCGATGGCTATAAGGTACCACAGAAGTGGGAGGGGATTTTCCTGAACTAAAACAGAATGCGACAGAGTTCATTTAAAAACAGTGTTCAGAGATGAATTACTTTTTTTTGTTGAAACATTGAAAACATGGAAACTGGAAAACATATCAATAACCTGACATCTACGTATCATAAAATAAGACAACAAACTGTTTATGCTTGTCAACTGCTTTCAGTTAGTTACTTTCTTTTTATAAGCCTGCCATTTATACTGGAGATATTTTTTATTTATTGCCTGGTCTTACAAGTAACTATTTTCTTAGCATTGGCTTTTTTAATTATTTCAATTATTCTGTAGGTTTTTGCTTTCATCCTCAAAATGAAGGCTCACCTAATCAGCTGCAGGACCTTCCAGTTGATTTTGGCTATAGTGGGAACTGTGGAGCTCGGAACAGGGAGTGTGTACGTCCATGACCTCACTGCTTTTCAGGGCATCCTTTGTAACTTTGAGGTATCTTTAGGTTTTTCTATTTTTAGATTTCGATTTACATTTCTCAATTCAAGAATCCATATTGCATTTCCTCACTCAGAGGAATATTAAATATCACCTTGTTCATTTGTCTTACTTTAGGTCTGGCAGAAGGCTCCGGAAAATCTTGATCTATCAGTTTTATCCAATTTTGTTGATATACTTAAATCATCAAGGTATGCTACCCTTCAGTCCAGTGTGTTGACTTGTCCAGGGGCCTTACGCAAATATGTAATCAGTTGCAGGGTACAGAGTACTGTTTCGCTTCCTCTTTCCACTCATGCATGACCAATAAACAGGAAACATGGTGACACTGTGCCAGAGCTGCTTGCTTGACTTTTGACTTGAAACCACCATCATAAGACTGATGTGTAAATCTTTTCCAGTGGAGATCCAAGGAATGCAGAGGCCATCCACAGTCTCAACCTGATGACGAAGCTGCTTTTCTTGCTGCAGGATCCCATCGTGACTAACAGAAAAGTCACAGTCATTAGCACCATCATCACATGCCTGTTACAGAACCACTTCAATCCCAAAGACATTCACAGGCATGGAACAAGATATTTTTGAATGCATGAAAATGTTTAGTTAATTTGTAAATGTACAACAATGAGAGAGAATTTAAAATATATTTTTACTATATTTTAGAACATCGTTTCCAGGCTTTTGAGCAGTTGTGTACATACAGTATATACTTCCTATAGGAAGTGAATGCATACTTTAGTTTGGTTAGTTTAAAAGTAATAGATCATCAGGTTTAAAGTAGTGTATATTTTTATAGCAAGTGTATCTTGCTAGAATAACAGTGAAAGTTAAACAGTACTTTAAATTCCATTCCAAAGCATGATAAATCAGGTCCAATATCGCTGTACTTTGAAGTTGGACTTTTTTTAAGAGTCCAACTATATTGGGCTTAATTTATCTGTACATGTTCTGTATGTGCAATAATTTGTCCAATAATAATTTTCAAGAGCATTTAAGCAAGAAACGTGGCACATGTTAGAATCTAATTAGTTCAAAAAACCATTCGTATTTTATGTGGTCTGTTTGTGTATAGAAGAAAGTGATCC
The DNA here is from genome assembly GCA_011419295.1 of Clarias macrocephalus. Taxonomy (NCBI): domain Eukaryota; kingdom Metazoa; phylum Chordata; class Actinopteri; order Siluriformes; family Clariidae; genus Clarias; species Clarias macrocephalus. The sequence goes on along the minus strand of JAAGKR010000197.1, from coordinate 149,389 downwards.
CAAACTACAAAATAAGGTATAAAAGTAGGACAAATGGCGTCTGTCAAAAAGATGAAAAATGTTGAATTAATGTTTTGATTGAAAAATTTTACATTCTAGACTAATGTTGTGTTTGTGTCTTCAGACTTGGACTTTTCTTAATTCATACTCTGTTGCCCCCAAGTGTCAATGAGAAAACAGCATTTCCTTGTGTAATTTGTGAAGACCAATCTCAAGGTAAATGCCATCTGACTTGCCATTATAATATCGCCTTTACAAAAATATGCTGCTTAGTATTAAAGTCACTATGTTTTTTTCTCTTTTTTTTTTTTCGAAAATGATAATGATTTGTCTGAACTTCTGTTTAGCCTTGAGCCAAACACCTGGAAGAACCATCTGGATCAGGAACCAGCTGCTTGAGGTGCTGTCTTCACTAATCATCTCCGACACACCTCTTCCTAACAAGTAAGTGTGCAGCATTGAGGACTTGTTAACATCATCTTTATAAGTCAGTCTTGTTTGTCTCATGTGCTTGTGTCTCTTGCAGTGAACAGGAAGAAGTGTTCTTTATGCTGGGGTCAGACTGGTTCCTGCAGTTCCTACAGGGACACATCCACTCCAGCACAGTGTTACTGGTTCTTAAGATGCTTGTCCACTTTCTGTCGCATCAGAACATTCGGGCCAAGTTCAAAGAAGCGGTATCATCAGGAACACTAATGGAAAACATGCCCATGCTGCTAGGCATTATAGGTACAACCTAACACTGACTACAAACAAATGCATTAAACCACTAGATAGTAACAATCAGATACTCTTCTGTTTCAGTGCTGAAAATACAATGCGTTCAGCTTTAACCTTTTGTTATTTTGCTGATGTGTCATCTTTAGATAACTTACGGATGCGCTCCTGGTCATATAGCTGTTTAAGTGGCACATTCCCAGGCTTTAATGTGCTTCCCAGACTGCTGCTTCATCATATCAGCCTTCCACAGATATATGGAGTTTTTGCCGCGCTGCTATTTGGAAAATCAGGCTTCCACGTGCCCGATGAGCAGGTGACTCTTGAACTGAAGTGTTTTCAATGCAACAAGGTTATACACAAATGTTCTATTTACTGTATAAAAAAATACACTATATTGCCAAATATTGGTAGATACATTTCCATAACATCCATATGTGCATTTTGAGCATCTTATTCCAGATGTAGTCCCCCACTGCTGTTAGAATAACTTCAACATTTTTGTGGAAATTCATTCCACTAAATTTTGAAATGAGGCTTCAGCCACAGGAGTAGTGAAGTCAGGGCACAGATACAAGTATATGGATGGAGAGCAGTAGTGTGGTCAGGCACAGAAATGTGGCGGATGAGGAGGCCTGTGGTGCAATCAGTTTATCATTGTTTTGTGCCTTAAGTGAAATGGTTTTTATGATTGATAGGTCTCTGTGGAGCTTACTGAACAAAAGAACAATTCTTTGAAACTGGTCAGGTACAGGGACTGGACTGAAAATGAGAGGCAAAAGTGAGAGTCCTTCAGGAAACCTGGAGAATTATTTCTCAAGACTACATTAGAGCAAAATCTGAAAACCTGAGGGGTTTCACAGTACTGTATATGTTTCCTTATGATTTGTTCTGTCTTGCACAATACAGGATATAACCATATTTAAATATTAACATTTTGTGGTTTTAGTAGAACAGAGTTCAAATTTCTTCTTTTATCTTCATTTAAATGTCCTGTGGCAGGCCACAGTGGGTTTTATTTACTTTTATTGTGAACACAGGGGGATCTTGACAGCATGCTCCAGAGTGTGATTGACAGCTCTGCTAATGAACAGGGAATCCAGCTGTGCACAGAGGCAGCGTGTGTCCTTATTGAGCTGGTCAAGATGATCATTTGTAAGGTGTGGAAGTCTGATACTGTACTTGATCATCAACTGAATGCACCTGTATTGCAAATGCATGCTGTATGTACTTAACTTTTACATACTGTACATACATATCTTTTTTTGTTCTTTTCTTTGTGCAAAAAGCCCATAACAGGAAGTGAAGATAGCTGGGATGTCCAGTACCCAGGAAGTGTGATGCAGTTCCTTTGCTTGGTTCATAGCAGTTTTCCACGAGATGCTTTGTGGGGCTCCACTGACTTCCTCAACTCTCTGGCCAGTGCAGTTTTCCCCGCTGAAATCTCTGAGGCAAGACAGGACGACCCTGTAACTTCCATGCTTGTTGCACACTGAATTAAGATGCAATGAAAAAAAACAATGTACTGAGGTACTGTAACTAAGTCAGTTCATGAATTAACATGCTGTTTGTACACACAGAATGCTGCTGGTCCTCAGAGTAACGAGGATATTGTAGACACATCATCTCCTCGCATGTCTCACCCTGCAAGGAAGCAGGTGTGTGACTTCATCCGCATCCTGTTGATGGATAGCCTCATAAATATCCCAGCCAAAGACCAGCAGCACCCCTTCATCCAGCTGCTGGAGGTGAGCAGAGACCGATATCAGAATCACATGATGCCTAGAATATTATTCATAACTGTGGATTCAAATACAAGATTAAAAAAAAAGTTTATTTGTTCGTAATTCATGAAATAGTATATTTGATGTTTTGCACACATAAGCAAATAATTTGTGTAATCATTTTGTAGCTTCTCGCTCAGTGTGTAACACTTTTGTCCATAAGGTGCCACTCTTTGCCAAGTTTTCAGATCTGCACGCGAGTGGAAGGCTCTGCATCTTACATAGCCAGCTCTAACATTATAATATGAATAAAATCATATGGTGTGATAATGTTGTAAATGTCAGTCTGCTGGTGTTTATGTTTCACTGCTGATCTGGTGTATTTTCAGTTCTCTCCAGACAATGTGTGTCAGGAGCAGAAGCAAAGCTTTCAGAGTGAGCTGTTAGAGTTTCTGATGGACATTATTCATATAACAGGGCAAGAAGGCGGTCAATCAACACATGTAACCAGAGATGGTAAAGTTTTCCTAATATTTTATATTCCTTAATATGGGGGGGCACACACTGTATACTGTGTGTGTGTGTGTGTGTGTGTGTGTGTGTGTGTGTGTGTGTGTGTGTGTGTGTGTGTGTGTGTGTGTGTGTGTGTGTGTGTGTGTGTGTGTGTGTATATATATATATAAAATTTTAACTATTGTTTCTAGTTTTCTTGTTTTTGTTTTGTCTTTTTTATGAATCCTTAACTTGTCATTATGTCGAGATTATGCACTGCTCTTTAAAAACTCTTTATTTGGATTGTACTTTCAGATTCGTCTAAATCCTGCTCAGAGGGGAAGTTTACCGTACTGTCTGAGAATGTCGCTTTCTTCAGTAAGATGCTGGTGGTGAAACTCTATAATGGCATGTTTGTGGCAGATCCAGAAAATCTGCTGGTCTTTATCGTAGAGCAGATAGCCGTGGTGCGTGTGTTATCCTGTGTGTTTTTGATTCTTTCAGATTGTTGCAATGTTTTAAGAAATCCTGTGTTTCTGGCAGGCATTGGAGAGAAGGCAGCCTCAGCGTGAGGACACCGTCTCTGTCCTGTACAAGAGCCTGAATAGGGCCGTGCTGTATTTCCTGTCCCGCCCCAGGCAAACTCCAGCTGAGAAGGAGCTTATCCTGAGGACTCTCCATGTCCTGCAGCAGCATTGGGATATCATTATGGCCACCTACAATGCCAGTGTCCACTTCATCAGCTGCCTGCTGCACTGCCTTCTGCTAATCCGCTCAGGAAGGTCAAACAATTACCATGCTTGTCTTATTAGAGGCAGATAAATAACAGGAACGTTTTACCAAATATTATAGAAGACAAGTTATAAATTATAAATAAAAGTCAGCTGTTGTGGTATGGCACAGTGGTTAGCACTGTGGCCTCATACCTGCAGGGTTAAGGGTTCGATTCCACCTTTGCATGCTCTCCCTGTGCTTGGTGAGTTTCCTCCCAGTACTGCGATTTCCTCCGATCGTCCAAAGACATGCAGATTAGGTTAACTGTTTTTTCCAATTTGCCTGTATTGTGAGTGAGTGTGTGCATAATTCTGCCCTGCAACGGATTGGCAGCCCCTTACAGGATGTATCCTGCGTAGTGCCCTGAGTCATGTAGGACAGGCTTCAGGCCCTCTGTAGCTTTGTACAGGATATGTGGTATAGAGAATGAGTAAGTGAGTGAGTGTTATAGTAGGATTCACTCACTCACTCACTCACTCATCGTCATTACCGCTTAATCCTGTATTCAGGGTCGCGGGGAGCCTGGAGCCTATCCCAGGAGACTTAGGGCATGAGGCAGGATACACCCTGGACAATTTGGGAATGCCAATTAACCTAACCTACATGTCTTTGGAATGTGGGAGGAAACCAGAGTACCCGGAGGAAACCCACCAAGCACAGGGAGAACATGCTAACTCCATGCACACAGAGACGGAAATCGAGCTTGGCCGGGGATCGAACCCGGATGCTGGAGGTGCAAGGCACCACCGAGCCACCCTAGTATGATTCAGTTATTCTATAAAAATGATTATAAGTAATTAATAACCAGAAAGTGTCATGGTATAGGAAAATAATCAACAATGTGATGTATTCTAATTTTAAAAAATCTCAAAATCTTGTGTTCTCTAATACAAGAGCAATTTACAAACAGTAACCATTTTTTTTATTAAAGAATGGCACATTTTACTTTTTTATTCATTTATTACATCATGTTGAACATTAAGCATGAACAAGTTAGTTCTGGGTATCGCTTGTGTTATAACATCCATTTCCTAAGTTGCAGCTTGTCATACTGTATTAGTGAAAAACCACAAAGTCTTGAAGATTTTCACATGAAAACTAAATTTCTGATTTTGGAAAACTGGAGAAAAAGCATCTTATAGAAAGCTTTATTATATGAACATACCCAATTTTGTAATTATGTTTATATGGCGCATTCTCTGTAAACCTTTGCAAGTTGTTCCTGTAGAAATGATAAAGAATAAGTACATTAATACTGTCTAAACCTGTAATTTGCCTCACAGACGAAAGTACAGGAACAATCATGCTATTATATTTATTAAAACACCTTTTGACCAATCAGAATTGAGAACTGAAGGGCAATAGCGATAAAAAATAAATAAATAAATAAATAAATAAATATATATATATAACGACTGCAATGGATAATTAAAGTCAATAGTGTTATTCTGTTCTCTCAGTTTTCCTGAGGGATTCGGATGTGAGATGCATAAAAAAACCTCCAGGAAAATTTGGCGACATCTTTTTCCCCACAAAAACAACCAAATGATGGCTGCAGTTAATATCCCTAATTCGGCAGAGGGTGAGTTGGGCTTTTTTTCCTTCCAGGTCAACAGACTTATTGACACTGCGTGTAAGAGTTGTTCAGGATAGGAATTGAGTGTTGTTTTAATTATTATTGTTCTGTGCGCAGTGGAGTCAGAGCTGTTGAAGGTTGTGGAAAGCACATGGGATATAGTCATGCAGGAGAGAAGACACTCACTAGAGGAGGCCTATAAGATTGACCTTTCGGCCAAGCAGGCAGGAAAGGAGAACCTGGTCTCTATGAGTGATGTGAGCCCTCTATGGGAGGAGTTAGCCATGAAATCCTGGCAAATTTTTATAGGTCAGTGTTTTCCCCTAATTTTTTTTGCATAAAGAGCTTTAATTAATTAATCATTTTTAGATGTTTGTGATTTTTTTTTTTTTAATACAGGATTGATGCATTTTTTGATCATGACAGCAATGTAATCTATAAAGCACTGGAGTTACTTAATGACTCTGATTAAGCAGTGTCTTTTCAGATTCTCAGAAAAAGAAGCTGAATATTGGCCAGAGAAAGATAAGTATTCTTAGCAGTCGCTCACCTCAGAGGACACCTGGAAAAGACCCAGAGGCTAATGTGGAGGTACGTAGGATACACCAGTTTAGCTATTTTTATAATCTGATCAAACAGGTTCTAGACAATGTGTGGACCCATGTGGTACCTGAGTGAGCACTTTATTAAGTGGGAGATTGTTCACGGGTGCTTAACCCACTGACACTGTGCCCCAGCACCTTTGCCAAAGTCACCACACCCAGCAGTCTCAACCTAGCCTGTGGCACTGTCTCAATCCGTCTTCAAAATCAATTTGGATCATTACAGCTGAGTACACCTCAGTGGGCAATGTAATTGATATTTGTTAATTTTTTCCACGGGAACACTTGGTAGAACATTGCGTTATCTGGTGAAGGTTAAAGACGCTGTTATTGTTGTTTTTCCCCCTGAAACTCGGCCCACATCATTAGTCCCCACCGTTGAAGACGTCGCCATCTGGAAAAGGATGCACAGAGATATTACTCAGGCACAAGGCATGAAATTAGCGTTTCTCTGCAACTGCTGCCGTCTCCGTCTCCACCTCGAAAACAGGGGTGGTAATTATAGGCAGTCACAATCTGATGAAAACATTATTCATTTTGTGTTACACTTTATCATATCAACTCCTGACAGCCTATCAACTGCTTTGATGAATTGTCCTCTCAAAAAAAGGACCTGAGAAGAATTTGGGGAATAAGTCCTTTAATTTTGTAGTCTATATGTGATGCAAATATTAAAAGAACCAGAAAAGTTATATCAATTGTACTTTTCTTGCTGCAGTTTGGTAAGTGCCTTATTTATAGTGTATATATATATATATATATATATATAGAGAGAGAGAGAGAGAGAGAGAGAGAGAGAGCAGTCAAAAGTTTGTACACAAATTTGAATAGATTTTTTTTTACAGTCTAAAAAAAATACTGGATTACTGATTAACTATGAATTGTCAAATTTGGCATTACGTAATTAAGTAACAACAATGACAGTCAGTTTTTATTTAAAGACACGAAGGTCAGCTGATCTTTCAAGAACAGTATTGTCAAGTGCATTTCTAAAACCCATCATGCACCATGATGAAACTGGCTCTATGAAACATATTTTGGATGCCTTCAGTATTGTTTTACAATGTAGAAAGAAATATGCATATTAAAGACCATGGAATTACAAGGTATATGGTATATACATATATATTATATGTTGTGTTTGGACACAAATTATCTAGCATCAAGTCTACAATTCTGAATAATTTCTATTACAATTCTTTTTTCATCCCGAAGACTCTAAAAGTTTCAGGACATTGTAAGACATCTCTCGGACATGCTCGGTGATATTGGAGCAAAGCTCCAACTTATTTTTTCAATTAATGTCAGACATTTCCTGGCAGCATAATTATATCTTCCTAACAGAAAGATAATTAACATGGTCTAATGATCAAGTTAAGTTTATTACACATTCAGCAATGTCACAGAATGAAGCTGACATTATGTTATGTTATCAAGGTGATGTTTTTCCCCCTGAAAAATAATTAAAATGTAAATCAGTATGATGATAATTGCACAGCGGTTGCTATTTAATGTGGCATGTTTAAGAGGCCAAGAAGTTTTGTGTTTTGTAAATGGGGTAATTAATGCTATATATTACTTTTGATTCTCTAAATAAAGGAATATGATTAGATGATTCATTGTTTATCCATGAGCATGTAGATATAGTCTAATTGCTTGTGTGAATTTTACTTTGTAGCACGTCATAATCCATCTGCCGCAACGGTGGGATTTTTCTTTTCTTGAAAATGTTGTCACTATAATAATCGAGTAGTTTTTAATGCTGCACCTTCTCGCCAGAAGTCTATTGATATATTTTTAAAATACAGTGTTTTTTTGTAAGATGGTCCATTTTAAGATGTTCTTAAAGAAGCCTCCGTTATCAGAGTTGTTGCTTGCACTGCGCTGGCTTTGCCTAAAGGATGCATTGTTGTATCATGTTAAGAGGAAAAGCATGCAGGGTTCAGTGCCGGTCTCTAAGGGGGCGTTAACTCGCTTCCTGAGTCAGGCTTTACAATGAGGTCTCGTAGTTTCTTGCAGAGGAGACCACTGTGATGATTAACTTGATGACTCTTTAAGTAAATATTAGCCGGAATGCATTAATGATATTGTACACAGACCTCCTAAAGGGCTGATGCCAATCAGTGTAATATATCAGCTGGGCACATGGTGTGGCACAGGGCCAGCGGCCACTTCACACTGTGCTGATATTATACTTTAACTTAATTACTACACACTGAGAACACAGGATTGCATTTGGAGCCGGGGTTATTGTAGTTTTCAGTAGCCACTAGCTTGTTTACATGATGAATGCAGTTTATGAAATATAATTGTTAACTGCATACATACAAAATAGCTTCCAGAATGTGTAATTTACAAAAAAGCAGTCTTTGATGATTTTTTTTTTTCCTCCAAGACATTTTTGGCAGACCTAGAAGTCCATAGAAAGATCGGAGAAGAGATGTTCGAGACCTTGTTGAAGAATCACATGCAGGTTTGACAGAATTTGCCTGAAAATTCCTATTAAGATTATATGGCTTAGGACTCACAGCATGAGCATATGCTGTCATTTAGAGAAGATTTGGAAAATAAAGATTTAAATCACCCTGCTGCCCAGTTGGATTCCTTGTTGATTGGGTTGTTTTGTCCGGCACAGGCACTGCGCTGTGAGAATGAGCTAATGGCTGTTCAATGGCTAAGGATAGAAGAGGACTTGCTTCGTGAGAGGGGGCTGTTTGGCCCTGGTCCAGGAGTTTTCACCAACCAGGGATGGGTGCAGGACGCAGCTGAGGGGCCCAACCGCACCAGACTCCGCATTCGCAGGAAGGCAGCGAGGCGCTCAAAAAAGGTCAGGGGTCATTCATGACTGCAGAAAAGGTTGAAATGTTATCACAGTTCATTTTGCTCGATTTCGACCCTTTGTGCCTTCATTTACAACATCGCCTTCCTGTTACAGCTTCCATCCCTGATGCCGGGATCGTATATGAAACAGAGCCTTGTAGACGAGAGCAAAGGTGTGGCAGAACTTGGCATTGCAGACGCAGGTATCAGGATAGTTTTAACTGCCGTGATTTGTTCTTTATTTGACTCAGTTTCTCTTATAGCAATGCAGATCTTAGACTAGCTGTACAATTCTCATTTATTTGTCTGCATATTAATTATAAGAAACAGATAAACTAAAATTAATGGAAAAAGACAGTTTGCACATCTCTCCTCTGACGACAAGTTTTTTTGTGGTTGCACAGATGCAGATCCTTGGTTTTTAAAATTTTAAAGTAGCGAAATGTTTGTTTTACAATTTATTTCAAAAATTTTGAAATTGAAAGGTGAGTCTAGCAACAAACCAACAGAAACATGATTAAATGGTGTTTGGTCAAGCGATCTCTCGGGCTATTGGGGCAGAATATTAAAAGTGAGGATCTAAAAGCTTTGCAGAGATTATGAAAAAGGTTGGAGGCATTTAACAAGAATAAACATATATATATATATATATATACAGTATATCATGAGAAAATATGTTTTATATACATATATATCAATTTCACATTCAGAAAGTAACTTTTAGTATTATCATTTAATATGAATGAATATCTTAAAAAACACAATTATTTTATAATATACAGTACAAAACAAATTAAAGAATATCTCTAAAATCTAAACTGTAATAAAAATTACTTGACTAAATTCAATTCCTTTTTATTTTTCAGTTTGTTTGCAGAACTTTGCATTGTTCTTGGGTTTTATTGTAAGAAATATGAGCTATATGAAATAACAATATATGTATATTGTAATTTGTGAGTCAGAGTCAGCTTTCTTGGGAACTTAGAGCATAATTTATTTTTTAAAGCATAAATTGAAGAATCTCTCTCTCTCTCTCTCTCTCTCTCTCTCTCTCTCTCTCTCTCTCTCTCTCTTCTCGATCACTATGTGTCAGAGCTCAGGATTCTGTGTGAGTCAGGCAGAGAGCTTGAGCAGGAGCCCGGCCTGGACTGTGAGCATCTAACCTTCTTCCCAACATTAACTGAGGTCTCAAGTCCTACTGAAGATATTTCCGAGGAGTGTGTGGAGGCTCAGCTCATAATACAGCAGCTGGCTCCCAATGAAGAGGTAAGGGCCGCCAACAAACTCTGCACCTGACCTCTTTTTAACTTCCAGTCCCCATTGTAATGGAGCTGCACTTTATTTAGTACACATGCGTGAGGATCATTACGCCTACACACATGGAGCTGTGTTTTCCCTCTGACAGGGTATCATGAAGAGTGAGCTCCTGACAGAAGTATTAATAAGGAGCTGTAGGGGGTGATGTTAGACCTCACGTTTTTATTTGAGGGCGTTGAGTCCTGCTGTGCTGTTTGTCAGATGAATAGTTTGTTCCATGCTTATTAATCTTCACACACTGCTAACAACCCAAAATCACAGTTATTGACAAATGTTCATTACCTAGTGCGCGCAAGGCACGAAACTGACATAAATATAAATATGATGTCAAGAGATGCTTGAATCTCTTTTATTTGTGGCCTTACAAAGCACTGGACATATGAATGTGACTATGGTTTCAAGATAGGTATTCAATCTGTGCGTATCTTATGACAGTAAAATACGCTAATAACATTAAAAACGTTAACATTAAAACCACTTACCGTAGGTTTTAGGCTCCACTTGTGTCAGCTCTAACGCTTGAGGCATGACTCCACAAGGCCTTCTCGGGGTGTGCTGTGGTGTCTGGGATGTTAGAAGCTGATGCTTTATGTGCTGTCAGCTGCCGGGTGTACCTTCATGCGTTAGACTTAATGTCATGGTGTTAATGTTATAGTCAATGTTATATCGTTCTATGCCTTTTGGTCACTTGGACTTTTCAGAATCACACCACAGGTCAGAATTGAACCTGCTTTCTGAGACTAACCACTAGGTGCATCATGTATTGAAACTAGACTTTAATCAATTAGTGTTTTGCTATTCTGTGTATGTCATTGATTAATTCTAGTAATAAACAGTGGGGCCCTATGCTTGGCGCTGAGGGGGTGCTGGCATGGAGGGGATAACTTCTGATTTGATTTGTATTAATTGAGGAGCGGCTGCTGCAGCAGAGCCCCATATGTTTTGGAGACCTATGTCCCAGGGGCCCGGAGCTGTGGAGCCGGCGCTGAGGCCAGGTGCAAACGCATGGTGTGAAATGAAGGGCGACAATAAAATTAGCCGTGCATAATCACAGGACAATGCCTGCAGTGCTCCGGCCCCTTTTCCCAAACACACAAGTCATCCATGGTTTTAGTTCTCTCGCTTTGTTTCGCCACCATGTTGTTGTAGATAATGAAGTGGTAACAGCGATCAATCAGGGTGAGGGCTGTGCCTCTTTGACATCCTCGCCCTAGAGCAAGGGTTTAGAGGCAAGTGCTGCAGACTTTATCCTCATCAATTAAACAACTAGCTTAAAAGAGATGTTCACATTAACATTATTCATTCATTCAGCGCACTCATGCCTTTCCCAGATCCAAAACCGGTCCATAAACTATTTCTCACCCAACCCATCAGTTTAACAGCTTGCTTAAAAGAGCTACTCACATGTTCTGTATGTGAGTTAGATTCAATTCAATCCTCAAAGTATAGTGATACTATAAGGATTGAATTGAATATTATTTATTCATTTTTTTTATATGTCCAGATCAAAGAGAAGCACTGCATTACGGTTGTCAGTGGCCATATGCTATTGGAGGGAGTGTTATTGTTTGGGAAAGCTGATCTCTATGTGTGTGAGGGCTTTACACTCACCTGCAGTGGGGATGTGCGCTGTGGAAACCACCAACCCACCAGGTAAAGCTTTTCTTCTACTCCTACTCAACTTACTAAGTTTCAGATCTGCTCTGATTTATTTTAATTTCCCAAAACGCTTCTCAATAAATAAACAAACAAACAAACAACAACAATAATAAAAAAAAATAAAAATAATAATAATGAAAATAACAACACTAATAATAATAATAATTATTGTTATTATTATATTTTTATATATTTCTTCATTATTATTATTATAACAATAACAATACATTTTTCCCTGTTTCCCCTTGACCTCATGTTGCAAAACTACCTAAATATTGCAGCATTTGAATCCAAGTCAGCATTGACAGCTGGTGTAACTGTTACATTTATTAGACATTTTTATTAGATTCATTAGAATTACTACCTTACTTAAAACTTGCAGCATTATGCTCTAGTTAATTTATTTGAATATGCCTGGATAAATTGCTTAACGACATAAACAGTCGATTCACTTTTACTTTATAAGGCTTTAAAAAAAGTTTGAACACAAACATCTGTAAAACATGCAGATATTAAGCAGTATGTATTGAGGGTTACTTCAAATCAGAATAGTCAATTTGCACTCCAGTGTAGCGTCAGTGTAATAATAATTTGTGTCCAATAATCATGTGGTGCTATTTGATACTGTTGTTTTTTTGTTTTCATTCGAAATATTAAAATTACAGTAGCTTGTTATTGAAAGTTGTTCTATTCTTTGCTTTCGTATATAATTTTAAGTTTGTTTGTTTTCCAGTGTAAGAGATTCGTTTATCTGTGGCATGCTGAAGAAGGAACGGAGCTCAGTAAACCCAGCCTGCAGACGCTGGTCATATGAGGACATAAAAGAGGCTCATTTTATGCGCTTTCTTCTTGAGGTTGGATTTAATGCTACTGATTTTGAAGTGTTTTTTTCTTTTAACATGCTCTTTGACTTTCTTTGTTAAGAAGAATTAGTGCACGAATTCCTTTTTTTTTTTTAGCCACACCTAAATTATTAAGATTTCTTTGCAATATTTTAATTTTATTCATATACTCTTAGGAAAATGCTATTGAAATCTTCATAAAGAATGGTGCTTCAGTGTTTCTGGTATTCGTGAACAAAGACCATGTCAGTGTTTTTAAAAGGTAAGTAAATGTGAGCGTGTCTTCCAGTCGATGAGTGTATGTGAGGTTAGACAGAGCAAAGCCAGATTGATCTTTCTTGTGTTCTTTCCCTAGGTTATGCTCTGTAGTGCCTTCATTAAAGGGAAGAGGAGTGACAGAGTTCATGCATAATGTTAGGTAAAGGTCCCTATGCTTCTGTACCACCATCTCTCCCAACACTATCTTCTCAAAAAAAAAAAAAAAAAACAGATTGAGAGGAGACAGCTCGTGTCTAAAGGCTTCTGGGAAAGACATTGAATACACTTTGTTAATGAGTGACAGAAATGCTCTCAATCCTCAATCCCCCAACCAATCTGATGAAACACACAGTAACTGCCGCCTGCAGAATTAAAACTTCCTCTAATTAAAAAACTGCTTCTGTTACTTTATGTGACTGCGAACTAATTCCAATAATATGATAATATATGATCTGCACCATCTTCTTTTTTTATTTAATGAAAATATATTTAAGGTGGATTATTGTATTCAGTCTGATATTGAACTCGGTAATGTCAAAACACTGTATTTATACAGAATCAGAATCAGCTTTATTGGCAAAATATGTTCTACATACAAATAATTTGTTGGGTTCAACGGCACTGAGTGTGCATCGACATGTGAAGTAACAATAGTAATAATAATAATAATAATAATAATAATAATAATAATAATAATAATAATATGTTTTATTAACAAGCTATATTCACTATATTGGTTAATTGCAGACAATTTATTTTTATTTATTCACAAATCGCCAAAATAAAATGCAATATGTCCGATATTATGTTATGCAGTCGCTTTAGTTTCTTTAGTAAGGACAGCATAAGGACGTTCTAGTGCCCCTGATTACTCCGTGCCACAGAGTTCGGTGTGATCAGCCCTGAAAATGTACTTCTCTTTTGAGACTGCCCTAAAAGCTGTTTCCTTTCCTGTCTCTGCCTTACCTCCCTACATTTCTCCAGACAAAGCTGACACAAATCTTCCTCCCTCACCAAATACAGGCCCTCAGTTGCTTTTGTGTCTTTGACGTGTTTCTGAGAGTAGGCTATGGGGTTGCGTTTGGTGTTGATTTTTTTAAGGTTGGGCAACATGTGGAGGCATTCAGGGAGCACCGTGAGCATGTTGTCAAACAAGCCCAGCTCTCTCAGGTTGGTCAGAGCAGCCATGGTGGGAGGAAGAGCAGTGAGTCGGTTCATACCCAGGTTGAGCGTCTGCAGGCTCCTCAGGTTGCCAATGTCAGCGGGTAAACCGGCTGAATCCAGACTGTTGTTGCACAGGTTGAGGTGGCACAAATATTTCAGCTGTCCGATGCTCTTCGGCAGCTGCTCAATGTAGTTGCTGTGCAGGTCGAGCCAGAACACTCCAATGAGCTGGCCAATGAAATCTGGGATCTTCTTCAGCTTATTGCGGCTCAGGTCCACCTCCTCCAGGCCAGTCAGTTTTAGGAGACATTTTGGAAAGGTTTCAATACCCATGTTGCTGAGATCAAGACGCTGTTTTCCCTCTGGTGTCACTCTGATTGCTTTCTTGGCCATTTTCAGGGTAATCTTTTTGCCCTTTGTTCCACTCTTTTTCCCTTTAGCCATGGTTCTCTGTGAACACAGATTAATGATTACGTTTTTTTTTCACATTGGGATCAACCTGATTAAGTCATAACCTGATCTGTGTAATTGTTATCTTAGGATCTAATATCTTTAACTAAACATGCACACCGTAATGACAACACATCTCGGATATTTACATAGGGGTGGTGGTATCGTGTAGGCCCCAAGGCACTTTTGGGGGAAATGAAGGGTCTTTTGGGGAATAAGCAGAATGTAATGTTTACACTCCGGCTCACTCACCCATCTCACCCTTGAGGGATCTCTTAAAAATCATCCTGCACTGTAATTGAGGCTAATCCAAGATAGCAATGAGGACAAAAGCAATGAATGCAAAATCTGAGAGGGGGACTGTTGCTGGTGAGGGTGGGAGCTGCTTGTGTTACACCTGATTGATCCAGGGTGGCTTTTACAGGCTGAGCGGTTGTGTGAATAGAGTCAAATCAGTGCTTTGATAAATGACACTCGGGGAATGGATTTAAAAACCCGTGCACCTCACACCTCCCTATTAAAGAAGAAGAGTGGCTGCATTGTAAGCCCTTCGGGCCCTTTCATGACTCATTAATCATATTCAAGTGCATATGGATACAAGGCTAATGTGGTTTAGCTTGTTTTTATTCTATTTTCTACGTGAGTCCTTTGCATCCAAACATGTGCAATTATGGAGAGCTGACCAGTAGTATGATTTATCATTATGTGTGAGACTTTGGCAATTCAACCAAGCTGAATTTCATTTATAGGTTCACACACTTCCTTGATATATTGGATGTAATAGGAACCGTACCACCATTTTAAAGTAGATCAATTATAGGAATCTAGCGAGGAATGTACTGGAATTTACCATAGGTTCAGCACATCCTTTATGATGCCTGGTGCTGATTATATTGTTATAATGTTTAACTTGAATACTGACTGTACACAGAAAACTGTCAGTGAAAGAGTATACAAAGTAAAGCCATTTTCTCTCTGTTTTCTAGATAAGATGAATAGATGCATGATTACACTTTAACTTCTGATTGCGTTCTCAGATAAATTTATAACAATATCATTATTTATTTATTTATTTTGCATTAAATATACATTTTACTTCATTCATCAGTTCAACAATGAGTATTATACAAGGGAATATTTCACTACTTACCGATTTCCTATAGCAGTTCTGGTCACTGCTCTTAATCCGTGTTTGTATTACAGTCAATCAGCCATTCTGGTCCAGCATTAGTTCACCTCGTCCCAAAGGAGGAGTGCTTAGTTGTTTCTTTCACTCGTGAGTTTTAAATGAGCTTCACATATCCAGCTAAAAGCGAGTAGCGACTCTTCAGACAAGCTTTGGATAAAAACGAAACTGCCTCCTCACTCAACCGTGGCAGTAGGGCAAAAACAGCTTTGTTCTGTTTAACTTCGCTGCTAAGCAACACATGCCCGAGGTACGGAGTATTTATTGTCCCTTTGCTGGCTACAGTCGCCAGAGAGAAAAGGAAAGAAATGCTGCATTAGCATTTGAATGTCTCAGTGGATACAGTACACTTACATTCAGTGATGCTTTTGAACCAGGCAGTAAAGCACCTTTTTACACATTTGTACTTTGTATGAGTGTAGATCATCTCAATTCATGTAAAGTGGTGGTAGGAGGTAGAAGTCCATGGTTTAGACTCAGGAGAGATTATATACCCTATTTTTGTCTGGGAACATCTCAGGATTCCCTAGGAGGAGCTGGAAAACATTGCTAGGTTGAGCTAGGACGTTTGAACTGTAAAAGTCAACTGGCTGCCACACCAACCTGATGCTGGATAAGTGACTGATTGTTGATGGATGTACAGGATACTTTTGTATATAGTGTTCAGAGTGTAAAAGATCCTTCAATAACTTTCCTTTAACCGGATATAGTGGTATAAACTAATCATTGTAGTTTCCACATGCAGTATTAAAAGTATCTCAAATATAATGTTTGTCTTTAAATCATATCTGTCTGAAATATCATTTCTACATTCATTCTGGCGAATTTCTTCAGAAGCCGTCACCGGGTGATTATGACACAAGTCCCATAGATGGCACCATTTGCTACTCTACTTCCGGGAAGGTTTCTGTGAAATATCAGAAAGCTTACCTTTTTCCCAGGCCACTCTTGTTGCTTTGTAACATAGAACCTCCGTGCCTTTCTGTGTCTCTTTGTTCTGGGCATGTTGCTATGCAACCTCAGTAAGAATGTTCTTATCACAGCAGAACTCTTATTCTTCAGTACCTTTCAGTGGTTCATCTGCGAAGAAAAGAATCGAAATGCAGTTGTGTAAGATGCTCCTTGTGTTTTGTTTTGGTACAGAAAGACAGCAGCGCTTGAGAAGGCGGTTATTGCCAAATGGCAGGTAATGTTTGTGTCTTAAACCGCAGCACAACAATACTGAGTGTTGTTCTGTTCCATGCAGTGCACTGACTGTAGTTAACCTTGATTCTTAACAGAAAGGAGAAATGAGTAACTTTGAATACCTAATGCATTTGAACACACTCGCTGGACGGACATACAATGATTTGATGCAGTATCCTGTGTTCCCATGGATCCTTGCTGATTATGAGTCAGAGGTGCCATTTTTTTTAAAATACATTTGATCATAATTAATTGATTCCTTCATGCATTCATTCATTTTGTTTTTCTAAACACATTTTCCCCACCTGTAGCATCATTGTGCCTTATAATTTGCTTAATTTGATCCTTTCTTATGCACCACTGCTTGTTAGACATTGGAGTTGTCATCCCCGACATCATTCAGGGATTTGTCTAAACCAATGGGTGCTCAGAATGAGAAAAGGAGAGAGAAATTTATCCAGCGATATAATGAAGTAGACAGTAATGAGGGTAAGATTTCATTTATATCACTGTTCACCAGCTAAATGAGTTTCAAGTATTCTGCACACTTGCTCGGAAACATCTTTGTAATTTTACTTTGTAATTTAATTTCATTACGAGCAGATGAGCTGATTATAACAGTAATTAGGATTCATGCTGGAAGTAATGCTTATGGTTGTTGCAGGTGAGCTGTCGGCACAGTGTCATTACTGCACACACTATTCCTCTGCCATCATAGTGGCATCTTATCTTGTGAGAATGGAGCCTTTTTCTCAGACCTTCCTCTCCCTGCAGGTACATTATAGCACTGTACACTCACATCACTCACATGCTGTATTCCATGGGGGGAATATAAATATATATATATATATATATATATATATATATATATATATATATATATAATGTGTGTATTTCATCTCACTCTTTCTTGCCACCTTAGGAGCTTTACATGGACTTTAACATTTAGTTGTAGTATTGAGCAAACTATTTCCTTCCTAAATGAAGTAAAAGTCTAGAGCTTCACTGTGTGCGTACTTTATTATAAAATGCAATTTCACAAATAAGCTTCCTAAATGAATGGTGTTCCATTTTTTTTTTTTTTGCCTTGTTGGGTATTGTTTCGCAAAAGTGAATTAAAGTGAGAATTTTAATATATATGCAAATAAATTTGCTCATATCATAGGCATACAAAACTGCATTTTGTTATTTAAAAAATATCTTATTTATAGGGCAGAAATCAATTGATTAAAATAAAATGTCATGCATATTTAATATTCAGTATAACACAATACGAATATTAGGGTGACGCTACACAATGATATTTTCCGCACATGAACAGCTTTCTTCTGTACAGTAATAATCATAACAAGATTTGGGACACTAACTGCATTTACTATGTACTGTATTTATTGCTTTCATTCAATGAGGATAATCTTTTTACTGCAAATTACATACATTTCCACGAGGAATTAAAACTCACGGAAAAGCCTCAGTCAATTCTGATGAATATGTCATGTTTGTTTCTGGGCTGTATCTTTCTAGACACCCGTTGTTATGAAGAAGCCCACAAAACTAGCCTTCAGATACAGCACTATTTTGCTTCCACCATGGTGGCCTCGATCTTTAGTTGTTTCTGGCTTGGCTGAGATGTAAATGGCTGTTTTTTTGATGGTGCTGTTCATGTGGGAACGTGCAGGGCGGCTCATTTGATGTTCCTGAGAGAATGTTCCACAGCATAAGGAAGGAGTGGGAGTCAGCCTCTAAAGACAACATGAGCGACGTGAGAGAGCTCATTCCAGAATTCTTCTACCTGCCAGACTTCCTTATCAACTCCAACAACTTTGAGTTTGGTGAGACTTCGATTTTGTCGTAGTAGCTCACACATGAAAAACATAAGGTGCTGGTGTGAAGCACAGCAGAAATCCATCTTTACGTTTTTCTTTTTTGAGGTATCAATCCAGTACTATTCTCAGTTAAAAATGCGGTAACATCCCGTTCTACATAATACTAAGCATATTGTATGTTACCACGGTGATGAACAAATATGACATTATGACATATTGGCATGCAGCATTTACCGTTTAATAATCAAACTAAAAAAACTAATCAGATTGCATCAAGGATAAATAACTATTTGCAAGTGAATTTAAAGGTGTATGTTCTGTATGTGCAAGTTCGTGAACATACAGAGAAACTGCTGCATATAAGAGTAAACACATCGGTTCTGAGACCTACAATTTGCGCTCACCGTTCTGCACCCCGTCACTATACTGTATGTTAAAGATACCATTTAAATGCCATACTATTTTAACATGAATCTCAGCATAAGGAGCTAATTAATAGTGGCTATTGATATCCATATCAGTGTCGAAATCAACATGCACTGTACCAGAAACACCACTCCTAGAGAGAGATACTTGTCAATGCAGTTAGAAAACATTTAATTTCTACGAAAAAATATCGTGTTTCAACACTGTGGTGTCTGGCAGCCGGGCATTGGCAGCAGATCCTTTGGGTGACATGATCATGTCAACACACTGTAAACCCGAATAAGTTGGCAAAACTCTAAAAATTTGAGGTAATCAGTTACATCAATTTTTTTAAGTAGTGATGTTTCCAATTTTAAGTAAACAGAACTATCAGGTTTTGAGTTTGTTGTACTCATTCTTATTAATCGTTCTTTACTTGCATTACTGAGTAGCCTAACTCATACTCTAATTTTTTTTTAGTTGTTGGTCTTTTGCCTGCTCCTGGCAATGGGTCGGGTTTTTACACCAGATGCTGTTCTGAACACAACCCTCTTATTTTTATCTGGCCTTGGGACAGGCACTTCATCCAGTGGCTGGGAATCGAACCCGGCCCTTTCACATGGCAGGCGAAACACCTTCCATTGAGCCACCAGTGCTCTGTTACAAAGCTACAGTAAAGTACTATTTGACAACTTTATGGTGTAAGATTATACTTACAGCATCATGTGAAGACAGACCAATCCACCATCTTGATCAAACAATTCAATGTGGGCAGTTTACATGTGCATTGATGACGTCAGATACAAAATCGCTAGGCTGAATGATTTTAAATTGGTGGAACTTTAAGCAGACAGTTACAGTGGTTTAAAATATCAACCTTGTTCAGCTAACTTGAAAAGTGTAATTTCTACGTACATACTCATAAATAGCAAAATGTTATAAATACTCATCAAGGTCTATTAATTTGAACTAATTGTAAATGTTTAAGTTAACAGTACTCAATATGTTTAATTACTTTGAGCATTAGGGTTTACAGTGCAGTTTACTTCGATGTAATTGATAATCCATGTTAATGTGTTAATGACTGGTGTGGCTGATTGGTGTATACACACACGCACACAGAGAGGACTTTTTTTCTTTTTCTTTTTTTTTTTGAGTTCTCAAACCTTACGTAGCCAAGGTCCTTAATTCTAAATAAATTCGCAGGCCTCCATAGTGCAGGTTTACTGCTGTTAAAGCTCAATAAAATTCTGAAAAGTACTTAAATTCTGCCCATTTATTAGAACTCTTTTATTCCTGAACTTACCATTGACAGTTTTTTTTTTGTTTGTTTTGTATTATGCTTTCCAGGATCCACCATTTCTTTTTCATATACGAGCACATTTGTGATGGCTATTGCACTTTGGGTGAAATGTTTCTATTCTTCTTATAGGATGTATGCAGGATGGAACATTTTTGGGGGATGTTGTCTTGCCACCTTGGGCCAAAGGAGATCCTCAGGAGTTCATTCGCATGCACAGAGAAGTTAGTAGCCATGCTCAGTAGAATATTAACCATGTCATAGTGACAGATAGAGTGACAGAATAAACAGCTTCTCTTTTCTGCTCATAGAGGCTGTCACCAGTGTGCATGCTCAATCCAACAAAAACAAACTCACCATTTGGCATTGTTATTTTCTATAACCACCTTTTGGCATTCATATCCTGCTGGATGCATTTGGAAAGAGTTAAATGTGCCTGGCTCCATGCTGCTTTGTGCTGTTCCAGAGATAATAGGCACTTGTTGAGTTCATCAAGGAAGCCCCATTACTCTACTTAACGCCATTGTCATTACATGATAACAGGCCCAATTCAGAGCAACCACAATATCTGCAGTCTCTCATAACTCCATTACTGTAGCTTGCAGCTTATTGGAATGAATGCTTTCCTTCTCTTCTTGCTATGCCTGCAGGCATATAAGGGCCAGGCTTTATCAGCTCCCAATCTACTGAGCAATATTCGTATTGTTTCCAGTTCACACAAAATGAGCTATTTTGTCTGCTTGTTTTCCTTCATATGCAAATGAACTAAAGACAATATAGAAAACTTCCACGGCTGAGATCTGATTTTATAGTTGGCTGTTACTACTGGTTGGCTTTTTTCCCTCATATTAAGAATAGCCTTATTAGAGCTGCTTTGGCCCTCGTGCCCTTTTCAAAGTTTCACAAACCTGCAAGAAGGCAAACAAATATAAGCACCAACAAAATGAGGTTTTTAGCCCTTAATGTTTTCCTTGTGATTTTTAAGATCGAATGTTCTGAATGTAATTGCAATTTCAAATGCAATCACATTTTAATTTCTCGCCTTTGTAATTGCCCATGTATCAAAGTGCCTGTTGTGCAAGCTTTTTGCCCAAATATCTTTTAAACACAATTAAAGTTGTAATATGTTTATTGAAGGCCTTGCCATTAGTCAGCAAAAGTTATTATTGTATGCTTATGATTACAATTCCGGCTCTATATTGTTTTTAGGATTCTTGGATGTAGGCACTGACTTTGTGTGTATTATTTATTTATTTTATTTTATTTTATTTTATTTTTTTAATCCCCAGGCTCTGGAGAGCGACTACGTGAGCGCAAATCTACACCTGTGGATCGATCTTATTTTTGGGTATAAACAGCAGGGTCCAGCGGCTGAGGAGGCTCTCAATACCTTCCACCCTTACTTCTACACGGACAAGCATGATGCGGAAAGCATGAAAAACCCGTTAAAGAAAAGTACAGTCCTGGGCTACGTCAGCAACTTTGGTCAAATTCCCAAACAGGTGCTCAGTAAAAACCTGATTAACATTTAGTGCACTTTAAATATTATGACAGTATGAACGCACATGTTACACACATGCACATATATCGTCTCAGATTTTATACTAATGTTTAGAGTTATGTGCCACTCCATGCTTGCTACAGAATGTAAGAATATATACGTTAAGTATTCTGTTTGATATCAGTTTTATCTTCTTTACTTAGGAAATAAACTCCTAGTCGAATTATTAATGTTGAACTATCAGTCAATCAGTCCATGTGTTTTGCTCATAAGTTAATTCACGCAAACATTCCGATTACTCAGATGATAAATGTTTATTTGGCAGCTTTTCACAAAGCCTCACCCAAGCCGTATTGTACACAAGAGCTCTGCAAGCAAAGAGACGACTGGAGCCAATCACATCACGCCGTTTTTCTTAAAACTGGACAAGCTGAAGCCATCAGTCCAGCCGCTAAAAGGTACCGAGCTGCTCGCCCAGTTTGTGGCTTTGACAGAAAAACGTGCAGCACTGTGGTTCAGAAACACCCTCATTTAATCATTCTTAGCCACCTTATTATTTTATCCCACCCTCAATTATTTTTTTACAAGATGGGGCCATGTCCGCTGGGAGCGATAGGAGCTGCAGGGAAGAAGATGCTGGCTAGACTGTTCATGGGCTAATTTTCTCAGGCAGAGGGGCAGCAGCTTATTCTATTTGTTAGGCGCATCTTGATGATGCTGCCACTGAGGCTTATTTAATAATCTGAATATCCCAAAAGGGTCTGTTCGGAAAATGAGATGAAAACTCTCCCTCTCGCTCTCTCTGTAATTCTCATCCTCTCTCCTCCTCATTTCATTTTATCAGTATGATCAAAAAGAATGACTGTGTCTCTATTTACATGAATTTAGATTAGATTCCTAAGCATGTAACATTGCAGGCATGAATTTATACGACTCAGAAAGCATCCAGAAATCAAAATAAAATCTAATAAAAAATAAAAATGTTTATTTTGTTTTTTTGATTGCACAATGCCTAGTATAACATTTCACAGAGTTGTTAGAAACGTACAGTACTGATAAAGCCTTTATGTGTGCTTGCCTAGAGCTGATGTGTGGCCATGTTGGTCAAATCATTTGTGGAGAGAAGGATGTGTTGGTTGTGGGGAAAAACAAGTTGCTCCTGCCTCCTTTCTGGAATACTTACTTCTGCTGGGGTTATTATGACAGCACGTGCTCATTTGGCAATTACACAACAGAGAAGGTGTTTATACACTTCATTCAAATTTCACATATATATTTATTAGTGCATCATAACTTTCATATCTGACTTTCTAAAAGTGGATCATGACTGGTATTGTGTGTTTCAGGACTTTGCAGTATGGGAAGGTCTGTCAGACTGGGGAGAGGCTGTGTGTGCTGCCTGTCCCAACAGTAACATCATCATCACAGCTGGGAGTAGCACAGTGGTGTGTGTGTGGGATGTTTCCATCAGTAAGGACAAGCTCAAGTACATGAAGCTCAAACAGGTCAGGAACCCCATTATAAAAAAAGACGTGTTGATTCCAAGAAATGTATCAGGGGTAGAAAAAGAGTATCATGGGTTATTTTTTGTTTTCTCTTATTTATACTGTTCAATAAGTGGGAAAAAATATTGGCTGGATTTGACATTGTAAAATCCCTAGGAACTAGATGGATCATCTACTAAGGAAATTAAATATTCGCAAACTTGACTATTTAAATGAACTGAAAGCAAAAGTAAGAGGTTAACAGTCTATAGTCTGTCTACCGATAATTTATTAAACACCAACCGTAAACTGTTAATGTTAACTATTTCATAGACATGCTCATCTACCAGGTTGTTTGCAGGTCCAGTTTCTCCTCTGTGTTTACAAAGGTCTGGATAAGCAACTAACACTGCTGAATGAGGACATGTTACCTAAATATACTTAAGCATTAATTATTAGCATCAAATATTAACAATAACACCAAATAATGTTAACATTGATGACCAGTCCTGTCTGATCCCACTTGAATTTAGGACAAATTGCAAAAAAAAAAAAAAAAAAAAAAAAATGCTGGCTATTATACTGTAGAACAGCCAGTGTTTCACATGTTGCTGAGTATGGAACTTAAGAGGCAAAGAGTTCAAGTTTGTTGATTTGGCCTCCTAATTCTCCACATCTTTCTCTGATGGAGCATCCAAGTCTGATCCATATACACTTAACCTTCCAATTTAAAGCAATTAAAGGATCTGCTAATAACATCCTGGTGCCAGACACCACAGCACACATTCAGAGGTCTTGTGCAGTCATGTCCCAAGTGGTCAGCACTGTTTTGGTGGAGCAAAGTGGACCTACACAATATTGGGCATGATGGCTTAGGATTGTGTTATGTCATGGCTGATCAGTATAGCGTTGCGATTTTAATTTTGACTTTGGACTAGCATCATTCATCCTAATGCTTCACACATCATGTTTTCATGATTAAC
>JAAGKR010000197.1:44505-125104 GCA_011419295.1 Clarias macrocephalus | reverse complement strand
GTTGGTCAAATCATTTGTGGAGAGAAGGATGTGTTGGTTGTGGGGAAAAACAAGTTGCTCCTGCCTCCTTTCTGGAATACTTACTTCTGCTGGGGTTATTATGACAGCACGTGCTCATTTGGCAATTACACAACAGAGAAGGTGTTTATACACTTTCACATATATATTTATTAGTGCATCATAACTTTCATATCTGACTTTCTAAAAGTGGATCATGACTGGTATTGTGTGTTTCAGGACTTTGCAGTATGGGAAGGTCTGTCAGACTGGGGAGAGGCTGTGTGTGCTGCCTGTCCCAACAGTAACATCATCATCACAGCTGGGAGTAGCACAGTGGTGTGTGTGTGGGATGTTTCCATCAGTAAGGACAAGCTCAAGTACATGAAGCTCAAACAGGTCAGGAACCCCATTATAAAAAAAGACATGTTGATTCCAAGAAATGTATCAGGGGTAGAAAAAGAGTATCATGGGTTATTTTTTGCTGAGTATGGAACTTAAGAGGCAAAGAGTTCAAGTTTGTTGATTTGGCCTCCAAATTCTCCACATCTTTCTCTGATGGAGCATCCAAGTCTGATCCATATACACTTAACCTTCCAATTTAAAGCAATTAAAGGATCTGCTAATAACATCCTGGTGCCAGACACCACAGCACACATTCAGAGGTCTTGTGCAGTCATGTCCCATGGTCAGCACTGTTTTGGTGGAGCAAAGTGGACCTACACAATATTGGGCATGATGGCTTAGGATTGTGTTATGTCATGGCTGATCAGTATAGCGTTGCGATTTTAATTTTGACTTTGGACTAGCATCATTCATCCTAATGCTTCACACATCATGTTTTCATGATTAACATAATATTTTTAACAATTCATGTAATCGGACCAAATAGTAGGATCTTTCATAGTATTACAAAACAAGAACTCTTTCATTTCTGAGCTGTCTCTAGCCATGTACCTAATATCTCTATTCATAAACTGCCTTTAGTTGCACAACTTTAAGATAAATTCCTGTGATGCTGCAACAAGCTGCAATAGGGGAACCTCTACAGATGCTGCACAGGTTTGCTGTACTATAGCCAAGTTTCATCGTACCTACAGTATGTAGCTTTGCTACATTATTTTTCTAGTCCTGTGTGCAACTAATTTGATATAGTTTGATGAAACTATTTGCTGGCTCCACATTCAGACCACGAGTGACCGATTCTTTAGTTGACTGTTTGGAGAGTGTTTAGTGTCATTTAGGATACACAATTTTCATTGCTTTAAATGTCATTTCCCTCTCATTCACAGGCTCTCTACGGACACACAGGCACAGTGACCTGCGTAGTAGTGTCAGAGTCCCATAGTGTGATAATCAGCGGCTCTCAGGACCAGACGTGTATCTTGTGGGACCTGGAGGAGCTCAACTACATCACTCAGCTCCCTGCACACTCATCCGGTGTTACTGCTTTAGCCATCAACGAACTCACTGTGAGTTTACATGTACATAGGGTTCTCCCTAGGGCTTTCCTCGCTACTTAGCTTAGCTTGTTCGCTTATCTTCCATCTGATTATTCTTTTTATCCGCAGATATTTATTTAACTGTTTGCCTTTTGCACTCTAAAGTCACCGGAAATAGAGTGGCAGGTTCAGGTCACAGCGCCGGGTGGCTCGTTTTCTGTGCTGAGTGATGTACAGTGACTCTCTTTCAGCTCGGTTCCTGCTGCCAGAACCATCCAGTGTGGTGAGGAAGGGGAGGCTACATCCTTCCCTCCTCACTGAGGCCAAAACCTCTACAGTCCTCTAACTTTTACACGTCTGATTAGTCATAAGGTGTACAGAAATAAGTGAATTCTGAATTCCTACCAGTTAATAGTTTTATTTATTTGTATTCCTTTTTAAGACATTGTGATAACGGCTTATGCTTGACATCTATTTCTAAGACGAATGAAAATAATGTTCTTAATGCTTATTTGAATTTCAAATCAACAGATACTGTTTTTGAAAATTAAAATGTTTCCCTGGGTAAAGTTCCTCACAAAGCACATTGAAAAGATGTCAAAGGTGCAAAGCATAAAATGCCATGGTTTATTTAATTTCATTTCATTTCATTTCATAACTCCTCATGCATTATCCTGATTGTTATTTAATTATAGGTAGCTATGTCTAAACTTTGGACTGTTATGAATCGTGGATTTTTTTAATGTATTGTTTGCATCACATTCCCTCTGTAATAGTTCAAGCCTTATACATTCTTATGTTATAGCTATGACTATTTTCTTTCTGTTCCTCAGGGTGAGATTGTGTCATGTTCCGGGACAAATCTGTACCTCTGGACAATGAAGGGCCAGCTGCTAGCCTCTGTAAACACGCCGTATGGGCCAGAGGGCAGTATCCTGTGCTGCTGTTTCACACAGAAGAATGAGTGGGATCCACGCAACGCCATTATCACTGGCTGTGCAGATGGTATTGTTAGGGTGAGTGTCTTACAATTGAAACCACTCTTACTGTAGATATGCACTTTTCTGCTTCAGGCATTGGCGTTGTTTAGACCGTATCATTATTTTAACTGAGCAATAATAAGAAAATGAGCAATAATGGGAAATAGTCCTCATACAAGTAAATCCTGTGTATAGGTGATAAATCATTTCTCAAAGGCTTTGTCTGTTTAATAGTAAGGCATTGCAGCTGCAAAATATTCAAATATGATGACTGTGGTATTGAAAAATGCCTTGCCGGCTGGGATCTGGAGTCCCAAGGAAGCAGTGATAGTAACATATGCTCACTTTAGATGAGCTAAGAGCAGTTATTAAATCAAAATGGTTTCTAAATTAGGCATCAAATTGGAGCACAGACCTGCGCTACATCAATGGCCCCCCAATTTGATTTATGATTATAGCCTCTATTGCTTTTGATTTTTTTTTTTCTTCATTAGCCGTGTGGTTCTCTTGCAGATATGGAAGACTGAATATACAAAGGTACAATTACCTGGACATGAAGAGCATTCAGTGTCTCGGGGGGATGCTGTATCCCCATCTGAAGAGGACACAGGTAACACTAATACACTTCACCTTAACAGCTACATCGAACAAGAGTCTGGATTTTCTCGAGTTCTTAGTTGCCTCTGGCTGTGCTGGATTAGATTGGCTGTTTATAAGACTATTTCAACCATAAGCTTTCCTAATGCATCTAATATGCTGTTCTATGGAAACAATATAACAAAAATTGTCTTGTAGTATTGGGAAACAAAACACTATTATCTGCTAAAATGTTTTTTTTTTTTTTTCATATCAAGTAATGCTTGGAATGAAATAGCAGGAACATGACGCGTCATTCAAACATTCTGTTTGTAAATCCAGTTACATTGCGTCTACTCTTAAATGTCAAAGCTTAGACTTAGCTGGAAGTTTGACTTGGGGGGATCCAGGCAGGAAAAAGTTCATAATTGTGCGCCGTTTTGTGTGAGCCATTAGGGCTAGCTGCAAGGAATTATGGGGCAAAGTTATTAAACATACAGCCGGTAAACACTGATGAGCAATTTCGCTGATGTAGGCATGCAATTTAGAAAGCAATAATACCCAAATCCAATTTGGTGCACATTGGTTACAGCACAGCGTCAGAGCATATAAGTATCACAACACACAAATTAAATTGGGGGGAACTCTTTGTAACAGTGAACGCTTTATATTAGATGTATTTTTCTCAATTTAACAACATGCTGACCATTAATAAAAGCGGCGACTTGTTTCTCAGTCTTGTTGTATGCTTCTCTCAGAGCGCACCAGGAAGAGGTGGGAGAGACACCTGGTGCTGTGCCGAGAACTAAACCGGAGTCAGATCATCTCCCGCCGTCGCTACAAAAACAATCCCGCCGTAACTGCACTCGCCATATCCAGGTATAATGGCGAAAGATGAAGATAAGTCTTGGTGTATGAGCTGATTTAGTGCTGTTCCTCTAGTTAGGGTGTTCATTATAGCTACTTGATAGATGGATGAGTCGGTGGTTGGAAGGATGGAGGAACAGATGAACAGATGGATGGACTTTATAGAAGGGGAAATTGGGGAGATAAGAAGCTTTTAATGAGGAGGTCTAATAGTGTAATTTAATTCAGTTTCATTTGTCATGAGCTGCTTTACAGATGTCTGTACAGATGTGATTTTGATCTCTAATGACAGGGGAAAAAACAAACAAACAAAAAAAAACTGTCTGAGATAACATCCAAGCTGGACAATTTTTAATTAAAGTATTACTTTCTTATTATTTCCTTTTTGTCAAACTATAATTAATTACATATTAATATTCAGAAAATGAAACATTATTAAAACTGTCTCAAATTTCAGTGACAAAGCACATGACTGAAAGATTACCTCTTATTGATATGTGTGTGTGATGCAGGACTTATGGTACACTACTGGTAGGTGATGCCTGGGGCAGGGTGTTCAGCTGGACCTATGAGGACTGAAGACAGGCAACTAAACATCAATCATGCTCTGATACACAGCATGCAGTTCATGTGGGACTGCCGCACCACTGCTGACTCCAGAGATCTGCACAGCGCCTGCCGTGTTTGAGGGATGACGCATAGTTTCTTGGACTCGCTGAGGCATTCTTGCTCGAGCCAGAAACAAAACACTGCTTATTTAAGAAATGAAGGATGCTGCAGATTTTGTGTGTGTGTGTGTCCTATTTTATTTTTTTCAATTTGAGCCACAGTCTAGATCATTTTTATTATAGGTCTGTTCCCCTCCTTTTTCCTAAATGAAGCCAAGTGAAGTTTATTTTAGAAACATCGGCCTGTTGGAATTTCATGGGCAGCTGCTTCCCAGGCGTGTGTTATCTTAGCTGTAGATTGTTTTTCTTTCACCCTACTTTTTCATATGTCTTGACGCTCATGTGATCATTTTGTACAGGCGTGTGTCTGTCAGCAAGGAGCTGGCTTCTGCTCAAACTCTGCATTTTTTGCAGTTGTGTAAGTTTTCAGCATGTAAATACTGTAGATGTAAATACAATGCATGTTTTATGCAACAGTTGATCAGACGTTTCTGCTTTGTTTGCTGTTAGTTTTCTTGAGCCTAATGATAATTAAGTAGCTTTTTATGCAGGAAGCTTTTACAGAACAAGGGTGACTCAACCATCCCAGCCTGAGAGGGCGTTCTCTCCCATTAGCAGAAGAGGTTATAGTGTTTGGGAGGTTTTTT
Source organism: Clarias macrocephalus (assembly GCA_011419295.1). Taxonomy (NCBI): domain Eukaryota; kingdom Metazoa; phylum Chordata; class Actinopteri; order Siluriformes; family Clariidae; genus Clarias; species Clarias macrocephalus. Next base: position 119,927 of record JAAGKR010000197.1, on the reverse strand, counting down.
TTTTTTGTTTTTTTTTTGTGGGCTTCAGAGATGCTTAGCAAGCACTTTTGTCATGCATGCTCACACTTGATTTGCAAACTCACAAGTTAACTTTGATAACAACCAGTATTGCTGTTTATATTTGTAAATTTTTATATTTGGAAATTAAAACAAACTGAAACCATAAAGTATTGTTTCCTTTTAGATTTTTAACATGATTATAGAAGGAAAAATAGGAATTTTCCTTCTTAGTGTCAAAGTATTTTGTCTATGATTCAATCGCCATTCTCAGGCAACTTCTTCTTGCATCTTCAGCTCAATTGAGTTGTACTAGGAGCATGCAAGACATTTTTACAATGTATTGAAAGTTATGATTAAAATTCTCATGAATAAAGTGTAAAACCAATTGCCATTTACATGATGAGACTCTTAGCCTCAGCAACATTATTAAATGATGCAAACATTTTTAAGATGGTTGTATGTCTATAATTGGTCCCGGCTGAGGTGGCTCGGAGCCCAGTGCAGTTGTTTCCATGAACATTCAGTAAGTGAAAGCTTGTTCCTTCAAAATCGACAGATAACTTGTCATCAACTTGTGGATGAGATGCATCTGTATGTGGGAACTGTACACACAATCATTCACCAACACCACTTTAGGGAAAATTCGGCAAGGAGTTATTGCCACATGCCCTGTACTGTCCTGAACTTGTACAGGGGGGGGGGGGAGGGGGGTTGGGGGCTGTAGTGAAGGAGGCAGTCCGATCATGGCTCTGGCATACTAAAAACTTTCACTAGTGAATACTGGGATGAGTGCATTAGTGTAGCAGGAAATTATATAGAAATAAAGATGTATTATTAATACATAAATGTGAAGGAACTGCAACTGATTTGTTTACTATATAAAATAAATATCTAAAAAAACGGAATAGTCAGTCCTCATAGCTCCTGGATCTCAATCCTGAGCTTGGGTTATTGTTTGTACTTAGGTTTTCTCTGTGTTCTTGTTTTGAGAGTAGGAATATTTGCTCCACAAAATACACCTGCCCATAGGTGAGAAAGTGTGTTTGAATGTGTGTGCACGGTGTGCTTTGATGGACTTGTATGGTCCAGGCTCATGTCCAGTGTTCCCGGAATTGGCTTCAGATTAACCACAACCTTGTCCAGGATATTGAAGATTGTTAAAATGATTGAGTAAAATGTTCACTAAATCCAAACAAAAAGTCTAAAATTAAAGCAAAAACCAACCATTAATTGCATTGTGCTTAATTTCTCACTATTTGACTATGCATCTTTGGTCTCCATTGCATGATGTAGCAATAGAACTATGAAGCCTGATTTATGGTTTACTGTGTACAGAAGTTCTTTGGATTTTCCCCTTTTACACATATGTTCTGTTCCTCTTTGGTGGTTATAGGAGAGGGTGGAGATGAGCTTTGATTATGTGGAGCTGACGATGCTCCCATTAGGCCATGCTCCACGTTCCTCCCTTGGGAAGAGGGTTAATTGTTGCTTTACTCCCAACCTTTTGAGAATGCATCCTCCTAATGGTTGTCATTAAGCAGCCAGAAAAGGAGAGTGGGAGCAGAGCAACTGTGTGTGAGAGGAGCATACTGTAGCATCAACGAAACAGGAAGCTTTAATCCAGGATCATTGTGAGTGTGTCACTTCATACATTGAGGTGCAAGGTGGAAGTATATGTTATTCTGAACATTTGGTTTCATAGATGTTTCTAACAGAAATATTTGTCCTAAATTTTGGAAAGAAAAAAAAAAGATGACAAAAATCAATTGCATCCACAAGAGTTTTCTGGCTTCCCAAAAACAAAAGAAAAACATCTGGAGTGAGTTTAACAGAGGATGCTGTTTAGAGCAACAAAACAGATTTCAATGGAGATGAAATGCTTTATCTTATGTATTTCATGAATGCCTTCCTTTTTTAAATCATTGTTGCATGTTAAAGTTCAGTTTGTGGTTTCCTCTATAGTGGATCTGCTAGACTCCAGTCTCTGTCTTGCCATTTCCACATGGAACAACTTTACCCCCCCCAAAAAAAACACATTGGCCCTACTTTCACCTTCTCTCAGAAAAAAAAAAAAAACACAAGGTCATCATCCTTTTCATGAAAGTCGTTGAATTCTGTGTTTACGTTGTGATTGAGACTAATCCCCAGAGCTAGCATCCTCCCAACCCTCTCTCTCTTTCTCAGGCTACTCAGGTCTCTCTACTAGCCTACCAGTGTAGCTGCTCATTAATATGCACTGTGACCACAGCCAAGGGGGGGGAGGTCGCTCTCTTTAACCTTTGTGCGAGTGGCTAATTGTGCTAAGTGGAGGAGCTTAATAGACTGGAAAATAATCATCATATATCTCATGGAGAGAGTCAAATGACCTTCTTAAAAGACAATGGCTATCTCAGTTTTAATACGTCAGTGGTTTTATGATATTAAAATGTCAAACCATTTGGGCACTTCTGAATAATTAAATCAAATAAATTATAGCATCTAGGCAGAACCATCTTGTAGCCTAACCCAATTATAATGCACTGTAAAACTAATTATTAACCATGATCACAATTAGTTTAATTTGAATAAATGTAACCATTAGAGGGTTTATCATAGTCACCAACTCTGAGCTTTACAGAGGAGACACTCACGCTTGTCTCACCTCAAACAGCACAACCAAGGCATGCAAAAATGGTGAGGCTATCCACAAGAATTTTTCATATAAAAATTTTAGCCCTATTATGCTATAGGCAGAATTCAGGTATGTAGGAGGGGCAAACATATTGACATATCAGCCCCAGAGTGTACTAACAAACATGCATATTGTATTTCTTGATGATGGAATTACCTAAATGGTCTGCAGGTTGCATTAGGTCCCTGTGTGAAGCTTGATGTTTTATGTGAGGTAGTATAGCTTCCTATTTATGAATCTATAACTTGCAAATTAGTGAAGTGCAATCTAATGATTTTAATGTTCACAGGACCCTGATGACCTGAATGAAAAAAAACAGATTATAACAAAAAAATTGCATATTTTATTACATTTCATACACAATTATAAAATCATAATTAAATATGCATATTTGATTAAATCCAACAGAAAAGCAATATATTTTCTCTGGATTAAAAGAAATAAACAAAATACCAGAGATGAACAACATTTTTTTTTTTACTGTGACATTATTTATTATTTTATGAAAAAATAAATTCAGTCAATGCTAAGTAACCCAAGGATTCAGTAGCTGGTAGTACACCATTCCTCTTTACAACATTGCTTCAGTTTTTCAGAAATCACTTGTGCAAAGCTTTCTTAAGGTTCTCCCACATCATTTCAGTTGGGTTGAGGTCTCGATTAGGCCATTCCAAAACCTTGATTCTTTAATTTTTTTTAGCCATTCTGATATAGATTTACTGGTGTGCTAACTCTTATACAGAAGAGTTCATGTTCGAATTAATGACTAATCAGTGCCCAGGTCTTGGTACATTTATTCTTCCCACAATGGGGACTTTTCTAAATTCAAGCCAAATTCATCAAATAATCGAGCCCAAATTTCTAAAAATAAGCCCAAATCATCAAAATCATTCTGAAATGCTGTTTGGTTTTCACCAACTATGATGCTGGGCATTAAGGCCAAACAATTCCACTTTGGTCTCATCTGTCCGTGCCACATTGTTCTAGAAGTCTTGTGGTCTGGTCAGATGCAGATTTCAAACCTCAATTGTGCTTCCGTGTTTTTTTTTAGACAGAAAAGGTTTCTCCAGGCAATGCTTCCAAACAAACTGTACTTGTTCAATCTTCTTCTAATTGTGCTGTCATGGACTTTAACCTTTAACATTCTCAGTGAGGACTGTAGGGTCTGAGATGTAACACTTGCATTTTTTTTTTTAGGTTTCTCTGAGCATTGCACAGTCTAACCTTAGGGTGAACGTGCTGGGATGTCCTCTCCTGGGATGTGCTTTCGACTTCTAAGTAATCTTTCTCACTGTAAAATGTTGAACTCCCAAACTCCCAAAAGGTCTGTTATTATATACTGTGGGTCTGCACACCTGCTGATGATCAATAAATCAAGGGTTGATTATTAACAGCACCTGGCTGCAACTTAAACTTAAATAGTATAATATTGTACACACGTTATGTTTTTTTTTTTTTTTCATTTAAATAAATGACGGCACAGTGAAAAAAGTTACATGTTTTTATCCTTCTGCAGGTATATTTGTCTTATACTAAGACCCACTACAATCAGATGTTTTTTGATGTTTTTACTCAAAAACATATAATTTAAAAAAGGTGCCACTAACTTTTAAACATATACAATATAATGTAACTTGTGCAAAAAATTTTAACAGGTTTAAGAAACAGATTTAAGAGTAAAACTACCTACCTTATTTCTAAATATAATCCACTGCTACACCAATGCACTTATGCCAGCGTTTGGATATCATCAAAATAGGAAGTTTTCTCAGTACACTGGAGCCATGAACTTCCTGCTTCATTTCTGAAATGATGGCCTCCCAGAAATTCCTATAATGGCCCAAACATATTCATAAAATGCTTTGCCTGAGGCCAGGACTGTACAGCATATGTGGCAATAACTCCCAGCCAAATTCCTGTAATGTGCAAGTGGTGTAGTGGGCAGTATGAGATTGTGCTTTGTCCTGCAAAAAGCAAAATGTCTGTGGTGATCAAACTAAGTTAGTTTTTTTTAACTAGGAAAAGCCCATCTGAGTTGCTGAGAGTCCAGCATTTCAGCAGTGACAATAATATGATCATTGACAGGCAGTCCGATCATGACTCTGGTGTACTTCAGAAAACATTCTACTTTGACGGTATTGAAGCACTAGTGAAAAGCTGGAATAAGTGCATTGATGTAGCAGTGAATTATATAGAGAAATAAAGATAGTTTATTACTCTCATAGCTGTGTTTTGGTTTTCTGTACAAGCAAAAGTCTTGGTTTGACTTGAACACCCCTTGTATAAATCATGTGTGCATAGGCAAGTAGTGAATGTACCAAGTGGAAAACATTGTGAATGTACAAATGCCAGATGCTCAGAATTGTAGCTTTATACTAAAAAAAAAAAAAAATGCAACATCAGTTAATCCCATAAACAATACAAAAGCTATATCATAAATAATTCTTTTACAAAATAGATTCAACTGAATTTACACTTGCTTTTCTACAAAGAGGATCTGGGCGTATACAGTTCCTGTGCAGTGTGCACTGGTCTCCAGCTGTGCAGCTCCTAAACTGCTTCTTTTAGCCTCGGGCGCTCGCTTGACCAGCTCCAGCTCGGCGTATGTCAGGCTGTCATCTGCCACCCGCTGCTTCAGGACAGGAAGAGCAGAGAGAAAGAAAAAAAGCAGGGCGGCTTAATGTGGTAAAGACTCCTGTATGTGGTCAGGGTCTGGAATTGCATTCGGTAATCTGGGAATGCATGGACACATCAACATGAAATTACAGATCCAACTTTAGGATTGGTTTGTCTGAAAAAATTTAACTTGTATCCTTGGAAAATATTTTAGTTTTGTTGCAAATCTATAGCAGTGAATTTTCATTTTAAAAATGTGCTTTTTTCCCCAACAGAAGCTGATATTTCATATATATGTATATACATCATATATAGTTTACAGTCTGTACATTTGCCTTTTTAATTTATTATTATTATTATTATTATTATTATTATTATTATTATTATTATTATTATTATATAATAACAATAATAATATTTCATATGTTTTAAAATCTGGAAATGTAATATAATTGTAAAATAATAAAATAAATACTTTTAAATAATGTAGTTTGTGCCATTATGTTTATTTTAAAAAATTTCACTCAAGTAGTCACATTTAATCCATATTTTTATAGTAGCTCATCACCACATATTTAATTTCAGTACCCTGTCAATTAAACCAGCTACACTTTGAAATATAACCTTTCTTAGAGAAGGGATTAAGTCCCACACATTAATTCTCATTTTCCTCTACCTTTCTTTCTGCTGATTTTAATCTTTTTTTAAAATAAATAATTTTACAGCATTGAAAATCAAGCTTGCTAAATAAATAATTGTGTTTCAAAAAGCAATAAAGGTAAATGCAATTACAAGTCATGAAAATGGTGATACAGCAATATCAACAACCAAAAAACAATCATTTCTCCCTTGCATATTGCGAGTTATAATTCAATTGGCATAAAGATTAGGTATGCGAGGTTTTTAGAAAACAAACGTTATACAATTTGGAAAAAAATAGGATTATGCACAGGAATTATTCAATTATTACCCACGCAGGAATGTAAATCCTCATAAAACTGTATTAATATTGTTTAATTTCTTTCATTGTCATACTAGGCAAATGAATGATTGGTATGAATGAAATAAAATACATCCTACCATGTGCAGTTTTCTAGGTTGGGCTTTTAAAAGTTTGGTCCTCCGTGGCTTTGGAACAGGAGCTGTAAAAAGATTTTTAAACAAAAACAAAAATAAATTATAGAGATTAAAAAGATTTAATTTCAGTGAATTGGCACTAGATTAAAATGAATGTTGATAGAAATGATTTATTCTTAATTGATGCAAGATATAACAACACAATTCAAAATGTTCACATTTTAATATCTTTTCTTTTTAAATGATGTGATGCCAGGAGTCTTAACCAAACAATTAACAGACAGTAAATCACTTCATTGCTTTTGCAATAAAAATCAGCCACAGATTTCTTACTGAACGTATGAGGTCTCACAATATCAGAAAATACTGCATGAATACAAAGGTTAATGCCAAAATATTTTATCTGCTGTTAAGGAAAATACATGATTACTAAAGGCTATGTGATTTAGTGTATATAGGGACTACCAGAGATTATTTTAGGATCTAGCAGGATTTATTCTGGAAGTCATACCTTTCACTGGTATCACCGGCGGTTGTGCAGTGATATCTTTAGGTGGTAATGATTTATGTCTTTTCTCTTTCCTGTGCATTCCAGGAGAAGAGCTGGCAACACTGGTCACTGTCTCTCCAGAGCTAAAAAAAAAAAAAAGTTTCATGTAAAACATGTAATTCTTTACACACACACACACACACACACACACACACACACACGCACGCACGCACGCACGCACACACACACACACACACACACACACACAATACTTTTACTGCCTTACCTGCTCTCTGGGCATTTCACCAAATAGAATCTGGCTGAATAAACAAAAATAAACAAATAAATCAAATAAAACTGCTTTAAAAATGGATTAGGTTAAACATAAGCAGATACAAATTTTATAATGATTATAGTGAAGGAGAGATGATTGTTAAAATAACTAGCAACTGTTTCAGTCAAATAATCTACATTACCAGTTCTATATTTTAATCTGATTAGCAAGAAAATAGTCAAATAACTGAATCGTCACCGTTTAGATGGTAGAAATAAAATCATATCACCTTTTTGTCGTGGTTTATGCTTCATGTATTGACATGTAATTTTCAGGATGAAAAGCACTGTCGAAATTAGACCAACAGAGCAGATCAGCACTGCACACAGATAAAGATCTAAAAAATCACAAACAAGAAACATCGGAATGAGTTGCTGATGAAAGAAAGCGTGCTCTAAATGCTGAAAATGCCCTGTCTATTTACACTACACACACTGATGCTGAAATATATACAATATCTAATCATAAGAAGGTTACAACATTTGGCATCAGGGAAAAAAGCACACATTTTAATTTAAAAGGTTAATAACTTTTGATGTGAATTATTTGATTTTATAAAATAAAAAGCTCAATTTAATTCAAACATTAGCTGTTTACGTTATTAGGATGTAAACATGCACAGCTCCTCCTTATTTAAGTAATATTCTCAAAATTGCACCACAGTGATCAGTATTTTAATAGTGGACATTAAAATGTTTCTTTACAAATCAAATGTAATATGGATTGTTATCCTGATCGACAGGTTTATTCTTTAGAACTTGTTTCCTTTAATATGATGTTTTGCCTCTTTAAAGATGTTTTGTGTGACAGAGGGGAAGGAAAAATAGTCTATAATATTTTTGCATATCGGTTATTCTGGTTATAGTTTAATCTAATCTAGATCTAGTCTTGTTCATTAAACTAAGCGAAAGTTGCATATTATCCTTTTTTTCATTTTGTGATTTAGCAAACACTGGTTTTGTACCAAAGCACCCTCAAACAACACTGTGTAGAATCATAAGAATTACACGTTTACGTATATTTAACATACTGCATTCTCACATAATTTACTGACAGTGATTGTGATTTAAAAGTCCTTGACTGGATCATTGTGTTTTTATAATAAATGAATGTGTAATACTTTGCTTTTGTTGAAAAGGTTGGGAAACTGGAGAGCACTTTGTGTTCCCCTGCAATCCTGCAAGTGCTTTCATATAAGGGTGGAGAGTGCTCTCACGGGAAAGGGCTGGTCAAAAGAACTGGGCCAACGAAGAGCTGCCTTTGGAGAAGAGTGCTTTTTCCTCATTATAGAGACTGTGAGGAACAGTCCATTACTTTCTGATCCTGGGGATATGTTCCAGCCTACAGTACATATAAAATATTATAAGTATTTAAATGAAAAAATAAATAAATCCATACCTTGAAACCAGCGCCAGATGTTATCAGAACTCTCAGGGACTCCTGTGTAGTGCACTGGAATCATAAAGGGAGAATCAGGTTTAATAAGAACGAAGGAGCCACACCTCCCAATAACACATTGCTTTTGGTTGGATTAAACTCCTAAAGTTTCCTCCAGTGTGCAGTAAAATAAAAAGCCCACTCTCACACCGAACCACAATCATTATAATGATATAATATGCATTTACACAGAATATTTCTAATCTTGGGACATACACCAACACACATATTTTAACAAACTCAACCAGACACAACAGAGTTGAAAAATCTTCAGTAAAGCAAGTAACTATAAATATAGACTGCATATAAAAAAGATATTATTAATACACATTATGGCAATATTACGGTGGAGTAAGTTAAGCTGTAAGGCTTTTTGGATAGTTTTCAGTTCAATTCATACAAAATGAAGAACAGCTGTCTGTTTACAGTATTTCAAGTGATTTCTTCAAAATTTAGCACTCTATATTTTGACAATAAAAATTTTTGTGTTTTTTATTGCCAAATATAATTTTTTTACAAGGAATTGTGGAAAGTGTTTGTAAGGTATTGAATTAATATCAGCTGCAGGATTTAAATAACCACATACACAGGCACTTGTATAGCAGATACTCCACGTAAACAACTCTTACTGATTTGGTGAAACTATCAGGACAGGTTTAGGTGATGTTTTCAGAAGTAGTCTCCAATGTAAATGTTACTATTGAATGGTCTTATTTATTAATTTTATTTATTTATTTATTTATTTATTCATAAGGAAGTATAAGAGAGAAAACTTTTATTTATTTATTTATTTATTTATTTATTTATATAGAGTATAAATGATAAAACTATGATTTGAGACAGGAGAATGTTTTTAGGGGGGAAAAGGTTAGTTTCACTATTACAGAAAAAGCTGCATTTTTTTTTTGAGATTTGAAAAAATTTTCGGGGCCTATTAGCACAAAAATAAGATGTTATCCCTGGCAGACTGCTGTAATGGAAAAATAAAAGAGTTAAGTATACTGTATGTTGTTGGAAAACAATAATTTTTGAGTGGTAACACCTTACATCACCCCTATTTTATTATTTATCATATATCCATGTTGATTTAGTGCTTATTTTAAATGATCATCTTCCTGAACAAATCTGCATTCTGCAGGGGGGGGAAGAATGTTACCAGATTTGTGCTTGATGTTTAACGAGTAAGAGGACAAGGGAATTTTTTTTTTGGAATATTTTAGAAAGCTGCTGTAGTCACCTTCATCTGGCCCTGAGAGTTGGGCGATCAATAATCTATTATGGAGTTCAAGGACTGCATGGTGTCACATATAGATATTGCAAATTCTGACTTTAGTGTAATTGTATTTTATATTGCAATATTTTAATTTGTAGTTTATTTTATTTTATCTTATCTTATTTTATTCTATTTTATTAGGTTACAGACAGTCATATAAGCATTTCACTGCATATCATACTCTATATGGTTGGGTATTTCACAAATAACATTTTTATTTGATATTTCTTGCTTTGAACAAAGTCATTAAGTTAATTTTAAGTAATGTTAAACCTTATTTTTACATGAAATAAAATGAAATCCTTTGATAGTTCAGTTAATTTTTGAATACTGTTTTTATCAATTTTATTAACAGATTTCTTAATCCTTTGACATTTACTATTCATTTCTCCATTTACAAATGAGCCTTACACTACATTATTTTATAATAAAAAAAACAATGTTTGATCATGTGAACTTCATTTAAAATTTTTCATTTACAATTTAAAAAAACAAGAAAAAAAGAAATTAATTAATTTTCTCTTATCCCTCTCTTATCCCTCTCTTTCTCTGCTTCGTGCTCTAATGGTACTAGGTGTGTATCTTTCTTCATGGCCCATGTGCTGCTCATTAACACAGGCTTGCACTCAGATGAGGACCAGACCTGCGTTAATAACAGGCTCTGTTCGGGTACACGGGTCCTCATGTGATCTGTTTGAAGAGGAGCTGTAAAGTCTGTCCGACTGCCTAGTTTAAGTTGTTTTTCCACTAGCTCTGCAGAAAAGTAATGAAAGCACAGTCTTTAAAACTGTGTATTCGGATCTAAAGCATAAACACAGAGAATGTTAAAAGAAAACTAGCCCTGCTTGCGTTGTGCTTTTCTTTCTGAAGTGCATGAGTTGAAGCAGGGTTGAAGTACTTGTGCTCTGTTTCTTGCAGCACTGCTACATTTGGAATGTATTTCTCTTGGTTGTTGTTGTTGTTGTTGTTGTTTTTGTTGTTGTTGTTGTTCTATGTATTGGACAGCTCCAATTCCCTGTCCTGGGGTGAACCATGACTTCAACATCCTCTCCGTGTTTATTCTTTGTTTTTGTCTCTTAAAGCTCAGTGCATATGGGGACTTTGTGGTTGTCTAAATGTGTTACCAGCAAAACCACAAAATGTCTGCTGCATTCTCCAGAGGATAAATATATATATATATATCGTAGCCTTGGGGAGAAACTGTATAAATCAGACTGTGGAGTTCTTTTTTGCTTCAATCCAAGCGCAATGCTGTTTTCTAAGATTTTTCATTTTATTAAATTTTATTTTTAGCTTTTTGTATAACGGATGCAGTAAGAGCACATGAACTGGCTGGATAATGCCTTAATTTACATAACAAAAGTATGGATTATCTCAAGTTAAAAGAAAGAAATGCCTTGTCATTTTTAACAAAGACAAATGTACAGCATGATAATCATTTGTGGTTTTTGGCCTCAACGTTAGACAATCACTTCTTACTGTATCAGCTGTATGTTTAATCTAGTATGTAAATAAAGCATGCGTGACCTCTCACTTTTACCCCGAGAGCAATGAAGGAAAAATAAAACAGCCAGAGTAAATGTTTTTCAGTGCATGCTTGCCAATATCCCTTGCTCTGTCTAGAACATGTCCAAATCCCTCACATTTACAGTCTTGTGCGCTATTTATACTGGCACTAAAAACATTTCATGCCTAATTTCATCCTGAAACGTATATATTCACTAATTCTAATGTGTGGTTATGCATACAGTACAAACTACAAACTATATATTGTTCTTATATATTGATCCATCTTGTTATCTTTTAGGAAATATGGTTTCAACTCATTTTGTTTGACAAGATTGTTCAGTTCACAATCACAACACAATCACATTATATTTACTAGATAAAGTACAATGACAATGAAACAACCAGGACTTCTACTACTGCAAGGCCATCACAATTATTTAGCAAATTATTTAGAGCACTGCTTATTATATAAATATATGCATATAAATGCATGCAAAACACCAGTATTCTTATTTTTAAAAAATGATAGCTGTTACCTCGTAGCTCCATGGTCCCCGTGCCATTTGACGAGGCCCTCCACTTGTTTCTGTGTTGGCGTATCTCTTGCACTTTACAGCTATAGTTGCCTCTATCCTCTCTGGACACATTGAGGATCAGCAGGCTGTAGATTTCCCCTTCTACCTCCTCCCACAGGTGAAACTTGGTCTGGGAAAAGCTTAGACTGTAGTTCCCGTAATACTTTGCCTTCTTGAAATTCATCTTCACCACCAGTCGCTCATCCTCAGGCTTCGGGAAGTAGAGCCAGCGCAGAACCAACACGCTGCTGCTCCTCTTCTTCTGAGAGACCAGGCATGACACAGTAATATTTTCTCCTTCCAGGCACATAGTGACCGGTCCAGGAGTCACTGTCACATTCAGAGCCTCAGTCAACTCTTAGGGGTAGAGAGGCAGAGTAAGATGAGATGCAAGAAAGAAACCTGGGCTTAGAATAGACAGCGGGAGGTGTTAAATCTTCTCATCCAGATTTTAATACTGTAGCAAAGCACTGCATAAATAGTTAATGTTGGTACCACCAAGATAAATACACAATAATTAGCACAGCTTAGGAAATGGTAATGACATATGGGAATGCACAGTCCTACTTATTTTCCCACATTTGAATATATAATGATTACAGTGATGGTTGCTTGAACATTAAGTAGACAAGGTTTAATGAAATCTGCAAATATCATTGGGATCCTCTAATAAAGAAACTCTGGTAGAGATGTTAGAATCTCAAGTGTACTATTTTTACACTCTCTCTCACACTCACTCATTCTCTCCATGTACAGTACAGGGTTGTGGGCGGCCTGGAGTCTCTCTCAGGGGACACGGGGCATAAGGTAGAGTACGCATTGGATGGAGTGCCAATCCCAGGCAGAGCACAAGCACAAGCACACACATACTCACTCACACACTACGGACATTTTAATTAAACTAATCTGCATGTCTTTGGACTGTGGGAGGAAACAAGAGTACCCAGAGGAAACACACCAAACACAGAGAGAAAATGCAAACTCCATGCAGACAGACTGGAAAGCGGGTCTCGAACCCTCGACCTCCAGGGGGCATGAGGTCACAGTACTGATCGCTACGCCACCATGGCACCGGCCACATTTTTGCACTGAATGTAAATAAATAAATAAATGTACCGCAGGAGACTTATCAGTGATTTTCTCTTTGTCCGGTCCAATGGCCTACAAAAACATTCCACATGTGTCCCAGAAACAAGAAACCTACAGGTGGAAAACATTTGCCTGCCTTCTTGAACCAGAGAGCAGAGAACACACTGCACAGATTAGATGCAGCTGTTGGAAATTTTTGTTGCATTAATGTTCGTTTCACAGCGCTGAGATCCATAACTGGTTAGGCATGGAATTGTTTTTCAATCATAAAAACCACATCACACAAGACCACCATTTTAACATAAATGATTGGTCCCATTTCACGAGAAATCTCACAAAAGTTGTCTGTACTGAAGTATGCTGGTCAACTCTCCCTGCAAAAGTTCTTCAACTAACAAACTAGAACTGAGACAGCATTTTCTGGAGTTCGAACAAAAACTAAAAACAGCACATGGTCTAGAAACATCATCACTGAATTATATCTAACTATTTCATTCTCCTGATATTAAACTGCATTTAACGTATACAGTATATCTGTTTCCTGTAGATGAAACGTGTGAAAGTTTCACAAAGACGTTGAAGTTTGTCAAACTTTCTTACAGCTGTTTTCTCCACCCAACATCATTCAACGTTCTCACTCTCATAGCATTTTTTAAATTATTATTAATTATTATTTTTACATGAAAAGACAAAATGCAAACAAACAAGCTTACCTCCAACTAAAGCCCTAGTCAGGAGTACCATCACAAGAGATGAGAGTTTCATTTTGCAGACCAGAATGCTCCATACATGCAGCTAAACTGCCAAAAAAAAAAAAAAAAGTAAGTGTGTGGGATATATCTCCTCTTTTTCTCTCCTTTTACGCTTTCTTACTGTGTGTGTTTAATACGGAACAGTGCAAGCTCTGTTCCCAGTTAGAAACACCCCTCTTCCTTACTCTTTCTTTTCTCTGGCTCTCTCTTTCACTCTCTCTCTCTTAATCACTCCCCTCTCCAGTAAAGTGAATGTAGGAAATGTCATTTCCTGAGAGGAGTTTGGGAAGCAGCATAAATTTCCAGATGAGGCCAGGTTCTCAGGAGTTCCTGGATAATGACTGAAGATGGTGGGCTGCGTCCTCACAATGTTTCTTTTGTGTAGGGAACCATAAGTGTACACCCTTAACCCTGAACGATCGGTCATTCGTGTGTAGTGAGGCTCAGCAGTGTGGTAATGCTTAGACTGATGAAGTTCATTACATCGCTGACACTGAATAGGTTTCTGGTATTCCTGCATTGTGGTATATAATGAATGTTGAGGCTTTCCCTGGCTTTCTTCATCTCTCCTACACCAATAGTGCTCGTCCACCAGTCACTGTGGTTAGACGCCTAACTATTTATTGAGCAATGCAATGTGCTGAGCTGGTGCTTTCCATGACGGTGGAGTGAAGCCAAGGGGAATCACACAACACACTTATGTATAGAAGCACAGCAAGAAATGATAATTTAACAGGTTTCAGATTGGTACTTTCTGTCTGAGAGCAAAACCTCATAGCAAAAATTTTTAACAAAAAAAAAAAAGAAAAAAAGGCAAGACGTGTGTCTCATTCGCAGACATGTCCGCCAGCAGGGAAGATTAGGCAACACTGAAAGTTAACCATAACCCAAATGTTTCCCCATGTTAATCATTTTACAGACACGTGATCAGCCATTCTACAGCTTGGAGAATAGAAAGAAGGGAAACAACTGTTATTGATGTGGCGGGGCTTTTAAATCACTGGGACTGCATAAATGTATGTCCCCTATGCCATTTAAAAAATCAGATTTGTATAAACAATATAAAGTTTTAACATGAACAGTTACAAAATTAAAGCATATACTGATGAGGATGCTTTAAAATGAATAATTGAAAAATAAGCTGAGTGGAGCTGAAACACCACCAGAGAGAGAGAGAGAGAGAGAGAGAGAGAGAGAGAGAGAGAGAGAGAGAGAGCACTGTAATTATTCTGTTGTAATATTATCTTCCTTACACAAGGACTCCACAGTGACACCATCTGGTTAGTACCGACAAGACTGACTAGATTTCAGTACATAAACACAGACAGGGGCGTGAAGCATGAACTGATGAAAGAAAATAGTTAAAATTTACGATCAAGTCATCACTTGTAAATATAATAAGACCCATCAATTGATTCTTTCACTTATTCAATTAAAGCCTAAGACATTGGCCACCTGCAGATCCGCTGCCTGCAGTGAAATCTAGCATTTCATATGAATGCAGATTAAAAGAGCCCATGGCGAGAGGCTTTCCTTCAATGAGTAAACGACTTGTTAATATAATACACAAGTCAGCGGGAGATACAACGAAATAACAGATGAGCATCTTATCTCGGCTATATCTCAATGTGCTCCACGTATCTCATCGCTGCACTCAGGGTCATCGAGCCAAGGTTGAGGATGGTTAAGCGCTGGACTAGACTCCAGGGACACTTGTTGTAGCTTTTATTTGGAAGTTGAGGATCAGGGGAAATCAAAGCAAACGCACTTTCATACATTCAGGATATGTGTCATCCTGTGGGTGCACTTCGCTCTTGTTAAACTCATGTGGGCCACTCGCACAGCAACAAAAACCCTCTTCCATTAAATCACTCAGTTTACTTGTTTATTGGCTCTGCCATTAGGGCAAATTATTCTCACTCAATTGGTTTTGTAATCATAATAGTAGTTGTGTGAAATGTGATTGTATGAGCATTGTCACACTCTGGCAAAATGTCCTTTTGAAATTGAGATGTCTGAAAACTGATATTGTTTGTAGGAATATCTATGCTGTATCCATGGTTCCAGTTAAACGATTTCAAATCATATGAAACAAATTATATGCATGATGATGATTTATTTAAATAGAGTAAGCAAAGGTGGCTCCATGGTTAGGGCTTCGGTCTACTTGGTCTACTGGATAAATGTGAGTTCGATTCCCAGCACCACCGTGCTGCCAGCTTTGAATTCTTGAGCCAAGGCCCCTAAGCCTTTATGTATAGATTAAAACACCATATCAACGACTATTGTTACCTAATGGCGGCATAAGGATTTAGCGATTAGCACTTTCACCTTGCACCTCCAGAGTCCAGGTTCAATTCCTGCCTTGGGTCTGTGTGCAGGAAGCAAACTTCCCATGTTTGCTGGGTTTTCTTGGTGGATGCGCCAGTTTTCTCCCACAACCAAAAATAGCAGATCAGGCTAATTAGCGTTCCCCAATTGGCCATAGTGTGTGAATGAGAGTGTGTAAGGGTGTGTGTATGTGTGTGCCCTGCAATGGATTGGCACCCCATCAAGGGTGTACCCCGCCTCATGACCTAAGTTTCCTGGGATGTTTGTGAGTTATTATCTGAGACCAATATAGGAGAAATAGTCTTGACTGGATAACAGTCCATGATCTATGAGTTTAATTTATTCATTTATTAAACTAAAACTTAGCTGTAGTGCTCAGTGGATTAGTGGTTAGCGCTGTCGCCTTGCAACTCCAGGGTCCGTGTTCGCTTTCCGCCCTGGGCCTGTGTGCATGGAGTTTGCAGGAGAATAAATGCACTTTGAAAGGGAACCCATTCAAGTTGGTTGGTACTAGTTGGAAAATTATTTACCATTAAAAAAGTTAAGACGACTACTGATAAAATTTTGTATTTGAATATGCAATAACATTGCCATACATTATTATATCTTACATCAGATCACAAAAAAGGGGAACCAGGAAATGAGAAGCACTGAAATGCTCTGATAACACAGCAAAGACAATGATGAGATATGGAAGAGCTGGGGATTTTTTTTTTCAGTCACTGCAATACTTTAATGCAGAAAGACATAATTCTGCTCTCTTAAGGGAAAGTAATTTAGCTCAAGCTTTATTTAAAAGAGGGCGGGGTTTGATTAACAAGTCATGCACTGACTGATATCCCTGATGTAATCAATATTTGTTAGCAACACTGGCTTTATTTGAAACAACCAGCATTAATCTATCTCATGGGGTTTTGGCAGATGAGCTCTGCCAATATGTAAATGTAGTAAATATGGAATAATTTAAATACCTTAAACGAACTGTGATAATTATTAAGATTTCATAAAGCTGTGAGAGGCAGTTCTCAGTCACTGCAGTGAGTTGTTTAGGAGGAGGGGAAAGTAGATTGCCAGAATGTTTGTAGCAGTGCCTCTGCAATTGTGATTCTTCTGTGTGTGTGTGTGTGTGTGTGTGTGTGTGTGTGTGTGTGTGTGTGTGTGTGTGTGTGTGTGTGTGTGTGTGTGTGTGTGTGTGTGTGTGTGTGTGTGTGTGTGTGTGTGTGTGTGTGTGTGTGTGTGTGTGTGTGTGTGTGTGTGTGTGAGAGAGAGAGAGAGAGAGAGAGAAACTGATATTGACTATTTGGTCAATATCAAATTGTTTCCATGTTGGTAATTTCATTAAAGTGACATTATAGTTATTAAATTCTTGCAAAATGTGATTAGAATGCAATGAATCTCATTCAGCACATGGTGCTGGTAGAATTTAGCAGTGATCCAGACATACAGTAAGCACTGTATAAATCCCCTGACTATGAAAGACTGTACGGTATTGTGCAGGAGGAGTTGTAAAAAAGCTAGAGTAACTGTTGTGCTGGATGGATATAGAAACTCTCACAAAATTTCTTATGATACAGTTGTGAAGTGGTAATGAATGATAAATAAACACGCTACAATTTAAACTGATTGCATACATCTGTTGGCATTACAAATACATTTAAAATATAGATTATACTACTAGGTTTACTAACCTGTAATAATTTTCTGATCTGTTTTTTGAAAAAAATTAATTGAATCATTTTGTATATTAAAATCAAGAACAATGAACAGGAAAACACCAAAAAGCAAGTAAAACAAATGAAGGAAGAAATATGCTTCTGCTCTTTATGTTATGGGATATTCTGTTGCAAGGGTTCACAGACTTCTTTTTGTAGCCAGGGGTTCCTTTAACTGAAATTCCTTGAACAGATTACATTAATGAACATGATTTAAATGTAAATGTAAATAATAATAATAATAATAATAATAATAATAATAATAATAATAATAATAATAATAATAATAATAATAATAATTATTATTATTATTATTATTATTATTATTATAAACATAATCATAATAAGCATAATAGTGAGTTGCAATTTTCACTGCTGTGATTACATATAAATAAATAAATAAATAAATAAATAAATAAATAAATAAATAAATAAATAAATAAATAAATGGAAAATGTAGCTATGCTTCATAGACCTTAGGGTTCTCAATAAACCATTATGGTATATGCAGCTCATTTTAACGCATGGTCCTGTACAGACTGAAACATGACTAAAAAACGTCACTTTTTTTCATGTATACAGGAATCCTTGATTTTTCTAACACTTTCACCAAATTAAACTGAAGTTTTATAGTTATGCAAATCTTGTCTTTGTTGGAAAAGCCAATGGCAAGTTCTGTGCAGCCTTAAAAAAAGAGAGGGAAAATGTTAGGGTGGAGCTTACAGTGAAAAAACAAGGTAATAAAAATTCTCCTCAAAGGTCACAAAAGACTGTATGTATGTATGTAAATGCACCTCTCAGCTCATTCATGTAAAAGCTCTTTCATTCTGACAATATGTTAACTCGGTGTATCTTTTCCATTGAGCAGAACGAATGCTAAGTTCTGTTTTTGTCAATGTGAAACAGCCCTGAGGAGATCCAGAGGCAAGAACGGCGTTGAGTGAGAGGAGTCAGTGGGGGAGCTACCGCTTTTGCAAGATCGGAGCAGTAAAGAGCAGGGAGGACGGCTATGGTGAATAATGGCCGACCCTGCCGGTCTCACTTTCCATATGTGAGTGTCCATCACTCACAGGCAGCCAGCATTCGACTGCAGCCAGGCCTCCTGGGAAAGTTTTCTCTGCACCCATCTCCTATTATAGCAGTGACTGGGTGTAAAGCAAGACCGGCTTGATGTTAGGGGCCATTTGTAAATGAAGTAGTCAGAGATGGTTTAAAGAGACACTCTCCTACTGCATTGTGACTCTTTTGTTACTCAGAGAAAGAAAGAAAGAAAGACTAAAGATTATTCACCGACCAAATATGAAAAGTCAAATAATTCTGGGACTTCGATTTCGATTCAGTGAAACAGTGTTATTTTTCAGTGTAATGCAATTAACAGAGAGAAATTTGTACTTATGTCTTTGTATATAAATTGTTAACAAGTCTAAAGCACTTCACTGTCCTAGAAAAAAGATTAAGTGAAGCAACAGGCTATTTTTACCCCTGGGCAAATGCTGAGCCACCTGCTTACCACCACAACAACACCAACAAGAGGATATTTATTTTTAATCCAAATTTTATCTCTGTGTCAATGGGTTTACAACTTTCGAAGGCCAGAATGAGTTAAAATTGTAAAGGTTTGAGCATGACACTAACTGAGAAGCATGTTTATTTCATTACATTGTCACTTGACACCAAATGGTCAGCCTTCAGCCTGTGTTACTCACTCAGCTCAGGGACTCGCTCTCTGAAGTCACTGCTATTTCAGTGTATTTCTACCACTGTGTCTTGGCTACAGCCATGCCTCTGTTGAAGCAGGGGTTTTAATCGTAAGTGGGCTTTGCTTCTCTCTTTTTTTTTTTGGTTTTCTTTCAGAAGTGAACAATTAAAAAAAAATCACTGCCACAATGTGAAGAGACAAAATTTAAAAGAAGGCCATTTCTGCAAAACAGTGGACTCACAATATGATCTGGATTTTTGTTGATTGTGTTCTAGTCGGAAACAAACAAACTACTACAACATGGAATTGAAGGCCAAATGGTAAGCAAATTGATCGCTTTACATTCCTTTTTTGCTTTTGATATTGATGTATTTCAATCTATTTTTATTTATTTTTTATTTATTCATTTGAAAAAATATCCAACTACCATGAAGGAAGTTTGTGAAAATGTTTGGGTGGCTCATTAATTCTACCATTATAAAGCATAATGTTCATATTATTTACGTTAGAGATAGTGTTGATAAATATGAACGTATCGCCAGAAAGCATGGCTTCAAGATATCGGGTTCTACAAGAGATATTAAATATTTTCATAATCCACCTGATGTACATGTGAGCAAGTACAGAACAATCAGACAATTTTGGTGCTGGGAAATGACCATGATATAACACAGTTTGTAAACAGAAAACTTTTTTTTTGACAGGATTCTTGAAGACATATTCATTTCAGTATCACTATGCAGTATGGTTAATAGAACATTAGTTATGAATATATATATATATATTTTTTTTGCTTCATTTGATCAGTATTGCATTTGGGTTACCTGAATGCATTTGTAACTGAATATGATATGGTGGTGCTTGGCTGATCGTCTGAGCCAAGTGATAAAAGAGGATTTTAGAGGAGTTATTCTGGGTCATGCATGAGGACTGTGGAGCAGCTGAAAAAAAGTTAATGTACAATTATAATGACATATTTGCTTATATTGGTTATAACAAGCACTAGGTCAAATATCTTGTGAAATATTCTGTGAATTTCATATAACACATGCACATGAATCTAATTTCATAATTTTAATGAATACTGTAATAATAAACAGTTCCTTTGAAGACTTTGTTTATAAATCATTACATGCCTTATAATGCTGTAATCATGTAGTAAAATAGCTTTAGATTATTTAAGTGATGATTAAAAATAAACATATAACATATAAAAATATAGAATGAAGTCAATCTTTACACAGTGGATATTTTTTATAAAAATGTAAAAATGTTTCTTAACCTTCAGCAATACATATACTTATTTACACTGACATTTCATGCTTAATCCTTAATGCTACTGTTCATGCTTAATCCTTAATTGAAAATGGAAAGCATCTTGCTCATCTAAAAATAAATCATGTGATGTAAGTTAAACTCTTTCATGTGCATAGCAACAGCATGTCTCTATTCGTCACATGTTATTAAGGCCATTATTAAGACATAAATCTGCCTGACAACATTACAAATTTTGTTGTCCTGTAACAAATTTTCAACACGCAAAAAAAAAAAAAATCAAGCATTCAGGAGTGCACATTGAGTAATGGGTTAATATATATTTTTTTGTTTCCATAGAATTCAGTGGTCTGACTTGTGCCATGCTTTTGACACTATTGTCTGATTCTGTTGCAGGGAAGAATCACAATCTGTTCACCTTTTGAAAGGTGAACTGTTTCAAAGCAAGACTTCATAAGTAGGCAATTAAAGAGACCGATAGAAGCAACTGTGTCCTGCTCATGTGAGCAAGTATTTGAAATGAGCTCTCTGGAAAAGCGCCAAGCAAACCGGCGGGGAAGCACACATGGCCCTCGAAAGTGCTCTGATGGCATCAGTGACACATCAAGTGCGGGAAGCTTCATGGACGATACGGACAGGGAGGTAAGCAGCCTCACTGAACGAGCCTTCCGGAGCTTGTGTATCGGAGAGGATGCCATCTACAATGACTTGGAGGTTTCCTCCCCTGCTGATCAGCACAAAACCTGTGCTCAAGAAGCCCTGCAAAAGAAGGATTTAACGATAACCTGTCAGGAGTTCTCCTCTCATGGTATTCAGTATGAGGGGGTAGAAAGAAAATCTGAGGTGGCTTCAACATTCCAGCATTCCTATGTGGACGTAGCACAAGAGCATGTTCTCAGAGATGAGAGTTTGTCTTATATAAGCAATGGCTCCATGGAGGTGACATGGCAACAGAAACGAAGCACTTCCCGAGTTTCATCGCTCATTAAGGCCTTTAGTTCAGGGGAGAGCTACTGTGATAGTGGGGCTCCTGATACCGTAAAGGACAAATACAGAGACTTTAACAACGAATCATGGGACAGATCAGCTCTGCTAAGTATTCAGAAAGAGCTGTCAGGTTCAGGTTATTGTTCGGATTTTAAGTCAGGCCCTTTGCAATCTTATGGAAATCATTTTCATTCAGTGGCCCAGGTGAACACAGCAACATCCACAAAAACAAAGTCCAAGGCATTAAACACCACTAACCTTTTCTTCCACAGTGAATTCAGTCCTTTTCAGTTGTGGAGAGATTATAACAGGTTTCCTTTTGAAAGAGGGGAACCTTCAGGATTTGTGCCAGTTACTGAATTTCCTAGGTGGTATGAGTCTCCTCTCTACAAAGAAATCACAGCCATGCACAGGATTTCGAGCTCTCCAGCAGAAGGCAGGCAGTTTACCAGGAGACAAATTGAGGACATTTCTGCTACTCAGCGCTCTAAGTCCACAGTAATCCAAAAAGCCTCTGCCGTGGAAAAGAGAAGTGAGTCTGAAATTGCATCCAATAACCCCCCATGGAAAAATAATAACTTTGCGAGAAACAAACTGCCAAGCAACAGGCCCTGCACAGCCTCACCAACCAATGAAAAGGTGCACAGGCCAGATTCTAGCCTGCTTTATCAAAGTAGACATGCATATGAAACTCACCATAAAGTAGGGAAAGCAGGCAGCAGTGAGTTGTCCAGTAGAACAACCCCATTCAACATTTCTCAACTTCTGACACCTGTGATTCCTGGAAGACAGGACACAGAAACATCAGAAATTCTGCAATTTGCACATACTCCATTGATCTCTGAGTGTGACGGTGACCTGAAACCACAGTCTGATGCCAAACAGCTGCGCGATAGCTACAAATCCAAAGCATCAAGTCTACTGTTCAACCTGAAAGACAACAGAAAACGAGTCAAGAGCACTTACAGTCCCACAAAATTTAAAGGTTTAGAATTATCAGATAGGAGTAAGCAGTCATCAAAGCTGGAGGGCCGTGAATCCAGACTTTCAGAATCATCTGGATTAAAACCAGCCAATCAGGAGCTTTCTACAGCTCCTGATGCTTGGGAACTTAGTAACTCAAATTATGAGCTTTCCTTATCTCAAACTGCAGAGCACAAACAGTGTGTTGATAAAGCACATAACAATATGACCTTATTTTCTCAGTATGGCACTACAAACTGCAATATTCCTTATTTGGGCTCTCAGAACAACCACCCTGGTCTGCTTAATAACAGAGAGCGCGAACATTTTGAGTTAAAAACAAATTCAGGACATGGAAATAATGGTAGGAGCCCAGTGAGAGAAGATGCACATTATCAGAACTTCAAAGAGGGGAGGAACTTTGTGAGAAAACCCAGTTCTGGATATATCAATAATCAGGTGACTGAAGAAAACCTGCCCTGGAAAAGAGCAGGTCCTGTAAATATGGTGACCAAGGAAATGGGTAATAATAATGGAATAAAAGATGCGCTGCCATATAAGGGAGAAATAGCTGCGCTGATAGAAATGGACAAACAGAGGAAAGCCACTGCTAAGCAATATTTACCTTCAGCCAATGAGGGCTCCACTATGAGAAAGGAGATGTGCATAAATAAAGTCAATGAGAATATAAATGACAGTTGGCTTCCACATGACAAACAGGTTCAAGACACAAAAAGCTCTTTACAGACATATACCAATAAATATCTGCAAAAAATGGCCTCTCCTCCTAAAGAGGCAAACTTCACATTCGGATCCGAAATTACAACACATGAAAAGGCTGAAGTTCGTCTTCAGGGAAACATGAAATATGCTGCAAATGATATAGAGACTGAAAAAGATTATAGTCAGAGAACACAATTTATGCGATCGACGGAGGAGAAGTATCAATATAACGAAGGATCTGTTGCTTATCAGCCATACAAATATGAGTCAAACAAACAATGGCATATTGTAACGAATGAAGACAGACACATCAAGGGTGATGAGTGCATGTCAAGACAACGGCAGCAAACTGAAACGAAAGCAGAGCAACCAAATGCATCAAATTATGTACACTCCCTGTCAAGGATATCTGGCATTCAGCAGCAAAGTACAGCATATCCAGCAAGAACAAGCCAGAGAAATCTGATAATAGTGGAAAGAGCCAAAACTGAGGAACACAAGCCAACCTATTCTATTGCCCCTAGTCAGACATATCATGTGGAGGGTGATATAAATACACACCTTCATATACCAAACACTCAAAGAACTTTCCAAAATACTAACAGGTCACAAACAAGAGGGGAGAAATTTAACATTAATGACATTCTCTCTGTCAGAGACAATGAACAAGTGAAGAAAAGTAAAGAAAATAGACACAGTTTTAACGGTAGAGTCGGTGACCCAAATAAATTAGAAAATCTAACATCTCCGGTTACACTTGATGTAGCCGAGAATATAGCGGCTAAAAGCGAACCATCTAAAGTTCTGTCACAGGCACAGCAAGATGGAAATTCCCACTGCAACCATGAAAATACAAATGTATCATATGGCTTTCCCAGAAAGCAGTCACGTGTTTCAAACGAGGTGAAAGAGAAGTCAGGAAAAGACATGCTTATAAGTAATGAGAAGGATAAAATCACACCAAGAGCACTCTCGTACAAAGAAAAGGGACAAACCAAGCAAGAGATACTCACCTCCAAATTAAAAGCACATGCCCAGAAGGAGATATCAGCAATCAAAGGCCTCGCTAAACATTCTATTCCATCAAGAAACCCAATAAAGCAAAGTATATCTGTAAGCAATGAAAATGGACAAATAAACCAGGAGGTTCTCTCACCGAAGAAGGAAATTACTGCAGAAAAACTGAATCATCTTTTTCAGGACATTACTTATTCAAGTGTTCCCTTATACAAAGAACAAAAAATTCAAGACACAAATGAGCCAAAATCTGAATCTCTTAAAGCAGAAAACGTGGAATTACCTACAAGGAACGTGGGCAGTGAGAAAGACAAAGTTGCTAATGAGGACGAAAGATCAAAGATGCAAATAATAAAATCACAAGATGAAAGGTTCACAGAGGCAGACAAGAAAAACTTTGTTCAAAATTATGCTCACCAGCTAAACATGAAATCAAAAGAAAATCAACTTAGCAATCCTAGCGACGACAACGAGAAAGAGACAGAGACTGCAAATAGAAACATTCTTGCCAAAAGTTTCTCAAGCTCGCCATCTCTCAAGGTTTTCACTGACAAAGAATCTTCTGTCAATAAGAAAAATAGTTTATTGCCTAACCTGTCCACAACATACACATCAAATAATACAGA
Organism: Clarias macrocephalus; assembly: GCA_011419295.1. Lineage (NCBI taxonomy): Eukaryota > Metazoa > Chordata > Actinopteri > Siluriformes > Clariidae > Clarias > Clarias macrocephalus. The sequence continues at coordinate 94,771 of JAAGKR010000197.1, read as the reverse complement.
CGACTCAACATTCAAAGTGAATAGCAATGATATTCCAAATCATGAGGTCTTGGTAAAAGCAGCAACTAACCATCTGACACTGTGCAGCATTTCAGGGGAAGCCGTAACCCTCGAACGCTCTGTTAACAAATTAAAAGAACAACTGTTAAATGTCAACACAGATAAATCTGTTGCTGATAATAATGCGCCTTCTCAGCAATGCCACGGTTTTAACGAAAGATCCAAATTTAAAGACAACACGATAAAAGAAAACCAATTAATGCCTCCACATGCAAGACAGTTTGAAATTGGTACTGGACAAGACAAAACATCATCAGAGTGGATGAAAGATGAAGATCAATCTGCTGCTGAAGTCACAGTGGAATGTACAGACTTCACAATTACTTTGCCTAATAAAGAAATGGCAAATACTGAACAAAGAGAACAGTTTGAACTTGGAGCTGGTGGAGTCAGCAAAAATCACACAGCGTTTTCTGAAAATCCGACAAACGCTAGTAACCAGATATGTCGTACGCCAAATGCGGAACGTCCAGAAAAGGAAAAACAAGAAATTCAGACAACAAATGAAGTCGTGTTTCTTCATGAACCTCGGAATACTCATGATGATATGTTGAAATCATTGGAAAATGCACATGCTATCAAAAAATTGGAATATCAAACTACTTTAAGCCCAAATAAGGCAGCAAGTATGGAACTTGATTCGTCAGAGGAGAACAAATATTCTCTGGAGCAAGAAGAAAAAGTAAAGATGCTGCACTGTGAAAACAGTGAAGTCAAAGAAACAGTGTCTCGATTTCAAATAAAAATCGAAGATGAAAACCAAAATCAGCCAATGACAAAAGATCAGGAAGTAACTGAAAACAACAATCAGCAAGTAGAAGCAGACAATGAAACAGCCTCAGACGCTGAACAACATAAGCAAAATGCTAAAGATTTCCATGAACATACAGAAATGACACCTATGGAAACGAAACAGTCCGATGATGCCATAAGGACATGTGATAGCGACTCAAAGTCTTCAGGCACTGAACATGAAAAGTCAGATGAGGAGTTTCTCATGCCAATCGTTACAACAAACAATAAAGATGAACAGCTCAGTGGCCACCCTGCTCCAGACAAAAGTGCTGACATTAAAAATTCAGTACCTGAAAGCCACATCATTCACATTGCTAGCAAAGCAGACAGTTCACCAACGGATGAGCCGGTAATATACAACATATGTGTTTCAAGCACATCAGAAACTGTTTCAGAGGATGAACCTATAATATTTAGCATTTCCGTGTCAAGCTTGTGTGATGCCGCTATGATAACTAGTCCAGAAAACCAAGAGAAAAGTCAAAATCTGCTTTCAAGAGAAGACACGGAGAAAGGCGAAAAAGAAACAATCATCAATAAAAATAAAGAACATGACTTTGTTGAAAATAAAGAGGATAGTAAAGAGGTAAAATTGCTTTTAAACAACCATATGGCGGAACAAGAAACTGTGGAAAGGAACAATGATTCTCCTGCAAGCAAAGATAAACTTGATTATTATAGATCAACAGAGGTGGACAATATTAGTTCATCTTATGAGAGTCTCTTGGCCAAAAAGGGGCTGCCTAATGGAGATACAATTCTACTGGAGTCAGATCCAAAGGAGCAAGATAAAAAGCGAGCAGATGAAAAGGATGAATGTCCAGGTAACGCTTTACAAAAAATGCAAAATAATACAATGGATAATGACCATCCATCTACTGAGAAAATGTTGACGTTGGCTGAATTCACTAAAAAGCATTCCCCAGAAAGCAGAAAATCAAAGTCTCCAGAAACCCCTCCTAAACTTTTGAGGAATGTTGAGGAAAACCATATGCAACATGTTACTGTTTCAGAGCAAGAGCATCAGATAGCTGATAGAGGAGGCACACAAAGAGCTGATGGAGTTTTGTGTTCTGATAAAAATATTGAAAAGGGTGTTTCAGAAAAACAAGAAAACTTGATCTCAAAGATTGTGCCAGTTTATGAAGACACAGAGGATACACATCCAACGAGGAAAATCATGGCAAACGGAAATGTGCAGCTGGAGGAAAACAAGCAAGTCGGACAGAAAGTACAAACAGTGGAGAAAGGACTGAAGGAAAGTGACGATGATGATGTAGTTAACAAAAATACTGAGGTGGTACAAGTAACAAGTGAGAATGATACACAACTTCCAGCTGAATTTAGTTCTGCTAACAGCAGCAATAAGTCACTCAATCACTCATGTGATGAGTCATCCCGACCTAGTGCTAAAATCTCTACAAATGGCTGCCAGATCAAGATTAAAACCCAAGACACAGGGGGATCTTCAGTTCAGACCAGTCAGAATGCAGTTAATCAAACAGACAATACAAAAAGCTCCGCATTGCAACACAGAACACAAGACGTATGTGAAAGAGATACCGTCAATCAAGAAAAAGTCAGCAAAGAACATCTTCAAAGCAGAAATAACAAGGATTTACAAAACAATAGAAATGAGTTGGTATGCAAAAGCGAGTTCCCAGAAATTGAGAAAGTCAGATTCATGACAAGCAACGAGGTAAAAATCAGTAGGATGAGTGTTTCACAGCAAGAAATACCTAATATCACTAATGGACAGACCAAAGAGAATGTCACTGTAAATCAGGCTCAAATCAAATGTGATCTTGCTGCTGGAAAGACGGATCAAATTGTGTTCACAGTGCCAGATATTACACTGCAAGATGAAGAAGTGCATAAAAATGACAGAAAGTACCAAATAAAGGCAGAAAGTGCAAGTACTAGATATGCTGTGCCACCTAATAATGTAAGTGAAAGTCTCCAGAACACAACACCTGCAAAAGTCACAGGAACAAAAGCATCATCTGCACTGGTCAGGACAGAGAACGATTTAGAAAGAACCGAAAATGAAAAATGGAAACGTGAACCAGCACAAAAAGCGAAAGAAATCATGAAAGAACCCCTACCATCAAATAAGGATTTTAAGATAGCATCATCTGTAATAAAAGCTGACAAAGATGTCAAATGCATTAAGAGTGATGCAAATCAAAAAGAAGTAAAAGCTCAGCCACAATACAAAATTGATGGACACGTTGAGAAAGTCATTACCGACAAAAGGAGTGGACTCAAAGAAATCAAGTCTGGAATTGGGACATTAAGAGAAAGTAATGATGTCACTAGATATGATATAGAAAGCAGCGGAAAGGTTTTAGAAGACAAACGTTATCAAATTAATAGTGTGTGCCATCCACAGAAAGATGGGCTTTTAGAAAGGAAGGAAAATACATGTGATGGAAAAAACAGATTGGAGTCCAATCAAAACAGTAACTATCATGATACAGGACTTTCAAAAAAAGAGGGAACCGGTACTAAGACCGAAGCTACACACAGGGAGAAGAAAACAACTAGGCCTGAAATATCAGCTTTAGCTGACTATGCTAGGCTGAGGGTTATCTCTGCTGAAGATGACACAATTACTGAAAAAGATTTGCTTCAAAAAATGAATATGAATCAAAAATATAATTTATCGACTGTGGAGCCACAGAAAGCAAATTTCTCCATGTCTGTGGGCGGTACAGAGCAAAGCAAACAGCTGTCTGTAAAGAAGACACCAGAGAATTCAAATTCAAAAACAGCGCCTTTACAAGTCCAGGAACGAAGAACATACAAAATTACAGAAGAAACACTTGCAGGACAGTATCAGTGCTCCCCCAGGGGTGAGATCATCACTTATCCAAAAGTTGGATCACTGACTAAAAGCTCAGATGATAGAGGATTTATTGTAAACAATCCAGAAAGCACCAAAGAAAAGACATTAAACAACCCCTTGTACACAAACACTAAAAAATCTTTGACTGCACAAGATTATGGATATTCAAGAAGCCATGAAGTGTATCAACCCCAAAATCCTCAAACTACTCAGCCTGTACAAGCACAAATTGAAGATAAAAATGACCCCAGGCTAAAACAGCCAGTCAATGCAAACATGTCGGAAAGGGAGGTTTATACTCAAGTAAAAAATTCCCAGTCTGTAACACAAGTGTCGATCGAAACCGAATTTAACAATGCAAATAGACCTGCTGATAACCACGTAAATGAGGATGTGAAAGATGAAGAAACAGCAGAGGAGCTACAATACTACATTGTCAATGCCATGGAAAGTGAGAAAAAACCTAAAAATAGTCAAGAACCACTTTCATTAAGCCAACAAAATGCTTTAAAGAAAGAATTAACTGAAATGCATGCAACATCGCCACGCTCCAACACTTCTTCTCCAGCCATGGGGAAGCCCATCTTGTTCAGAGTGAAAGATAATACAGGCAAAACTTCCTCAGTTACTAAAACTGTCAGACCACGCTTTCATAGATCACTCTCTGAGGAATTCAGAATCGGCTCCCCAGTTGACAGCTGTTCAGAAAAAATCAAAGCTGATTATGGTCATGAGAATGATCCCAAGGAATCTCCCAACTCTCCGTTTTTTCAAGAGCAATCAGTAATTTCACATCAACTTCCTAGAGCAAGTGAAATCCAAGTTCGAAGCAAAATCTTGTCCCCAGAGTTCATAGCACCAAGAGAACCAGGAAGCTACGACGGAAGAAGCCACCTTACTGAAAAGGATGAATCCCGATCACTTGTCAGCACGGTGTCTGAGACTGTAGGAGGTCTAGCTGCTAGCTCAGTAGTAATGACAAACAGTAGAGGTTTTCACACTGAACATATTAGACAAAATTATGCAAGGCCAGTATCATCCTTTTATGAAAGACCAGAATCGTCCTGCTACGAGAGACCTGAATCTGCCTGTAGTGACATGAGACCATCAAGCAAGCCTCCTGTTGTTCCTCCCAAAACAGACAAAGCCCTTCGTCGTGCTAAAAGGCTCACTAGCAGGAGAGTCAAAAAGGTAGAGGATGACAAAGAGCCCGCAGATACTCCAGTACAACCTGAGACCAAGTCCCAAGCTGTCTCCAGTTTGCCTGCTTCGCCTATTATCCAGATGTCAACACCTCCATCAGTACAGGCCTCACCTGTGATATCACACTATCATGTTGAACCAAATTATGCACCACCTGCACCTAGCCTTGTGGCTCATTCTTTTCCAATGACCCAAAGACGGCTTTTGCAAGATCCAAACTCGGGGCAAATCTTCATGGTGGACATGCCAGTGCAGGTCAAGACAAAGACATTCTTTGACCCCGAGACAGGAAAATATCTCCAGCTCAATGTGCGTCAGAGAGCTCAGAGCACCTTGTCACAACCAGCATCTGTGGAGGTGTTGGGTCACCCATATGTGGTGTACCCTGGTTTTCTTCCCATGCCTTTTTCTGTCCCATCATTACCGTCTGTAAGGTCATCATCCCAGATGTCAGCACCAGCCTCACTCACAGAGGAACCGAACCAGCTAAAAGCAAGTCATGAATCAAATGAACAGGAGAATTCTGGCCCAGAACGTCACCGAAATGTCGTACAGCACAAAAGACCTGTGCATAGGACACGTGAACAAACTGGCAGGGACATTTTACAAACTGAAAATGCCAGAATGACTCCAAGACAAACACATATCATAACAATGAGTGAATTAGAGGACTTTGCAGTGGAGAACACCTGACTGATGTACACATGAATAACTGTATATCTGACTTTGTGAATAAGAACTTATTTAAACATTTATTAAATACAAAAACATGCTGTTTGAGAATAATTTTAAGGTTTGTTCTGCAATATTTTATATTTTTGCAGTTGTGCTTCAAGAAAGCAGCGCTATTTATTTTATAAAGGAGATATGCATTCCATTCTAGAAGTAATTTATATTCTCATGTAAATATCTCACAAATCTCCCCAGTCTTAAATGAGTCACTTTATTCAGAGAGAAAATTAAAACAATTTTTTCACAGTTGTGAAGTTTACACTGCAAATTTCACACAATTCAACATGTATGAAAGTCAGTGTAAATGTTTTTTATATTAGAATTAGGAGCTTTTGGGGATTTTTCTTCTGACTTTATTTGTTTGAAATGCAACAAATACTCCCTAAGTTGTTTAAATTTCTCTGAATGTGATTGGCGTAAGACTTCAAAATGTGACAGTTTCTTTTATCTACTTACATTTGACCGTATTGCAGCATGCCTAAACCCAGCATATCATTTACATCAAAAATAATATTCGATACATTATTTTGGTTACACCAGACATTATTGTTAGATAAATATTTCCACAGTGATGGTACTGTACACAATATTAATTAAAATCTGTTTAACTTCAAAATTATTAGCAATAAATTTCCTTTTAACAAAGTTAAATTACTCATTATAGCACTTTAGTAAGCACTGTGAGCAAAATAATATGATGCCTGTCATAATGGACTATTGCCAGATAATTGTGTTACTGTCACTAAAAATGAGTTGTCTTTGTCATTTCATTGACAATTCTTTTTACAATGAAAAGATAAACAGGTTTATTTATTGTAGATCCAGGTTAATAAAAGAAAAAATTAATGTAAGGTGTTTGCAGATTATTTTTCATATGCAATACCACCAATTCTATACCACACACGATATCACATTAATAATAATAATTATGATATTAATGCTGAAATGTTGCCTTCTGCTTTTTTTATATCAGCTATAATGGTAAAATGCAAATCGATAAGCAAAATATTGTGTAGGATGCCTTGTGCCACCTGGGCAGCTCTGGCCCCTGGTGGTGTACTGGCTGGTCTGGCACCAGGACCTTAGCGGCAGATCCTTTGGGTTCTCTGGGCTGCAGGGTGCGGCCTCTGTGGATCGGACTTATTAGTCTTGTGTATTCCATGGCTGCTCAATTGAATTGGGATCTGGGGAGTTTGGAGGTCTGACCTGCAGCCTTGGGCTCTTTGCCTGCCTGGCCCTGTGTGGGTGAAGCGGCTGTGGTGCACTGGATGTTCTGGTGTCTTCCTATCATGATCAGCAATTGATGTTTTTTGGAAAGTTGTTCTGCATTGGCTTTTCTGTGGGATTTGATCAGATAAAAAAAATTATAAAAATCACTGTTAATGTGTTCATCTTATGTGGTGTTAATGTTATGGCTGATCAGTGTGATCAACTTCCTTCCACTGAGCCTAATATTTAGTCTTCATCTATAACTGATGGATTTGTTTGCGTGCTGAATGTTACAGCATCTGCACAATAGACCACTCTAGTGGACTGAGATAGTATTGTACCCTTTTAGATCACTTTCCATGATGAAATTTCTAGTCAGTTGTGCAAGGCTATGTTTTATATATATATATATATATATATATATATATATATATATATATATATATTTTTTTTTTTTTTTTTTTTTACAAAATAAATTCTGTAGAAACCTTCAGCGAGGATGAATTTTTTATGGCCTGTTGTTATTTCGGATTTTCAAAATGTAGCATTTATAATTTATAATAGACTGGTGTCAAGTTCCAAAACAAATACATATAAAACACCTAAGAAATTTTCTTTAGTATGCACATGTAAAAGGAACTATGCACTTAAATAGTTCATCATTAGAGATCATCATTAGATCTTTTTCTATTGTTTCTTAGGAAAGCAGGGGAAATATTATGTTATTGTCAGATGTATTAACAAATGTTAATTTTTCCCCATAAATGAATCCAATTGAATGAGTTATTGATCTTATAATGCAGGAATGGGCTGTTGTTGGACATACAATTCACTTAATCATAGCATGTGCAGCAGGCGTACATCTCAAAACTGACAGCGCTCCAGAGTTCGGATGCAGCGTCTCTGACAATGCATCATTAATGGAACAAAAAAAAAACCCATTAAGACCGACAAAAAAAGAATTGAAACCAAATCATTTTTTTTTCTAGATTTTGGCTACTCTCCAGCTAATTTAATATAACAATGCTTTTCAGAACCAATTAAAGAGAATGTTGAAATGTATGTAATGGCAATGAATAATCAATAATCCACATGAACATGCAAATTTTACTAGAACCTTGTTCCCATTCTGCAAGTTTTGAGTGTTTTACTTAGAACAACTCACTTCTTTTAATAGTGCAATAACTAATTTAAAAGCAGATGATTATTAACAAATCCTCCCACTCTTTTTTAATAGAAGATTCCCAAAAAGAAAATGTCAGTTGTCGCAAAAGGAAAATGTCTAGTTGTCAGGTAAAAGCAAATTAAACTATTGTTAATTTAGTATCCTTAAAGGTTTCTAGTAGAGTTTTGACCAGTTATAAATGTAATCTATTTGTATGCATATAAAATAAGAATACTGTATATACAAAATAATATGAAAGTTATTTTTAGCTAACTTTTCAATACTTGCACACTGATATATAGTCTGTGTTATTTTGTAATTGATTTATAATATTTAGAATCATTATCGTGTTCTTTGTACAATATAAAACACACAGCTTTGTAACAATATTAGAAATAAAAATGTAAATAATGCATCACAAGACAAGGAGAAAGCAGACAATTGAAAAGAATATTAATCTAAATATATGCAGTGCAATCACAAACAACACTCATAATAAGAATAAAAATGTCTACATTCTGTATGCATGTGTATAACTTTTGTTTGCTACTAAAAAAAAGTCAGAATGTTATACTGTATAACTTTATATACAAATAACGCCAGAAAACCTGAACTGAATAGCTACAAATGTAATTTAATAGAAAAAAAAGAAGCGTTTATTTGCCACATACTGTACACATCACAACACAGCAAAATTCTTTTCTCCGCATACCCCAGGTTGTGAGTTAGTTTGGGTTAGAGCAAAGGGTCAGCCATAACACTGCCGCCGTGGAGAAGATTGGGTTAAGCCTTTCTCTAGGACAGCTTGTTAATATCAACGCTTGAACCTTCTGTAATCAGTAACCCAGACCTTTCAACATTGAGCCACCATCACTGCAGTAACAAACATGTAACTGACAAGAATGGCTCTGTATAAAAAAACAAACCAAATTTTTTTCCCTCTGTTTGTTTATAATATTTGGTGTTTTCTATAACATTCTCATGGTGAAAAACTGACCAATTTTACCAGTGTTATCATTTTCTTTAAAAAAAAAAAAAAATCATGCAACAAAATTCCTAAGGACTGTGTATAACTATCTTATAATATTTTATGGAAATACTAGCGATCTAAGATGGGCACAATCTATCCCAAAACTGACTGTAAATTTTGTCAGAATCTTGGCTTTAGAAATGTACAAAAACATTCTTTTTTAAAATGTGTAAAGTATGCAAAAAAAAAAAAAAAGTTTATATTGAACATTTTAAACATTTTAGTTTAATACATTTATTTTAGAGAAACACAAGCATGATCTGGCAGCACACAGCTCTTCTGACATTATCGAGCTCAGCCATGTCAGTAGGGTGTTGCATCATGAATTATTAAGACAGTACTTTGTGATGATACATAATTCCATATCAATTATTCATGCTAATGTGTGTGTAGTTTACTTAATTGCGTTATTGACTATCAAAAGTAATTTCCTGAAAATCCTCAAGGACATGAATTTAATCAGTTTAAGTCCCTTTCAGATGCAGTCCTATTAAGTGTTGTACATTCACATGTCTGGCCCTTAATTAGTGATTTTCAATGGAATTCAGTGAAGAACATGATAATTGTCTACTGATGATAATTGATGATACTGTAGGAAGAGACTGCGCAAATGTGTAGCATACTAATTCTTCCTTTTTGTAACAATTCATAAACTCTGACTCTAACAGTACTGTGACGACAAATAGCAAAATTGATCTCTATCTTGGAAACCGGTGTGGCCTCAATAAAGAGAACTACACAAATTGAATTATACTTTTTAAAAGACCACAGTGTCATACAGAGCCTGTCTTGTAACACTATACCAGTAACTACATTTGAAAAATATTTGATTAGGAATCTTTCATGTCTAAAGATATTTGTAGCCCAACATAAATGCATGTTAAACACTGGATAAAAGTTTAAAACTAATTTTAGTAAATAATCATATAGCCAGTTAAACAACACAAGGCATACATCAGTGGGCAACTAGAACAAAAATATAGTTTTCTTTATAGAAAACCTAATCAAAGATATCTGATTTAGACATTTAGATACATTTGAATGCTTGATTAATTCAATCAATTTTAATTCAGAATATTTTATAGACAAAAAGATCTATTCAAGCGAATGTTATCAACAAAGATGCTGATGATTAAATGGCCACAACAAGATTGCACTAATGGTTTAGCCAGTTTTTCTTAGAATATTGGCCTGTAGGGCATATTCTTGTATCAGGAGTAGCTAATTAAAATGTGTGTAAATATCTGTGCAGTCCCATAGCTTAAAAGACACTTCTTGAACAGTAAAGCATGTAAATTACATCATACCGATAAGCATCTACACAGTCTCAGAAACGAGTCTGTGCATCAACTGCGAAAGAGTCATTGGTTTAGCGTAAACTAAATAAATAATAAGACCATCTCTTGCTTCCGTTTTTTCTTTTTTTCAGCTCTACCTTTCGTATACAAGGAAGTCAATTAATAATTAATCACAGCCAGATGGTGTGTGCAATAGGCAACAGAAGACGTACATGAATGTCTACATGTTTAATTGTTTTAAAGAGCATGTCAAAACAGGACCAGAGTGAGAACACTCCCAGTCTGTCATTGCCTTGCAGATGTGATGACAACAAGAGTGTCACATCCCATGATGAGCGGAACAAAATTGCATTTACCAGATCAAGAAAACACAATATATATACGCTTGCATATTATTTCACATTAGGGCATTTATATTAGCGTCCAATATATATATATATATATATACATTTTACGAAAAAAAAAATTGTCCTTCACACAATGCAATTTTTACATCACCTGACTTCACAGTATACAAGGCAGTATCAGTCCTACATCAAAGTGGCTGGAAAAATATATGAATTCACATTGGCAGCCAGGGTAAATTCATCCCATATTCAGTCTTTCCACTATTAAAACCATTTACAGTGGCAAAGATATAAAGGCAATATATCATTCATAATAATAGGTAAAATGTAACAGTGATGGATAAACAATGAATTGAATAAATAGCTTGATGCACCCACACTCAAATTATAATACAATAGTAAATAACACTGAACACCTTGCCCTGTGGTTTTGACTGCATGTGAGGAAACGGGCAGCAGGCATTCATTATGAGATTGTAATTCCTTAAGTCCGGGAGGGAAAAACGTGCTGTGTAGGCAAAAATGACTCCCTTATTTTTTATCCGGGTTCTCCTTTGGGCAATGCAGCTGCTTTTCGGGGGAAGTTCCCTGGGTTGGTAGCTTTGAGGAACCAGAGGCAGGAGTGGAGTCTTCCCCTCCCACTGCATTGGTGCTTTGACTGAGACCAACAGAAACTCTGGCCCCTGGCCCTGGTACTGCACCAAGTAGGTTGGCTGACTGCAGCAGAGCCTCAGAATGTTCCCTGGCCTTCATGCGCAGAGCTGCCACGCTGGCCGTCCGGTTACTCTGGCACCCATAGGGAGGTAGGAAGGAGAGGCCCATCGGGTCAGGTACACAGCATGAGCACAGGGGGCTTCCTGCTGTAATACACAACAAACAGACGCGCATGTCAGAGGTGTAGATACAGTACAGATTAAAAGATCTCACAAATTAAAGCTTATTGTTAGAAATATGTATAAACATAATCATTAAAAATCAAGGAAATCAAGCACTGATAGTTATTTAGGCTATTATATAATTTATACTATACAATACTGGTTGTTAGTTTTGTTAGTTTTGAATTTATTAGTATTGTTTGAAAGGTTTAGGGTGAGGGTTAGGGTTAAACCCAATTTTTTTTAAATAACCAAAATTAAATAATTGTCATAAATAACCAATATGTAATTCAAAGTAAAATGTAAAATATTTTAGGAATAGATTACATAATACATTGTATATATACACTATATGCAAAATATTAATTTTGTTATTTAAATTAGATCTATATCTACATACAATCACATACAAGGATGCAGCATATCCTTGTTGCATATACATGTTGCATTACAGGTTAAAACATATCAGTTATGTTAGTCATGTCATATATATACCCATTTGGAACATCTTACCTTTTAAAGTAGCTACTTGTGACAAAGCTTGGGCATAAGTTGCAGTGTTAAGAAGAGTCCCAGGCAAACAGGATGGGAAAAAGGGGCCTCCAGCACCAACTGCTCTGTTAACACTAGCCATGAGAAAGAGGACATGGAGTCAAACCTCACGTGAATTAATTCAGTAACAGTAAGTATTGAACATACAGTAGGTAATATCTTTATATAGCAGCAGCACCATAGACTCTGCTTAGGATAATTAACACACTATAGGTTATAAGGTTTGCTTAAGATAATTAACACACTTTTGCTGTGCTTCCAGTGGTTCTTTTTTGCTTCTGTTTTGATCCACAGGAGACTGGTTGAGGTTTCTAGCAGGGGTTCCATCACTCATTTGATCTTTTGTACCCTCCTGATCTGAGCTCCCTCTTTCTGTTTTTCTCCACTTCGCTCTTCGGTTCTGAAACCACACCTGGACATACAGCATTGTAATAATGAACATAAGTTTATAGTCTAATTTTCTTGCCAAAAATGTATTCATGTGTTTTTGTCAGCAAAGTATAAACACTGCAAATAAACTTTAACACACACTATTTGAAAGCCTTTCTGACAGCAATGTACTCTGTTGTAGGTTTCTACATAGAAGAACCATGAGTCCTCCCAGAGGGACGACTGAAGAACACTTAACGGTTCTACATTTTCTGAGAGTACTTTTCTTATGATTGCTGTCAACTTATATGAGTTGATGGAGACTTAATTCTAACTTCATGAACACAACAGCCGAGCATATGCACCCAAGTTCTCGTATCTTAATTGAATGAAGGTCATTGCCTATAACAACATTTAATTGAGCAATTTTTCATTATCATTTTTTAATGACTTCCTACTGACAGTCTCCCTGCTTCTGAGAGGGAACTGTGATGAAGTCGTTTATTTCCCTATTTAGTGATTGTTTGACAACATCAGATTCGATTAAGGCTGCGCTCTCTAATGCATTAATCATATTTGAATAGGAAAGGGCTATAATGGAGTCGAGTCATATCTCGACTGCCTGCCCAGCATTGTGCAAAAGGTACAATGATGTCAGCAGACAAAAAGCCCTATACACTGAGCATTCGTTCAGCATAATAGGAGGCAACATTTTACTGGCAGGACAACAATATGCAGAATGCAATTGTGGCAACATTATCTCACCCTTGCACCTTCCAGCTAAGAGTCATGATCCCCTAACACTGCATGCTCTATAATTGCACCATTAATCTCAATTTGCAGTTTGGTCTTAGTGCAACCAAAACCAATTGACACTTTCCAAAGGAGGATGAGGAGGAGGAGGAGGAGGGGGGGGGGGGTCGCCTGCAACCCTATACAACAAAAAGAAAATTTATTTCCTAATAATAACGTAAGCTTAATATCCCCGCATGCTGCAACTGATTCATGTTCAGATTTAATAATGCGAATCTGGTAATCCGATTAGAGAGGCAATAATTTGTTTACAGTCCCTAATTTACAGCAGCGAATGCCATTATGGCTTTGCCGTCGCCGGGTTTAAGCGATAGTAAGATGACCCTGGGGAACACGAGGCCAACTATTCCATCTCCTACAATTAGATCTAGGAAAGCCAATAGCAAATGTGCAACGCAGGAAATTACATACGGGTATACATGGATTTAATTACACCTAGACGAATTTATAACATACATAATATGTGTACTAAGGCTGCAAAAATACGACTGGGGAAAGTTTCCAGATGTAAAGCAGTTTGCTTTCATCCAGGCCGCATACGAGCAAATGCGCTCTAAAGCTTTTCTCTCTCTCTCTCTCTCTTTATTTTCCAGAAGTAAAGAAAAACACCTAAGTAATTTTCATACCTTGGAGACGCGGACAAATTAGTGCAGGACATTATCACTAGTTAATTATGAATGACCGATTAATCAAGTTAATCTAATAGTGCCCATTATGATGATGATATTAAAGTGCGCCGCGCAAATGACGGAGAGCTTTAATTTAATGTCTTTGGACAAACGTGCTCGGGCTTTATATTTGTGTAGTGCAGACTGATATCATGCACTCACAGGGAAAAAGAATTGAAAGGGGGAAAAAAAAAAGATTGACTCAACTGTACGTTCCCTTTTTGCTGGAGTGGTGCCTTTAAGTCTATCTATGTGTGTGTGTGTGTGTGTGTGTGTGGTTCCAGGGAAAAGATACACAGAAAAGCATCCACCTCAGAGGAAATAAAAGGTACAATTTAGTAGCTACTTTTGTTCTGAGAGTGAGTGCAAGCATCCCATGATGAAATTTATTCCCGTCACCAGTGTATAATTTCTAAATAGGCAAAATGAAGTGGGGAATTGAATAGAAGCATAGCATTGTCATGGAGACGTGTCGTGCTGTCCCATAGCAGCTGAGAGCAGGTTTTACCTGGACACGAGCCTCTGTCAAATTAATCTTCATAGCCAGTTCTTCTCTCGTAAACACGTCCGGATAGTGAGTTTGGGCAAAAACTGCTTCCAGTGCTTCTAACTGCAAAAATAAGAATTAGATTTTATTATTATGGTTATGAATCATCAGCACGACTTTTCTAAAGGCAGAACAGCCTGTTTGTTCATTTTTTCCCGAACTCATTTCTCATGACTCATAGAGTAAATTCATTAAGATGGGTCTGTTTTACATCAATAAAGTTTTCACAGAGTCCAGTATAGGATACATATTATTTATAATATATATATATATATATTTTTTTTGTTGTTGTTGTTGTTGTTGTTGTTTGTTTGTTTGTTTGTTTTTAAAAAAATATCTGTCCATATTTTATTGTCGGAGCGTATTAAAAATCTAAATAGCTCAAAATCTAACCTGAGCTCATTAGGCTACCTGTTGTAAAGTGAAGGTTGTTCTGTTTCTGCGTTGTTTCCGCCTGAGAAAACCGTCATCGAAGTCTCCAGAGGCATGGTTCCCAAAGCCGTTTGAGTTCACTGAAATTGTAGTTTAGAATTTTGTTTACAGAAAAACACGCAATATAAAATATATGTGTAGATTACAAATCTGACGAAAAAAAAAATATTTTGCATAAATTTCGAATCATTATTTCAACAAACTGGATTTGTTTATTTGACAGTTGTCAGCCTGAGGTTTTATAACTTACTGCAAGACCGAAATGAGCGAATAAAATGGTTAAAAATAAAAGACTAAAAGGCATGACATTGACCATCTGTGGCCAAGCAGACGGCACTAAAAGGCTTTGACTGGAGGGCAAAACCGTTTCAACTTGTGGGAAAAAATTGTTAAACGCGATGCTGACTAATTTTATTCCCGTGAGTAGGCACTGAATAATAGATTTTTAGTTTATATTTTAAGCAAAAATGTGTTTGCTCCAGAGTCGCTGTAAATATCTATAACTAATATCCAGCTCACAACAGACAGCATCATCATTTCACATTTTACATCGCAGCTTATTATTTAGTTTTATAATTGCATTCTTTTTAATAATTCCAACTGGACACAGGTTAACAATGGAATTCATTTTCTGGATGTCGAAGTTCAAGTAAAGGTTTGTTTGTAATCGAAAAAAAAACGACCAAAAATCTGACTGATTACGATTTTAAAGACAACATGCAGGTCAGTTAAGGAACAACGGGTTGACGCGGGTAAACAGTGATTAAACTGTATTTTAAACATCAGGAGGAAAACAGGCAGGAGGAAAAGGGTACTTACAGGTATTAGTTCTGCAGCACTCTCCATCCAGCTGTGGGGGACAGTGGAAGTAAAACATCCTGCTGCACTGAGTTCGAAAAATCCCAGCCACGGAATATTCCAAGCGCTTGATCAGTGAGAAAATAATAATAATAATAATAATAATAATAATAATAATAATAAAGAAAATGAATGTTTAGTTTACCGTACGACTGAGTTTTTATAAATTGTAAATAATGTTTAGGCTAAAGCTCTCAGAGCAGAAGTTAGAAGAGCAGACAGCTGTGTATAATACTACAACAACAACAACAACAACAATAATAATAAAAATTAATCTCCGTACCTGTAGTAGTAATTTGTGGTGCGATCGGAGCTGTGATGATGAGTCTGTGAGCGTATGAATGTGAGTTCCTCCTGCTCAGCTTCAGATATCCGGTACTTCCACTCCCACTCTTTTTTCTCTCTGAACTACTCACTCGTATCCCTGCTCTGTGCCGGCTCGCTATTGGACATCAAGATGAAGTGGCCACGTGTCTTTACAGCAGTCCGCGGAATGTGTTTGCTTTCAGGAACTCGCCTTTATAATCTCACGCGCGGTCGGACTTAACCTGATTATGTCTTGCTGTGACTTCTGAGCTCACCGGTTTGGGACGGGGCATCAGCACGCGCGCCCAGTGACGCGATCACGTGGTGCTAAACGTCACATTCTCTGCAGAGTCTCCCGGTTGCAGCGCGCGCGCGTGCCTCCAGCCCCCTTCACCCGTCGCCCGGCGTTGCGCCTTGTTATTCCCACATCATAAACTCTCGCGCACTCAGTGCGTTTTTTTGCACACAGTTGCTTTTTATATTAAAAAATCCAGATGACTGTTTTTTGAATTTTAAATTGGCTGTCAGCGCAGTAATTGCTCGTTATATGGGTTAAGGGGTCCGCTTTGCGCGGTGATGCGCTCGTCGAGCGCCCGGACGTCCACAGTTTGATTTTGTTCACAGCAAGGGGTCCGAGGATTGATTTGCCTCGCGCGCGTAAATGACGTGCACCGGGACCCTTTCAATTACTTTTAAGACGCGCGCGGGACGCAGGCCGCTCCTCCGCTTGTGCAAAATGAAGCTCCGAGTAGCAGCTGAAATTTTGCAGTCGAGGGCGGGATTGGACGAAATCACATAAACGGCAAAAAGAGAAAGTGTAATGGCGCATAATTGGTTCTCTAATAGCATTACCCAAGGATAATAGCCCGTTACGGCCCCCGTGCACGATGAAGCGCTTCCCTGGCGTAAAGCGTTTACGATATTAAAGGAGGGGAATATAATGATATTTTGGTTATTAAATGCGTGTAATTAATTTATGCACAGCTGAAAATAAAGTTGTTATTATGACCTCGGATAAAAGCAAAACTAGAAATAGAAAAACTGTACAACTTTAAAGTGGTCGGCTATGGCGTTTGTTTAGTGCTCAGGAAATGTAAATAGCTTAACAATTATTAAGCTGTCCATCTTTTAAATTTATATTAGCATATTAAATTACTAGCAGCAGCAATAATAATAATAATAATAATAATAATAATAATAATAACGAGAAGAGAAAAAATACATATAATTGCTATTAACTATATTATTATTCTTTTTATTATTATTATTATTATTATTATTATTATTATTATTATTATTATTATTATTTAGCCATATCTCACTTTGCATTTTAATGCTTCTCCCTTAACAATACTTGAACTCGATTTTCATTATACACTACCAAATCCCCTAGAGTTGTATTGAAACATAGTGTTGAATTATTTCTCACTTTTTATTTAAGTCATTTATATAAACTACGTTGATCTTCCCTTCAATTCTGGATATTTTGGAGTGTATAACCTTTTTTTTTTATTATAATGGAGAGAAGTTTGAAAGTAAATAAGTAAAAATTTCCATTAAAAACACAACGAAGTTTTCATAAGACCCAATAACAAATTAATTAAATAATGCATTTCCATTAATTTCTGAGCATTTTGGAATGTGGTGGAAGCGCACGAGCAGTGCAAATGTAACTTGAGTTTTCAGCACCATGGTCAGCGGGATCTTAAGCCACACCGTGCGTTTATTGGCTCATGCAGCCTAAAAGATAACATAAATCCAAAAGCAATCTAGGCTAATTATGTGCAATTTTATATTAGGTTACCCGAGGGAAGAGATCTCTTAAAAGCAGGTACATGCTCTATCTCTCTATGAGGTTAAAAATACAGAAATTATCTGTATACCAAACTGTCAATAACCATGAACACTTCAGCTGTTAAACCAAAGAGTTAACCAGATGAATAGTCCAGTGGAACTTTATCAGATACAGTACAATTAAGCTTTAATTACTGCTTTTATACTTTAAAATGCTAATTATGACCATATTTAACTCATTTTGGAAATGTATAACACTTTATGATTATTTCATGTCAAGTTAAGTGGCCGGTTGCTACTGAAATAATATAAATATAAATGTGGAGAATTCTTCACCAACAGTGATGAGGTGAAACAAACTTACCTATGAATTGGGGGGGAGGGGGGTATAGCTGGATAAAATCAAGAGCCATTTTTCCTTATATGGAATTTGATATTTTTCTTTTCAGCCCCAAGACCTTTTTAAAAATATTATCAAGAACTCATTCTTAAGTATGCCAGACAGGATTCAAAAAGTCACACACTAAGATTTCATTCAAATCTTTAGGTTTGATTACAGCACGCAATGTAGTGTCCACTTCATGTGAAAAAATTATTACTCATGCTCCCAGAACCACTCTTTCACAATTTGAGTCCTGAAATATTCCTGTACCATTAGGGAAGAAAAACTCCATTGGTGTGATAACCTGGCCGGCCATTCAGTGCATTCACGTCATCAGGTGACTTTATTTTATCACCACATAACCCTTCAGAGCATAGACATGCCCAACTGAAGCAACCCTAGAACATAACACTGCCTCCAGAGAATTGTACAGTGGGCACAATGCATAATGGGTGCTTTGTTTCATGTGCTCCCCTTCTTACCCTGATGTACCCATCACTCTGGAATAGGGTCAATTTGCACTCATTAGGTCACTTAAGTTTTTTTAATTGCTCCAAAGTGCAATTTTTATGTTTTCTAGCAACTGAAGCCTTTTTGATTAGTTAAACTAATAAGTGGTTTCCTTATAGCAGCACAGCTTTTTGGTCCAAATCCTATGAGTTTGCATCACATTGTGTGTGTGTGTGTGTGTGTGTGTAAGGAGATGCTCTTACTTTAACAATTAAACATACAAATGGTTTTTACTGTTTTTTTTATCCATACAACTTCAAGAAGCGTTTAAGTGATTTCTCCATTTATAATTATTTTCCAACGTTTCTTCCACACAATTGCGGTTTAGCACTATCCTTTCAGGTTTGGATAATGTGTCGAAGGGTTCTTAACCAAGTTACAGTAAACTCAAATCTCCTTAATTAGTACCTTTGTTTGATGCATCCCACTAACTTGACTCTTATGAAATGGTGGCATCATTTTTGTCTGGGGGTGGGGCACACAGTGTATCTTATAAACCTCGGTAGTCCAACTAGAGACAATGGAGGCCAATTGTGGCTTTTAATTTTATCCTGAAATTTCCAGAACCTTTTAGTTCCTTAGGAATCTTTTAAACAGTCCACTCTCTTACTCCTAGCAATTCCTTGCTGGCCTTCCTACTCATTGTTTCCAACTTCTGTTTCTCTCCATCATCACTATGATTAGCCTCTCCCACCCTTCATATCTGCCCAAACAGAATTACATTCTTTGATAACTTTTCCAATAGGTTTGTCTCGTCTGAAATCTTTTCAGATTCTTTCGTCACCCTTTTGTCTCAAACAAATCTTCAGAATCTTTCTTTAACTTCTCATTTCGTAAGGATTTTTCAGTCCTTCATTCTCATTGTCCATGTTTCACAAGCATAAGAGTAATGTAGACAATACACACCCATTTGGACCCATTTGGCTGGTAATAATATTGTATTACATGATGCCTTACTGTCTTAACCATTAAAATACAGTCACCAAGAACAGTGTTCTGTATAAATAGATTCATTATTTCACACGAACAGTTCTCATTGCAACACAGCGCTGGAATGTGTTCAAACATCTTGTGTAAAGAGTAATGATGACATTATTTAAACATACAGTATCTATACAAAACAGAAACATTGTCACACCAAATTAAGATTGAAATTATTCAACCAAGCTTACCAGAAGAAAAAAAAAAGTTGTGTTTTATACAGTCACAGTTGTAGCCCATGTTAGTCTCCCTGGATGACATTTGTCCATTGTCATTTATACAGAGCTTATTATCAAGTAAATGTCAGGTATAACAAAGAAATGGAAGTATAAAAATGTACAAAAATCTTGTCAAGTATAATAGCGGTGAGTCCACCACAACAGTCATGTACAAGTGAGTGATGAAAATGTAATAAGGTATTTTACAGCAATTACATAACATTATCCAACATGCGATATGACATCAACATACACTATATGTGCAAAATGATTGCATTATCCCAGTGTAGAGCTCATTCATACCCCATATGGTAAGCATATGAACTCTATGAAATTATACTCTACATATTGCCTTTACTTCATCTGTAATCAGTTTTGAGTTTCCACAATCCCTCTTGTCCGGGCAGCCTGTGGAAGTCACAAATGTTCCTAAGCAACTCTCGGAAAACAGGTGTCTGTGTGGACGTTAATCTTGGAGTGAAATACTCCAGGATCTCCTTAGTGCTGGCTTGGCCATCAACCTGAGCCTGGAAGGCCACAAAGTTCCTTAAATCCACCAGCAGCTCATCGTGCTCAGTAGGGGAAGCAAGTGGTGTGGAAGACTGTGCTCTTTGTTCATTATCATCTTCATCTTCTTCTTGGCTCTGAGGTAAGCTAATATGATTCCTGGCCCTCATTCTGGCTAAAAGTGAGGAGGAGGAAAGGGAGGTAGAAAGCGTCTCTTCCTCCACTCCCTCTCCACTGAAGTGGGCAGCAGACCCTAGTTTCTTGATTCCTGCTTTCTTTATTAACTCTGCATCCTAAATAGACATACAATTTATTAGATAAATCTGGATTAAATAGTTAGTAACACTTTAAGGGAACAGAAGTCAGTGATTTTTTTTTTTACCTTGCATTTTTCTCCTGTTTTTTGTGTTATCTCGGAGGACTGGTTGAGACGAGAGTTCTTCTTCTGTCCAAATCTTTTTCTACAACAGAAACACAGTACAAGTTATACTTTATTCATCATTCAGCCTAGGAGATTTTCCCTGCTAAAATAGACCCACTTCAACAGAAAGGGCTGTTAATGAGCTGCTTATTTTAATCACGACAGCAGGGAAAATGTTAACTTGTGCACAACAGCAGGCACGCCAGGATCAGTTTTATAAAGTTTTGGTGCAAGGTATAAAAGAATACATTATTCTATAGCAGCTTATCCTGGCTTACCTGCCAGGTGCTTGTGTTGCTGGCGTGGATCCTCTGAGTGGCAGCCTGCATTGCTGTCTGGACAACTTCAGTGCTTTAAGGGCATCTTTAGCTACCCGGTTGGCCTCGGCTTCCACCAGGACAAAGTCTGGGTTCGATGCCTCCATTATTGTGTCATGTTTCATAACACTGTGGATCCCAGATTTCTTGAAGAGTTTGGCGAGAACATAGTCGTCGTTCTTTTGCTCGTCTCTGGTCTCCTTCTGATCCTCACTGTCCTCCCTTTTGTATCTTCTCTTCTTCACCAGGTGAGAGATCCGATGACCCTCAAACCGGGCATCTTCGCTGTTCTTACGCTTTTTATGCTTGTGTTTATGTTTATCTGAGGCTTTGCTCCCTGCATCGGTCTCATCACAGTGTTTTTTCTTTTCCCTGTGTTTCTGAGGAGTGTTGGCAATAAAGAGATCCTGCTGATGACCATTTGTTAATGAACCATCAGTGGAGGTTGATGTGGATGTAATGTTTAAAGAGTCACTTTCCTTGCTGGAGTTAGTGTTGGAAAAGCCATTGAGAGTTGGAGCGTTTTTGTTAAAGGACTCAGGTGAAGCATTTTCTTTACACAGCGAAGATGATTGGGAATTCTCCTGCTTTGAGAATGTGTGTTTTGGATTTGATGGTGAACTATGAGGCACCTTGTTTTTCTTTGGAACCTGTACATCTGATCCGGTGCCTGAAAAGAGGTGCAGCAGAACCGCATTGTAGTCAGGTTGCGATATGTATGATTTGGATTAAAATCAAGCTAAAAACAGTTCAAAACAATTACAACAATCTAATAAATATAATAAATGTTAACCTCATGTCACTTTTCCAGTTCAAAACATATCTTGTTACAGAGAAATCAACTCATGCCTTATCATTTCATAAATACCTGCAAATATTGCACTGGTCTCGGTTCCCTGGGAGCCGTCA
Organism: Clarias macrocephalus; assembly: GCA_011419295.1. Lineage (NCBI taxonomy): Eukaryota > Metazoa > Chordata > Actinopteri > Siluriformes > Clariidae > Clarias > Clarias macrocephalus. The sequence goes on along the minus strand of JAAGKR010000197.1, from coordinate 72,625 downwards.
GGGTTGCTGAATGTGAAGAGCTCATAAATGTCATTGGACTTAAAAAAACGTCGCTGCTTTGGATCCTTGAGCACTCGATTTGTAAGAAACTGCTTGAAAATTTGCCTACAAAATTAGACAAGAAAAGCACCATATATTAAACAATATCTCTTATAACACATGCTAGAGCCACATTTCATTTCATTTTCATAATGACGTATATGATAAAAGTTTATATTCTGGCCTGCTTTGACAGATCTGCTTGCAAATCAGGAACAAACTAACAAATGACTATATTAATATAATTGCATGTTTTCAAGTCTGAGAACTCCCACTGGCTCCTTTTATAAACTCACACAATGATTTAGGATAGCCTGTTGTGGCCAATTTGCAAATTTTGTTTTGATACTTAATACAACCCATTTCAATTTATGTCAATTAAATCATCTACAAAGAGTAGCCCTAAGGAACAGAAAGCAAAGTAGTCTTATTATCAAATACTACATAATACAACCATTAAGAAAAGCAAATGTTCTTTTTAAAAAAAAAAATAAATAAATAAAAAACTGTCTAAATCCAGCAGAAGAGACTCCACAGTTTACTTGGACCACCACTACTAAGAACTAACCTGTGATAAATCTTCTCTTCAATGGTCCCGGCGGTGAGCAGCCTATAAACAGTTACCTGCTGTTTCTGCCCTATTCTCCAAGCACGTTCTCTGGCCTAAAGAAAAGACGAGTACAGTCAAGAGACACTGTTTAATCAGAACTCCTACTGACAACACTCAATCAGCTGTAACAGAAAAGGTGGATACATGCACATTTCTACCAAAGCAATGCACGCATGTTCAATTTTGACAAACCTGAGTGTCTGTGCTAGGGTTCCAATCCGGATCATAGATAATTACTCTGTTTGCACCCGTCAGGTTGACACCTAATCCTCCAACTCTGGTCGTCAGAAGGAAAATAAATATTTCCTTGTTCTGCAGGAAACACAATTTTTGTTACTCAAAAGTTGGTACATTCATCACAATCTAAAAGATAAAACAAGATAACATGAACAACATACAATATCACAATAGGTATGAGCAATCGATAATCTCTCACCTCATTGTACTGTGTTATGAGCGGCTGCCGAGACGCGATGGTGGTGGTGCCATCCATTTTGAGGAAGGTGTATCCGTTTTCCCTGACAAACACCTCCAGGATCTCCAGCATCTGTGTGTGTGGGAGAAATGGTTTCAGACAGAGCATTGAGAACAGGATTAGTGCTAATAGGATTAAGGGAGATTAATATTACATGTACAGAAGTACCAACTGTGTGGGTTTTAGGTTCTCTCTGAAGCCAAATCTCATTTCTATTGAACAAAGACAGCTGGGTCCTGACAGACACCCTACAATGCAATAAGAGCTCATAATGAATTCTGTTAGAGGGGAAAATGACATAATAAGTTTATTGGTGCTTTAGCTGCTTCTTCTTGAGACACGGCAAGTGCAGCTTATCCATCATATAGGGGCTTTATTCACATGTTTTGACTTAAGAGCGTGTTCACAGAGGGAAACTATAAATGGGCAATCTTGAAGGATTTTTGAAAAAAAAAGACAATGTAATTTTTTCCAATTGTGTAAGTAATGTTTTTAGTCCATCAACTTAATAACCGTACAATATCATAGAAGCTATGACACTATTTGAAGGGTGTTAATATTGTGTTATGGAATTAGTTTAAATAAATATATCTACATTTTTTAAAGTGCTCTGATCGATTGGCCGCCGATAATCACTTAAGCTTTACTAATCGATTGTCTCTTAACTGGCCAATCACACAAACCAATATTACTGTGATGATGCAAAAATACATGACACTTAGTTCAACATGACATCGCCAGTCTGGGAATATTACCAAGTCTCTTTAAAAGCCGTCAAATTTACATTATACAAATATATACTATATTTCTAAAGCAAAACCACAAAGGGGACGTCTACCAAAAGCTTCAACACAACAAACCTTATTCGCTACTTAAGAACAACGCAGCGTGCATACTTTAAGTATGAAAAGTTATCTGCAAAGGCAGCGGCTAAATCTTGTAAGTCGACCCTCACTCAGCCACCTATAGCAGATGCTTTTAAAAAGCTTGAGCCATACTCTGCAGAGAATAAAATAGCTAATACCATTATCTCAAAAATAATAATGAAGAGAGAAATAAAGAGTGGCTCCCAGCACTGGTAGAGACAGCCTGGGTTTACCCTCATGCATGCAGACTGACAGTGAACGACTATTCTGCACACATTCTGCATGATAAGAAAAATAAACGTGCAGAAATTATTCTATTTATAAACAAACGCCTGCTCTCATTGCTTACTGCCCTCGCTGCTTACTGTTAGCAGCCATGATTGACTTGCAAAATTGTGTTTGTGTTTATTTAAAATAAAATTTAAAAAGTGCAGTGGAGTTTAGATTTGTTATTAATTGATGCAGCCTTGTTCCATGTGCTTTTCATAACAGGTGATATATTTAAAATCACTAAGCATTTAATAGCTTAGAATATAAAAAAAAAAGAATCAATCCTAATATATAAATTATTTCATGACATCCCATTTATTTCAAAAGAGAAAGTCATAACTCTGATTAGTCATCTCTTTATTCAAACTTTAATGTTCTGCTCTGCTTGAAGCACTGACCTGTCTGGACTGAGTGAAGAGCAAGACTCTGTGTCCCTGTTTAAACCACAACCTGAGCAGAGACTCCACCACTATTAGCTTGCCCGAGCGCTTCCAGTAGCCAAAGTGCTCCTCCACAGTCAGTTCCTCCGCAGGTACACCTCTCAGCATGCGGGGCCCACCAGTGAACAGGTCTGGGTGGTTACAGATCTTCCTCAAGGCTATCAAGCCAGAGAAAATCTGAATAATGAAAAATAATAGGATTAGGGGTCATTCTTATAGAAATAACAAATGGGAAAAACAGATTCCTTACATCAAACACTACTCATGGAGGCTTTAATAAATTCAATTGAGTTAATAAGGGTCACTGAGCAGGGTAAAGTCTCTTACTTCAGACTGTTCAATGTTGCATTATATATGTGGGTTAATGGACTACAGTGACCACAAAAAGGGGGTTTGTAAACGGCACTGAAGTTGCACAGCTTTTACTTCCTCTCACATTTAGAGCTCTTTGATGAATAACTTATTTGAAGAAAAAATATAGTGTAGATTGAAGTAACTATGTACACCAATACACTATCTTTGTGACGCTTTCAATTTATGCGCTGCATACATATAATTAATATAACAGAAAACCTTAAATTCGGTATAATATTTCAATTAAATTTTATTTATATAGCGCTTTTAACATGGTCATTGTCGCAAAGCAGCTTCATAAAATGAAAAGAAAATGTATGGAAGTGTGTATTGTGAGGAAAAAATGTGTTTAGGTAATAATGTGATTGTCTCTGATAAGCAAGACGAGTCTTGTGATAGTAGATGAGCTATACATAGTAGATTTATAATAAAAGAAAAAAATGGATGTTTGCAAATATATGTAAGAATTTAAAAGCTAAAGGCTAGAGGATAAATGACCCTCTGCAAGCTTAAGAAAGTGAAGCCAAGGCAAAGGCATGTTACTAAAGAGTAAATAGATAGCAGATAAGGATTTCTTATTGCAGGAATCAAATGAACAATGAATGAACTTTGTACCCCCATCTGTGCATCTGAGTAATATATCTATGGATAATCTACAACAAGCTATGAATAGTTTATCAGTAGTGCATTATCTATAGTTACACTTCTAAGCAGTTTTCAACAATAAAACTTCAAAAAATTGGATTTTTGCCCATTTTCAGACCACGTGACCTCGCAGCCAAATTGGAAAGATTACCTGCATATCTCCATTCAGAATCTGATAAACTTCCTTTGAATCCAGAAAGTTCTGATAGACTTCCCGCTGATCTTCAGTTAATCTACAGAACAGTACCTGAAAATAAAATATATGCATAATATGAAATTACAATAATTAGTGGTGACAGACTGGTATCATGTGTAAATGTGTGAGACACTAAAGTTGTCTGAATGCAGACCTGCTCATTTTTGTCTGGCAGTGAGAGATTGGCCTTTACGTCTGCCTTCATCCTCCTTAGCAGGTACGGATTGATGGTGTCACGTAAGACACCGGCACACTTGTAGGCTGTCTGCACCTGAAGTGACAAACAGAGACAAAAACAAACTTTAACACCTTCCTGACATACTTGAAGCAGGTCAAGCTCTTACTACAAGCTCTTAATTTCACTGAACCTATTTTAATTCAGTTGGCTTTTCTTGGATGCAGAAAAGATTCAGTTTAAATAATGGCAAACAAGTATACACTTTATGAAGTGCTAGCAGAGCTGTGTGTCCTGAGGCATGTCAGCAGCAGCAGCAGCAGCAGCAGCCCCCAACCCCCCCCCCCCCCCCCTTCGCTTCCTTTCAGCAGATTGACACATTAAAGATTCATAAGAGTGCTGCTGGACTCCAGAGGGGGCCCGAACGCTTTTATCAATAATGTTCTCCTGATCCAGTGTTAGGCCAAATGCCATTTAGCAGTAATTTAAAGGGATCCGCAGATCAAAAGGAAGCCAGCAGTCGGCCCACAACACTGCAGGGCACACAATAAGCCTGGATTAGAGCCCACTCGAGAAAACAAAAGAGAGTACCACGAAGAGGGAAGAAGAAAAGACTGAGGGGAGGACAGTGCGATTAGACGAATGAGAGCATGGGTAGGGTGGGAGAGCATATGCTACAGTAATGGAGCTTATGGAAAATGCTCCAGGCATCATGTACACCTCTCATCACTGATTAACTGAGTAGCAAGATCAGTTTTGACACATGGCTACAGGGCTCGGAGGAAATGACTATTATTTACTTTTTACAATTGACTTTATTTTTTAATTGTTTCTTTTAAAAACTTTTACTGGGTATATAAAAACATTCTTTAACAGCAAAAATAAGAAGCAAGCTTGGAGTATGCGAGTATGCAATCATGCAATAGTTTTCATGTAAATATGAAAAAGTGCATCATGATAACATGGTTTGGATAAACCTGGAGCCTATCCCAGGAGACTTCAAGCGCCAAGGCGAGGTACACCCTGGACAGGGTGCTGGTCCATTGAATGGCACACATTCAATTTGGGAACACCAATTAGCCTAATCTACATGCAAACATCACACAAAAAAATTGGGGTGGAAATCCACCCCACGCCCATGGAGGTCCGAAGCCACAGCGCTAACCATTACGCCACCAAAAACGTTTTTAAATGTATAGTTTAGAATTAATATACATATATCCAGCAACATATAGTACTGTGCACAAGTGTTGACCCAACCCTCGTTTCTTCATGTTTTGCCTCTTAATACACATATCTCCTTTTATATTTTTAATGTAGTCTTGAAGAATAGTTCCCCAGGCTTCCTCAAGGACTTTTTTGGCCCTCATGTTCAGTCCAGTCCCAACACCTGACCAGTTTCAGGGGAATGTTTTTGTGTCGTTAAGACACACAGTGACCTATGTACCATTCAAACATAAAAGACATTTAACGTAAGGCACGAACCAGTGAGAAATAGGAGCAGATGATGACAGATGATCAGGCCAGTGATTAGTACATTGGCGATGTGGTATGCTGAGCGGTTGGAACAGATGAGAGGGGAAATGAGGTTGCTGCTGAGGTTGTTCCATAAACAACCAAGTTAATTTACATAATCGAATATTAAGAAATGAGTCATGGCCAAGACTTGTGCACAGTATTATCAGTCATTCTGGAGAACTGGGACAAAACTTTTCAATTTGAGAAATATATAAAACTTGATATATATGATGGTATCAAAACATTTTTGTACAAATAAAAAACTTTTATATAAAAAGTTTTCAAATCTTTACAATATAAAAAAAAAATTATCAAACTGACAAGAACCTGAGCAGCTGAACAGTTTATAGAGGTTGCCTGACTTTATTTAGTTTTTTTTTTTTAGAAATGTCTGTCGATGTTGACAGAAATTCAGGACACAAATTCAGCATAACGTAAAAAATAATAATAATTTATTATTTTTTAACAGCTACTAATGAATTAACATGTATTTATTTTACTGATCACACAATTTAAATCTAATTTGAATCACGTTTTTAGCTATTTAAAAATGTGAACCCTTGACTTGGACAAGGACTTTTTCAGGTCTAGTGGGGACAATATCAAATAAAATAAAATTATTTTAAAATAAAATAAAATAAAAATAATAAAGGTTTTAAATAAGCAGGATTGAAAAAACTATTTTTGTTATGTTGAGTTGATTCAGCTTATGAAATTGATCATAATCAATATATGAATTCATTTCAGAATTTTACAGAAAAACACAATATTATGTGCCGGACGTGTGTTGTCCCAGTTCTCGACTTTCATGATAAAAATTTACATTGTATATTAGGTCTGTTTCAATGAACTTAGGATCATGATTTTCAGTACAGCAAGATGATGAAATAGTGAAGATGCTCTTTATTACAGATAAGCCCTGGAATAGACTGATCATCTAATCACATTAAAAGGCGTTCATGTTAGTGAAATATGTTTATAAGTTTATTCTTATTTATATGGATAGACTCAACTTTAGATAGTGTCAGCAAATGTGTGAACGTATGCTTCAGCTCAGTCTCACCTGCACTGGAGAGGCATTAGCATATCCTCCCATAGTGATGGGCACTGAGAACTGCTCCATGAAGACAGGAAGCGTTCCCAGTTTCCCTGGGAAGACAAAGTCAAAAAGGGACCAAAGTTCCTTCAGGTTATTCTGCATGGGTGAACCAGAGAGGATGAACCGGTGAGGCGTCCGGAACTAAGGAAGAGAAAAGAGACTGGTTACAAAAGCTAAGTATGTGGACTGAGAATGTTTTTGGAGCCTCAATGGTACGAGTATGGAGTTATTAATCAAAACATTATTTGACAATTAAAACTCTGCGTGATACATTAGTCCTAGAAGCGCCATTAGCTTCAGTTTATTCAATACTAAATCGAAACAAGGTGGACTTTCCAATGGACTTTTTAATACAGTAATCCATAATGCTACAGCTCACATAAATTAATTAAGAAGTGGATGGCAGTAAAATAAGATATCTATGCAAGGTAAGCTGATATTCCAGACTACAACTAAGACTCTAGAGTGAATGCATTAATTGGAGCTAAATACAGACAACTCCAGCATTATTGGCACCCCTTCATAAAAATTAGCCAAAACAATAATACTATACAAATCATATACATGATGACTTGAATTTTTCTTAAATATTTGGAAAAGGTTCTTACTAATTGGTCAATAAAAAATAAGGTAATGTCATTTTCAGATCTTTTTGACAATAAGACCATGAGTTTCTTAATTTTAGTTTATTTTCAGGGTATGTGCCAACTATGAATATGTCTGGAATTGACTATTTTTCAAATAAAATAAATAAATAATTACACACACCATCTATATACCCATGTATATATTATTTAGCTCTGACACCAGGTTTGAACACTAAAACTATGACTTTATACTTCGTACCTTCATTACTTCAAGTAAAATAAAGGCACAGTTACCTGCTTGCATGCAACAGTGACACCTGCATTTGGGTTCCTGATTTTGTGGCCCTCATCCAGGATTATGTAATGCCAGTCGTATTTCTGAATGTAGTCCTGCATAATGCGTACATATGAGTAAGACGTAATGAGGATCCCATGGCTTGCGGCTATCTCAGGGATGAGCTGCTCCTGAAAAACATGCCGACACATCTAGGATCATAACTCTGCTTAGAAATCTGTTTTCACTAACAGTTAAATTCAGACATTATTGCAGGTCACTTGCACCACGCTCCAGTCTTTATAAAGTGCCGGAGTCCATGTCCACCTCCACGCTTCACACCGAAAGCCTCATGTGGATTCCAATTAAAAGCGCAGCAGCCGTGTAACCCCTTGTTTTTCCCCTTTTTCACTTTGCAGCCAATTAATAAGGTACATCTGTTCCAAGGCAGTGTTAGCCTGAGCATGAAAACTCTGTCATTAGGCACAAATGCACCGCAACTAAAACCCCTCCTCCCCACCCCACCTCCAAACTCCTGAGACCAATCCTCCTCCTAGAGGGCAAAGCGTGGATTGCCAGGCAACAGCCCCCCATTAATCACTGTGTCAGGCAGGCAGAAGGGGCGAGTAAAGAAGAGCATTCAGAGTAAACACTTCACAGCAGCCCTATAGCAGCTCCAGCTACCTTAGCTTTAATTAATTTAACATTTCCTTGGAGCCAGATCTACTCCACACTAGGATATCTGTTTACGGGAGGAAAAATACCATGCTGGCATAAATACAGTAAATCAAAGCTGCACTGCTTCATCTCAGTCTTGTTGTCGTGTTAGGCCTTGGTGTGGGAAAGAACCTGAATGAACATTTCAGGGGAGCTTTTTCATATGTGGTACACCGAGAGTTGTGCTGCTCTAAAAAAATAAATAAATAAAATATAAATAAATAAATAAATAAATAAATAAATAAAAACCTTTCCGAAATGTTCCACTATTTGTCAGGGGTTCTATATAAAAGACTTAAAATTGAGGCAGAATATAGACTCTATCATCATAACAATGCCACAGCCATCCATGGCCAGGAGCCAAGACAGCAAAATTGGCAGTGCTCTATGGGTAGGATGGATGACATTACTCTCTCCCCTGTCAATCAGAAGACTAGCTAATTCTAGGTGTCTGGAAGCTTCATGTATGTGGGTACAAGAGTGCGGTTAGTGCAGTCCTATAAGAGTGTTTAACTGCATCATGGCACTTGTAAAAGACATTGTGGCTGGAGGAACCATGTGCTAGCATTGACCCTACTGGTTTCGTAGCTATCATGTGATGGGGCGTGCAAGCTAATGGCTGAGAATTGGCAAAAGACTGACTTATAAGAAAACTGGATAAAAATCCAAAAAAAAAAGTAAATGGGGAGGTTTTCAATCCTGATTATTTGCAGATTACTATAAGAGGATAAAGTAAACTGCAAAAACCCCAACTGCAAAACTGGCATGTAACCCATTTTGCAGACCCCATCATGTATTACACAATGATAACAATAAAAAAATCTTTATGAGGCAGCTTTTCAAGCAACCTGATTGCCATCTCTCAGACAGGTGGATTCTATCAGAGATTTACACCAAAACTGACAACTGTCTCACACGTAGACCTCATAGCTAGATGTCTGAATAATAATTTATTCTGCACCTTCTTATGATTAAAAGAACCCGTTTCATGGAGGACTGCTACACGGAATGGAGGCCACCAGGTATGGAACTCCTTCACCCACTGATGCATAACCGTGGCTGGGCATACGATGACTGTGGGCCCCAATCCAGCATACCTGCGCAGATGAAGACAGAGCAATTAGAAAAGTTTTCTATACAAGAGAGATATCATTTATGTGGTTATGGAGATTTTCTTTTTTTTTAATGCCATAAATGTCCAAAAAGGTATGTAGAAAAAATTTAAATGTGAAAATGTAAAATGTAATTTAATGTGAAGCAGAGGACTGGTCAAATTAAACACACCTTAGCAGCTAACTGGCAGCATGAGGTAAATGAGGTTTCTAAATCCAGGTGAAAGTCTTATTAAAAGGCTAAACAACAAACAAAAACACTGAGAGACCTACATTTCCCAGCAAGGTTATAAAAACGGGTGAGAAAAAGTTATTCTGCAGCTCATTTAAACTAAATGAGGAGGTCATGAACTCTGAGCAGAAGCCAGGCCAACATAATGTTCCCTTTGTGCGTTCGCCAATGGAGATGAATCGACAAAATGCACTAAATGGCTCTAGGAGCCTTATAGCATACGATATGATATTCCGGATCACGGCAGCCGTTGATATTGAGCCGTAATTGAGTTTGCAAAACAATCAATTTGCGGATGGACGACGCCAGACATAGTAGTATTGACCAGGAAGGAGGCCCCCACCCTAAGCAAACACGGCGCTGAAAAACAAAAAGGCACTGCTTTAAACGTATTTAATTATGTGTTTCATGTTTAATTTCCCTCCCTGACCCTCCCCTACACTTACTCTCATTTCACGTCCTTGTTCTTCCTTTGATGTCGCCACTAAGAGAATTAGAGGGATATCATAATTGAAACGTCTTTAATAATTCACACCAAACCTCTCTCCACCAGCAATCCAGCTGCTGAAATATTCATTGCAATCAAGACTTCCCAGTCTGGAGGGATGGAGTGAGGGTGGGCGTGGCATAAGATACTGTGTGTTTGTACAAGCTTTCAAACGAAAGCCTGGGAGAATAAACATTTGAGAGTTAGGATTATAGAGTTACAAATAATTCAATTATTTCTGTAGGTTCCAAGTGTGACTATTCTGGCTGGTGCATGTGTGCACGCGTGTGTGTCTGAGACCACAGGAGCATTTATGGGGTTTGGACATGTGGGGTCTCTTGCCTGTAATTGGAGCCGCGCGTCTTCAACTTGCTGTAGCTCAGGCCTGCCAGGAAAGCTATTACTTGGATGGTCTTGCCAAGGCCCATCTCATCTCCCAGAATGCCTCCTGCCTGCTGGCAATGCAGTTCCCACATCCACCTGACACCTGTCTGCTGATACCTGGACAACAAAAGCCGGCATGTAGGACAAAACGCCAGGCCAGCAGAACACCGCACCTGATCAATTAATCATAGGGCCATTATCTCTATTGATTCTAAATAAATGGCCTGTAAGTGTTGCCCAATTGATTTGTTGTAAAACACAATACAATAACAGAAGCTTCCTGTTGCAAGCCTAATCTCTAAACATACACAACCATAAATCTATCTACTAGAGATCCTGCTTTCCATGAACTAGTTTTCTTTACAGAGCCTCCATATAATTATTTCAAATAAATAAGTAATTTTAATAATAAAAAAAAATCAATCATGGCTCTCAAAAGCTGATGGTCTGACTACTGCCAAAAGCAAATACAAGTCAGGATATAAAAACTAAAATAAATCATTAGTGAATGCATTTCCTCACTTGAAGAGTTTCTTCCAGAGAAATCCTGGCACTTTAAAACCTTCATCAAACTCAGCATCGCTCTCTTCAGACTCGTCCTCTCCTGCTTGCCTCTTCCGCTCTTTCTCTTGGAGTCTCTGCCTCTTCCAATTCCTGCAGGAGGACAGTCGGTGCATTACCAAAAATAGCTCTCGTGCTGATTTGACATAATGTCCAATCTAGGTTTTGATTAGTCAAATGAGTCTGACACGAATGAAACAAATTGACTGCTCGCATTCTTAATTTGACTCAGCGAGCAGTGTTTATTTAGCCACCTCTGGGAAACTTAGTTTAACATGGTGAAGTACTGTATGGGCAGGTAGTTTTAATTTCCTAGCCTGAGAGAAAGTAAGACAGAGAGAGAGAGAGAGAGAGAGAGAGAGAGAGAGAGAGAGAGAGAGAGAGAGGCCACAGCGCTGCCTTAGTTAGCTCCCTCGCCATCATTCTTGCTGGGCAGCTTTAATTGAACCACTTCTGGCTGCAGGGATACGGCAGTTAGTGGCAGTGTCATCATCGAAGCAAATTAAGATTGATACAGACAATTAGGAGTTTGAGCTCCCCAAGAAAGGTGTGCAGAAAGGAGTGAAAGGAGTAAAAAAAATCCATCTTCATTTGGACCTGGCCCTGTCACTCCACAATGAAACTGTTCCCTTTATCTGGGGCTTCCGAGACTGCACTTGTAATTAAGTCAAGACTAAGCATTGGTTCAGTTAATTACGCTTTTCCCCCCCTCCTGTTCCGTCCTTCATTCCACACCGCAGCGCCAACAAACTGCCAATGCGTATCTGCATTCACTTCCAAATCACAGTGCAAAAAAAGTACAGGAAACACTCACTGTGCCAACTCAATTTCTCACTATAAATATAAATTGTAAATCTTGTTACGTTTGGTACTGTCGATTTTCACATTAGCATATATTTTCACATTGTGCAATAATGCAAAATGCATATTATAATGACGAGACTATGAATGGAATTTTAGTTGAAGAACAGCTGCCAGATTATCAATTCCAGCACTCATAATAAGCAAATGATGGTCACACGAATCATTAAGTAAATACTTTTGTTAGTGACAAACAATGAACTTTAAAAAAAAATTAACCCTGGCCTGGCCATTTGGGCTTACCTAATTCTTTTCCTGTAGAATTCAATATCGCCATCGTCTTTGTACTTCTTCACCTTGACTTTGCTCTCAGCGTCCTCATTGTCAGAACTGCTCGGAAGGTATTCGTCGCTCTCATCCTCCTTTTTTGATTTCTTGGTTTTAGATTCCTTCTTCTTATAAGGCTTGAGTTCATACTCTTCTTTTTCATCCTGCCAGAACTCATCATCGCGCTCTGGTTCATCAGGATCCATAAGCTCATCGCTAGGGACATACTCAGAGCCCTCGCTTTCTGTGCCGTTGTCCCTGTAGCCCTTCCGTTTGTTCTGGGGAAATTCTTTCTCAGTTTTGGGCCTTGCTTTGGGGTGAGCCTTAAGGGCAGTCCTTTGGAGTTTCCGCATTCGTTTCTCCAGTTTCTTTTCTTGCTTGGAGGACACATTGTTTTTTGCGATGTCAGTTGAGGAACTCCTGGAGACCTTCCCCTTTTTCTTTGGGGTTGGTTTCTTTCTTCTCTCTGCTATCATGGCCTGGTCCGCAAGGTACTTGTCAAAGCCTGAGTTTTCGCTGAGCATCACCTTGCGTGGTTCCTTCTTCTCTTGCTTCTGAGGGATGCGTGTGCCGAAAGGTGTCATTTGACCTGTGCGGATGAGCTCTTCCCACTCCGTCTCCTGAGAAGGCATAAGCATGCTGCCCTGAGTGGATGGGCCTGCCTCTGATACACACACAAAAACAACAGTTAAAAGTTTTTTCATCGTCTTTGTTCATCATTTTATTGTTCTTAGTGAAACGAAGGTTAATTCTGGAAGAAACTTTAATGAGCAGTTTAATAAACTTTAGGGGTCATCGGCACTGCAATATTGCTCTATATCAGCTATACAAAGCTATATTAGTGTGACCTTTCTATAAGTATTCTAAATAAATGTCAATACAGTAAGAGCATAAAGACTCTATTATCAGTTAAGGGAAAATAAGAATGATAAAATCCTGGGGGAAAGAATAAAAAGCAAAAACTTCTCCATGCCTTGCAACTTGCCTCAAAATCAATGCCTCTGCAAAATTTAACTTTTATTAGGCCAATGGCAGTATGTATGAGGTTTATGAGAAAACCATTTAAAACCATTTATACAACTATTTTAGACTGAAACGTGCTTTAATCTTAGTTAGAAGCTAAGATTACTATGTTTTATATGGTAAATAAATTTGTGGGAAATCTGATGTATTTTTAAAAGGCACAAACTGATAAGCTACAGCATTTTAAGCATGTAAGTGCTCCTCAAATAGTGCAGAATGACACCAGTAATAGTGTGGAGCAATGTGAGTGAATAAAGGATAATTTATGACCTCCACCATTTTATATCTGAACTGTGTGCGTTTATATTTACGGTGTGCATAGCGTCCTATTCATTCATTTATTTATTTAACTCTTGAAATGAAATAAACAGCCAGATGTGGCAAGTTGTCTCAGTCATTCTGAACTTGTTAATTGTGAATAACAAAAAGGACACCGTCACAATGAACATGGATCATCTTTATGAACTCCTGCTCTCACACTGGTAGTGATGTTTCTGAGTGTGTGCATGAAATTTATGTCTCACTGCTGCCACCTTTCGCTAGTGCCAAAAGTGGGACAGTTCAACTCTGAAGCACTCTTACACTCCTGCTCAGATATGAGTAAATTTAAAGTAAAAGGATCTTGCGCATTGCTCCCATTCTTTATTTATGTGTGTTGCTATTTTATACATGGCACTGATTGAAAGCATGATGCTCAACATTTAAGCACCAGGGCCTGGTGGCAGGAGAAATAAAGTAAATGCATGATATAAAAATAAATAAATAAAAAAAGCTATAATGTACCATAACACACTCCTGGTTAACGGTACTGGGCAAACTCCTACTGTATAAACGTGACTGTATTTTATTTTTACCCGTCTCATCCTCAGTCAATAACTCTGCCTCGAGCTTCTGAATATCATCTCCACTCAGAATGGCCTGTAACCGCCTCTGCTTGGCTCGGATCTTTTTTAACTGCTTCTCCTATAAATGATAAAATGATTCCACAACTTCCCAACATGCTGATTCAGAGATCTAACCATGCTTTATCATCACCGGAGCTAAAATGTCAAAGTTTGATAGATTACACGTGGTCACATCTTTTGCGGAAAGTGATAAAAACTTAATTACCTTGTTCTCCTTTTGCCTTTTGACAGAGTCGATTTTCCGGCTGATGTCCTTGCTGGAGGCAGCATGAGGAGTAAGCTGCTCTAATATCTTGTTGATGTGTTTTAAAGCGCTTGTGCATGACCTAACAATATGCAATAGAACATACAAATATTTGGTGTGGAGAAGAATAAAGACTGTGTATTACTTTACAATATTAAAAGATCAAAAAAAGCTTGAGCCCATCCACTTATTAAACGTATACCGTGGTATACAAAATATCACCATGGCCCTAATACTATAGGTTTGCACACAAAATATAAAAACAGGGTATAAATTAAGGGGCACTAATACCAGGTACAAAACCAATGTTATGATAAAATATTAGCGCTACAAATATCCATTAAAATAAAAAAAAATATCACTACTTGTGTTCTTGGTTCACTTCAGCTGATTTAAGTGGACTTTCCGACCTCAGTGGGTTCTGCCATCTGGGTTCATTTCTTTAACATTTGTGAATTCTCTAGATGTCCATATAACCTTTTTGATCCCAATGTTTTCCTCTCCATTGTTCATATGATGTTACAGCTGAGCAAGGTTAAAATATTTACATCATATGAGTGTGAGACGTTGTGTACTTGACATTTGAAGTGAGCATTGCATTAGGTACCATTTACCAACTTTTTACAAAGCACAACAGATGCAAAACAACCTGATGGTGTTTTTTTCTGTTTTATGCTTTCTGTCATTTTGTATACCTTACTGTGCAAAAGTCATGAGACACCACTAATTTCTTCTTATTTTGCTTCCAAAGCCCCAGATTTATATAATTATATTATATTTTGAATGTATTCTTAAGGATTTTTTTGCACTCATTTTGAGTCAAGTTCCTGTACCCGACCAGATTCAGAGGAAGGTTTTTGTTTGTTAAGCCACAAAGTGGCTATGAATCAATCATAAAAAGGTCATAACTTAAGGCTTGAACCAGTGAGAAACTGGTGCAGATGACGGTGGATGATCAGGCCAGTGCTGATCAATGCTGAGTGTTTGGAACAGAAGAGAGGGGAAATGAGGTTGCTGAAGTTATTACATAAGGACTTTAGGCAGTTTGCAGCCTGTCACAGTAGAACATTTGTTTATATTTCTTTAATTGAATATGCATAATTTCATTTAATTTCTATATGAGGAAATGTGGGGTGGCGCAAGATGTTTTTTCCCCCCAGTACAGTACATTAGATCATACATAAAACCCGATCTGATACTCATTTCAGTACTACAGCTTGGAGTACTCTTTCACCTGGATCCAGACCTTTTCCAGGGATGACATAGCAGTTTAAAAGGCACTATTCACCCCTATTCTCACGCTCATTTGTGAGTACAGAACATTTAGCATAAACAATCAACTCCTTTCAGGGGCATGAGGTAACCTAAGAACTCAGGATCAAACATGGGACCAGGAAATTCAGGACAGCGTAAATAACCACTAACTTCAACAACGTCCATACCTGACATCATCCAGGACAGATTCATACTCTTTCGCCGCATCTGCCCTCGCCGTGGCCTCATTGGCCTCCTGGAAGGCTCGGTCAACCTGCTGCAGGACTCCTTGCTCCAGAACATCCTGATCGTACACATCCACTCCCAAACCCTGGAGCTCGGCGGCTTGATCATTCTGAGAGACCGCCTGGATCTCCTGACGGTTGATATGGAGCAGGAGCTGTGATTTTTTGGAATTTTCAGAGGCAGCATTACCAGGGCAGGCTGTAGGAGCTGGTGCTTCCTGGCTCCTCTCTGGAATGCTGAGGGCACTCGATGCCCAGCTGGACCCATTGTCCGTTTCCTCACTTGCCGGACTGGACAATGCAGGACAATCTGGGTCTTCATTATTGTCTATAGGCATATTAATGCAGCTGGAAACTGGAATGAGAACACCAGAATGCAAAGAGATACGTCATGAAGGCTGTTTAAATGTCAGACACAGCAACAGGTGTCCAAGCCTTTTCTAGCATAAGTGCACAACGAGACTCCTCCCCCATTACATACATACATACATACATACATACATACATACATACATACTCATATACACACACCGGCACACACTACCAGCAGGTGTGGAGCTCATGTAAAAGGATAACTACACAACTTATCAAAGCTTTAACTGTTTACTAACTACAACGTCACAAAACCCCTGTCTAAGCTGACTTTGATACAAGATGAGATTTCAAGCTCGTCTCAGTGTCCCATTGTCTGTTAGCCAGCAGCATGCTAACTGCTAGCTAGCCAGGAACTAGATATTACAGCACGTTTCTAAATCTATCTAATCCTATATAACAGTCAAAAAAGGATATCCAGACAAGAACAAACCTTCTGAGCGATCTGGTTCTGTTCAAACATTTATTCGCTTAAAGTCGCTTTCTTGACAAGTGTACTACTCACAGCACCTAACCTAGCTACACGACCCACCACGTAAGTGCTTGTGAACGGAGGAACAACAACTCGACATCTGTCTTGCGAGGTGAATTTTCAAAATAAAAGTCAAAGGAAAAACCTGTTGGTGTAAATCTTCGTAGTTGTACTGAATTAAAATTGAAGAAGTTATGGTCAATAACATGTTCTTCGAGCCGAGGTTTGTACTAGGATTCAGACCTCTATATATGTAGTCATTGCAAGTCTATATATAAGTCTAAATAAGCAATTGAAAATTTCCAGATCATTTCAACAACATTTATTGTCAATTGTAGACCATTTGAACTTTGAAGGCTGGGTATGTTTCCTTGTATTTGTATATATTAAATAATATGTAATCAGTTGTTAGTGAATCTTTTTTTGGGGGGGGGGGGGGGCAGAGAACAGAGTAATGCAGTTGTGTGATGTATTACAGGTAAGAGGTAGAAGTGGATGGATCTGAACCTGTGAATGTTCCGGTACCTTCACTTGGATGGAAGGAGGTCAAAAAGTTTGTGACTTGGGTGGGAGAACCCTCTCACGATGTTGTGTGCTCTGCGAAGACATCTGCTGTGGTGAAGATGTTCAATAGCCAGTAGTTGTGTGCCAGTGATGTGCTGGGTGATTTTCACCACCAGCTGTAGAGCTTTTCTTTCTGACACTGTGGAGCTCCCATAGCAGATGGTGATGGAGTTGGTTAGGATACTTTCAATGGTGCAACATTAACATAAACTTTCTAGAATCAGGGAAGGTAAATGATGTGTATAGCTACCTTAAAGAAAAAACACTAGATTACTGGTATATTAATTATTCTAATTTATTAGAAAAGCATCAGGGTCTGGATAGAACGGTCACTCTGTCCAGGTCCAGACTGCGGTCAGCCATTTAATGATGCCTGGTGTAGTCTATTCTTAAAAACGCAAAATTGAGGATTTGCCATTGCATATGTTTGTATGTATATATCTTATTTGTAAAAGAAAATAACTTAAATTTTGTGCACAAATGTGGATAAGCACCCTCAGGGAATGTCATCAGATATAAAGCGGCTTTATAAAAATGTAAAGAAAAAATCCTGTCTAAAGTAGGGAGTTTATTAAAACATCTCCTTTGTCAATATACCACTTATCTTGTATGGCGGCCTGGAGGGTACACCAGGGAACTTAGGGCACAAAGCAGGGTACACCCTGGATGGACTGCCAATACTCTTTAAATATCACTCAAATGTAATCTGTTTCCTAAACTATACACCACCTCTAGATGGCAGCAGTGAGCTGCTGTGGTGTCTCGCTGCTGCTCCTTGTTCAGCCAGTGAGATATCAGCTCTGAGTTCACACAGTCCCTTATTCTGTCATTCAGGATCATTCAGCAAAACCCCTATTTTAGGTAATCCCTCCCGAGATCTTTTTTTTTTCAACTACACGTTGACACATTTAAAGATTTATTGGGATTGTTAGATGTTGGTAAACTACCCGAAACTTTGTTTTTATAGGAAAGCACTCCTTATTAGAGTTCAACAAAGCACTATTATTATTATTATTATTATTATTATTATTATTATTATTATTATTTCACACACATTCTGTATACCTCTTATCCTGTACAGGGCCATGGGAGGTGTGGAGCCCATCCCAGGGGAGTCACGGTACAGGTGAGGTAGACTCACACACTAGGGGCAATTTGAAAACTCAAACTCCAACCCTGGATGTGTGAGGCCACAGTACTAAATACTGCTCTATTATAATCAATACGGTAGTAGTTTTTCCCCTTCATTCATCTTCTATACCACTTATCCTGAACAGGGCCGCGGGGGCATGGATCCTATCTCGAGAGACTATGGGCACAAGGGAGCATACAACCTGGACATTCTGCCAATACACACACACACACAGACACACACACAGACACACACACAGACACACACACACAGACACACACACACACACACAGACACACACACAGACACACAGACACACACACAGACACACACACACAGACACACACACACAGACACACACACACAGACACACACACACACAGACACACACACACAGACACACAGACACACACACACACACACACACACACACACACACACACACACACACACACATACACACATACACACACACATACACACACACACACGAGACCTGAGGTGGAAATCAAACCCTTAACCCTGGAGGTGTGAAGCTATCTATCTATTTAGCTCTGGTGATACTCCACTGCAGGTATCTGCATTGTTTATAGAATTTGCCTAATGGAGTGAACTGCAAAGATGTAGTAACAATATACAACATGACATGTTACAAATCTGCATTCCTCATGAATTAACTTTATTCTTTTTAGAAATTTGTAATAAGGAATTAACACCCAGCTGAGGACGTATTGAGTGATATTTCCGTCCTTTAGCTGAACTCATGTTGACCTCACTTGTCGATGTTTTTGCTACACTGGCTCTTTCACTGGTTTCCAATTTGTCCGTTTTATATAATCAGTTTAATTGTACATTTAGTTGTATGCGCATGGCAGTAATGAGATGTATTACCTTTTCTTGATATCGAGTAAGTTGTACAATTACGGGGGGGAAAGCATATTCCATGGTAAATATAGAAATTCTGTAATTTTACAAAATAATTCAGATACTAAAAAAAGAAAGACCTGTAACGCACATCCTGATCGTCTTTGCAAAGAAATTTCGGGTATTTCCACCTCATGTCCATGTTCCAGGTTAGGCCTCTAGATACAGAGACCTTGACATAACCTTAACATGGATTAAACATTTCCTGAGAGATAATGTGCTTTAGTGAGTGAGTGAGTGAGTGAGTGAGTGAGTGAGTGAGTGAGTGAGTGAGTGCTATGTACTTATTATGGATTTTTTAAAATATCTGTTGTTATTATCTTCATGTCATATGATATCTTTATGTCTGGATGTTTCACACACACACACATACATCTTTACGTTTTTGGTATATTTAGGTTAGCTTGCCTTAGACTCTGCAGTGACGCTATTAATTAACCTGTCAGCTCTTTCCGCCCATTTGTAGTTTTAACCCCTGAATTAAAGTCATATCAGAGTTAGGATTACTTCATTCTGGGGCCTCTCACTGATTAATCTGTAATTCACAGAGTGTGTCTATCACTCTATTAATATGTGTAACAGATCTTTATTTATAAAGAGTACTGTAGAGCCAGAGCTACAGGTAGTTGAGGGTTATTCATTTTGAATCCAGAATGGTGGCTGGCCAAAGTACACTATAAATATAATAAGACTCAAATAAAGTCATGTTCACATTCCTCTTGTGTGTCCCAACCTGGATTTGGAAAATCCCTTCTGCTGATGAGAATCCTTTTTTTTTTTTTATAATTTTGTTTATTAGGTGTTGAGTAATTCTCCTGGCATACGATTATTTATCCACCCATAGATAATGCAAGTGATTGCCTGTTTTAAAATCAAAGTATAAAATCAGATATCATTGCTTAAGTTCAGACTGCATCATAATTCTATATGCTGTTTGTTCTGTTTACAACAGCAGCTTTATATTTCATTGCCTTATCTGTTCTGTATCACTCATATTTTCTTTACAAATTGCTTTTAAATTGGAGGGCTGATCATAATATTTATATTGTAAGTACAGATAACGATAAAGTTACAGACGTGATGTATAAAGGAGATGAGGGAAACACAAAAAGTGGGAATTGAGTTGAGGTGCCAGTTACAGTGCAAGTCTCTGCAGGATACTTGGTAAGTGACACGGTTCAGATGAAGGCAATGTTCTCTGCTGTTGTTTGGGCAGTCAAGTGGAAAGCGTGTGCTTAAGTGAACATCAGAGCCAGCAAAGAACAAGTTCAGAGGTTTTCTTACGTTTTTGTAAAAATTCTGTTATTGTAATTTTTTTAACCAAAGCCTTGTCTATTGAATGTACTGTATTTAAAAAAAAAACAAAAAAAAAACATCTGCATCATATTTTTTTACTAGAAGCAGTCAAGTTTTATATCGTCTTGTATAGTGTTTATTTTCTTCAATTAATGTATTCCATTAGGAATCTTGTTACCATTTAGTGGGAAAAGACTGTTTACAGCTTTAGTATTCATAATAGAGCATTGTGTTACATTTAAGGTGAATTTTCTCCTAAAATGATTTTGAGGAAGTAGACACCCCTCAGTATAAACTCGGTTAAGGTACTTTTACACAGCTGTACCAAATGTACTACACTGATGCTCCTCTGAGACTAATATTTCCACTCAGTAGCACTTCAGGTTCTGATGCTGAGAGTTTTTTTTCGTTTGTTGGCCGTATCAGTTGCAGGCAATAATATTTATAATGGACTATTTACTTACCATTTTTAATAACACGTGAACTCTGTAATCTGGATTCTTAATAGCACCCAAGAGTGCAGGATTACAGAAATAATGTTTGAGACAAGGTAAATGTCTACATGTGTAAAGCTGAAGGTGTTTCAACAAGACGCCATAAATATGTCTCGCGAACCCGTGTCATGTAAGTGGAATGCACTGATTTCACAGCCTCTGCCTCGTCCATGGCGAATGCTTTTTATTACTGAAGCATGATAACACCAGTCTTACATAAAAGTGCATTTGAAGCGGATTTATTGAGAAGCCAGTCATCGATTCAGAACTGTTTTTTTACAGAATCATTAACTAATTTGAGTAAGTAATTCATAAGTATGGTTTTGTGTTGATTAAAGATTGAGGTCATCTTGAGTTTGGGAGTAATCCACAGGGGTTTCCATTTTCAGAGAGGGTCTGTTCAGGAAGCAAACACCTATCATGCCATTGACTATACAAAACCCTTGTAAGAGCCCTTTTCTTTCTAAGAGGGTAATTTTTAACTACATACACTTATACTAAGTAACCACTTTATTCTGGTCAGGGTCACAGTAGCTTAAGAGTTTATCCTGAGATCTCTGGTCTTTTCTCTGGGTTTTCAGGCTTGAACAATGTGCTAACAGGATTTTTGCAAACGTGTTAATTTATTTTTCTCTTTAACACGACTGTACACTCCAAGAAGGGCATTATGGACAATATGGCCATAAGTATTTAGAGATCTGATGATCACCCCCATATGTAAGTTTGCCTAGAAACCTTTTGTATGCTGTAACATTACAGTTTCTCTTCACTGGTACTAAAAGACACAGAAGCTGTTTTATAATGCCAGTGCCCCTGTGCACAAAGCAAAGTTCATGAAGACATGGATTGGAGTGAAACAACCTGCAAAAAGCCTTGACCTCAACCCCATTAAACACCTTTGGGATGAACTGGAATTGAACTCATCCTATAACCGTGCCCAACCTCATTTATGCTCTTACAGCTGAATGAGCACAACCCGCACAACCAAGATCAAGTGGAAAGACTTATCAGAAGATTAGAGGCTGTAATTACAGTAAAGGAGGACTAATTCAGTGTTATCACCAATGGTATGGAAGTGGCCACACATGGGCGTGATGGTCAGGTGTCCACATACTTTTGGACATATAGTGTTTCTCTTACTTCTCTTTTCTGATACTAGTTGCTAGTAATCTCAATATGGTTGTAATTACACTTCACCTCCAGCTATATCACTATGCTTCTGCATATGGTTCAGGTGAACAGTTGCCCATGATTAATGGCTTTGGTCTTTGCAACATATCTGGCTTGGAATCTTCCTGTCCATTCCCCACCCTGTGCTCTGCTAAATATACACCTGCAAGCAATTTCATAAAAGGAAGGTGCATTTGATCCTTGTCTGAGCTGGCACATCTATTGATAGTCCTAATGGAGTATTGAGGTTTTGTGGCTGCTGGTCTTTCACACCTGTGTCGAACAACTGTCCACCCTCTTAGTAGACTCGTGTCTTTCTTCAGCTGCTGTTCAGATGGTTTGGATCCTGTATTGTACAAACAGTGTACAATGCTTAGCTTATTGGGCTCGTGCCACCATATGTCCTCGCCTTGGCAGTATTAAAAATGTAACACATGACTCCCAGAGCGCTGTAACACTTATCAAATCGTAGCCATGTTATTGTTACCTCGCTGCTCTGCGTCCCAGCGGAGCATAAAAGTTCATGAAACACGAGTGAAAGCAGCTGTAGTCTAAATAACAATTAGCCCAAATGACTAGACATCCACCCCAGGCAGTTAAGCGTTGCGACTGTAGTCATGTATGAGTGCGTGCTAAAATATGCTGCGTGTGCATTAGTGGCATGACCAGTCCCACTCACTGACATGAATACAAGAGCTAAAGTTTCTTATTTGAAGGAGCTTGTTCCTGGCTGATTAATAGCTAAAGATATGAGTGAACAACCACAACACAACATGTCCTAATCTACCATCTGAACATTGGGTGATACTGAGCAGGCTGCATGCTTCAGCTCTTAGTAAAATAAAGGGCTTTTTGTTCCCATGTAAAGGCAATGATATGGGACGGCAAGTTCTTTAAAACCCAAATGAAAGAGGAATGATCATCAGCACAGTGACGTATAGCAAGAATTGTAATTTTCCTGCTGAATGCGTTTTCATTCACGGGATAAATGCGGCAAAACGAGATAAAATGTACAAACGTCTAATGAAATTATAAATAAGAAAAATGGACTCATGTAAGTCCAAATGCTTTGAAGTATAGCTCCAAAGGAAATTCAGAGTTCTGTGGTTCCAGATAAATTTTGGAGATATTAGCCCTTTTAGATTCCGAAACATAAGGAGCATATGGTCCTAATTCTTTCCAAGTGTTTGGAGCCTTAGAGTGAGAAGGTGGAGTCGCATCCTCAACCTCCTCATAAAACAGGTCAAAATCTTTAAGATAAATTCGTGTTTTTCAGACTTTAGAGTGACCCACTGGGCACACATTGTTCCTGCAGGAAATGTGTTCTTATTTATTGTTTCTCTCCCCTGTGAGACCTCCTCTGAATGTTTTCCTCTCCTTTTATGAGAATTTAGTCCTGACAGTATTAAGTAACCATCACAGATCCCTGTGTACCCAAGCGTTTTTTTTTTTTATTACATTTAATTTTCTGCTGTAGTGACACAATAGAGATTAATCGCGAATAATCTTTTGTTTTTGCCACATACAGGAAAATGGGATTTAGGCTTATCAAGCTTTTAGCTTGAGTTATTGTTCAGTTTTAGTCTTATATGGAGACATTCTTTATAAATAAGACCACTGGAGCCCACTGGTAGCATATAATATGATAACATATTCCCACAAGGTCTATTTGTTTGCAGCAGGCCCTAAAGTTCCAAATGCAGAGATGAGCATTAGTTCAGAAAAGGAGGTGAAATCCTGCTGATGAAAACGGATTACATTATATCCAGTTCACATTTTTGTTTGTCTTCAGTTTGTATTTTGAATTATTTTTGGCAGGAACATCTGTAGGCATGCTATGAAATGCACTGGCTTTATTTAATAAACAATGAAGGCTGAATTCATCCAAATGTGTTTTACTTCATATAAACACCAACTATGTTTTGATTCCTAGGCAATACTTTTATTACATTTACATAAGCACATGAGTCTGTGCCATTTTTTTGTTGAAACCAAAATTTACTCTTGAAATTTGATAAGGAAGTTTAATGCCTTAATATGATAATAAGAATAAATCGCCAATGTTAGTAAATACAGTTTATAAAGCATAGGCAGTAATACATGCTGAAATAGGCTTGTTTATGTTTATATTTTGGTTCTCAAAGGATTATAAACTTACAGCCCAAAATCCTGGAAAGCTTAGTTATTGAAGTTAATCTATTAAAATGTATAAAAACAAGTTAAGAAAGAGGAGTGGGCTTATGCCTCTATTTTTTGGTTTGTTTGTTTGTTTGTTTGTTTGTTTGTTTTCTTTTGCCAGCAGTAGGTTTTATTGTGGTATTTTTGTTTCTAGTCATTGCTAAAGTTGTTTGATGGTCACTGACTGTGATTGAGCTCTGATATGGTCAAAACTGGTCCATGTAGTGTAGTTAAAGTGCAGCACTTTTTCAAGTGTGTGTGTTGCTTTTGTTGAGGGAAAAACAATCTCTCCTTTACAGCTTTATGAGATTCAATTTTTAACATTTATAATGAATTATTTTTTTCTTTTAATAATGCATTATTATCCTGATCATGGCTGGGAAAAGAAAAGTAGTGCTCACACATACAGTCACATCTATGGGCCATTCAACTTTGTCTATCCACTTACCAACATGGTTTTGAGAGGTGTAAGAAAAAACAACGAGGATGCGAGAAGAACATGCACAAAAAAACCCACACCGACAGCAACCTGGGCTCAGAAGCCGGGAGATGTGACCACCATGCCTCTCACATAAATTTTAGCTTCAGCTAAAGCTATTCGTTATAAAATCTCATATATGTGTGATAAACTTTCCTTGAGCGGAATTATGTGCAACAGAGTATGCTAAACAGTGATTACTGTTAATGCTACATGATGCCAAATGTAAGTAACTACAAAATTTACTATTATAATTATGGGGATAAGCATTTAATGTTAAAAAGAAGGGATAAGAAATGTGTGGTTGGGTTAAATTGCATTTGCTTTATGGAAGTGTGCACTTGGTTCCTGGCCAACATCTTAGCAGTCCATTATCTCTAATGAGACAATCGTGTGTGGCATTGTCCTTTACAAGTCTGGTGACTGATTCAGCAAAATCATGATGTCTCCATAAAGATTCCACTTAGGGGCAGGAAGCAGGGTTGTATGAGGTTCAGCAGGCAGGAAAACTGGGTTAGCTGGGGTGTAGTGCAGCCACTTTCACATCCTCTTTTACTGAACAGTGATTCGTTTGGGGAAAAAACAAACTGATGGAGAAAAAGTTTACCGAGCGGTCAGTTCATTTGTCCTGGGCTTTGTTTTAATCTTCTTAACAGACAAATTGAACAGTACTGTTAAGACTTTGCAATTATCCACTTGAGAATTCATAACATCCCAAAGCTTTGCTTTTGTGTTTGTGATTTGTGCTAGATATCTAACATTTATACAGTCTCCAGCCACTTGGTGCAGCATTTATTACTGCTTAGAACATCTTTTTGTGTGCAGAATGTGCAGCCAATGGCAAGAAACCGAGATGCTTGATTGGGCTTCAGGTTCAGGGGGCACACTATGTCCTTGGCCTTAAGAGGTCGGTCAGGGCCAGTGAAAGGACACAGGATTTTTGTGCTCATGGGGTACCATTAATCTTCAAGTCTTTTTTCCAACGTCAGCTGCTGGAACCCTTCATTTGTTCCAGTGTCTGGATGAGGCTGAACGAGCGAGTGAGGTGGTTTATTTTTTTTTTTTTTTTTTAACTGGTGGAGTAGATCCACATCAGGCCCCTACAGACGATTATTTCGATGTGTTCCAGAGCCAGATTGTTCACATATCCTAGGCTTCGTACCAACTGGACAGGGAATAAGCCTAGACAAAAGTAGTTTATGTTTCCTGCAGGCCTATGAGTGCATGCTCTGAAACTTAAAAATGTAATTTACAGTGAAAGATTGGCACATGCTCACAGTCTTTCTATAAATGAAAAAAAAGGAACATGACTTCCTTGACCTGTTGGAAACAGACACTGCACTTGAGGTACTGCACTTGGTATTTAGCCTACTGTAAATATAACTGATTCCTGTATTTAGTGCCTCTTTAGGAATCGGTTGATGCTCATAATTTTAAGATCTTCTTGACATTTTTCTAAACCCAAGTGGTGAACTACAGTAGTGCTATCATTGTTTTCCACTCAATTGTAATATTTTAATTTCATCCCATGCATGTACACGGCATATTGGGATATATCTTGCTCCAAATATTTCAAACCATGCAACTCTGATCCCAGAACACAATGTAAAAAAAAAAAAGTAGAACTGCCAGCACAATAATCAAGGAATGTTAATTCTGGTTTTCGTAGTTCCTCAACATCAGCTACATCACCTAAGTTTATAACTGATCTTACCTAGAATTACACAGGTGTGCATTTATTATTTTATGTGGTCTGGAACCTGGTCACAACATTTTCTAACAAATTTAGTTGGTTATTTTTACCAATATGTAAACCAGTAGCCCAAATTTAACTGTGCCCTTGACCAGGCAGTTGCTAAGGACGAGTGAATGAACCTTGTAAATGCATCGCACCATGAGTCACATTCATGTTAATGAATGTGGTCCTTTTGTGTCCTGCAAGCTTCATGTGTGACTGCTGGTTCACACCCACAAGCTTCAAAGCAGATTTCCTGAAATTAAAAACCTGCATCCTGGGGAATCTCATGTCTAAAGTTTTATTTAAGAGGATTAGTTATGAAGTTTACACTTCAAGTTCATTAGCTTTTTTTCTTATTAAATCAAGTTGACTTTATTCAATTATATGTAAGGGATTTGTCTTTGTCTGTTTTGTAGATTTCTTCAAGTTGCTTAAATACACTGAAGCCATATAGCCTTTATGGGTTTAATGAACACATTTATTAAATCGACTAAATTTAAGTTACATTCTGTGTAAAAGCCTTAGGCACAGATACAGTGTTCTTGTTCTTATTTAAGCAGTTAGAATGACAGTTGAGCAATAAATATTTGTGACAATAGAAAACATAATCTACAGTATATTTCATAATAAATCCGTAGTTATATATTTTGGAATGGGAGGGTTGACAGGGTCTCATAAATCCACAAGGTTCACTGCACTGAGAGTGTAAAAAAAGAGTGAAACTATGAATGATTATCACAAGCAAATGCTGACACTAACCCAAGGCCTGAGATCAGAATTAATACATGCTCAGGAGTCAAGCAAACAACACAGGGGTTATGTAACATTTATCGTTAAGACATAACAGGAAGATAACCCTTACTGACCGTAACACTGTACATTATGGGAGTACTTAGGACCAGCTCAACAAATTTGATAGCGATTTCTATGAGATAATTAAGTTTCCTGCAGACCTCCTGGTGTCGGGCAGTGTTGCTAGATGGTTAAGTTTTGATGGAGTGCATCAGAATTTAACAAGGCATTCATTTTAAACAAGCAAAAACAAGCATATTTAAACTAAATTAAGTCTGGTGTATTGTTTGTATCCTGGAAGAGAAGGATTGACTTGGCACTGTGGAATGCTATGTTCCCTTTCAAAAGCTACACTCAATGCTGCGTGAAAACGCTATGGGAACATCTCTTTGTTGCCCGGTTGTGAAGCCTGTGCATGTCAAACCCGCCGAATACCTTCGGCTTATAACCTGTGCCAGGCATGACGTCACCGAATAAGGTGCACCTGCAGGTTATAAATAGGAGTGAACCGGAAACATCCTCAGATCTTTTTGTCTTCAGGACCGACTTTGTGTTTGCGTGTGTGTGTGCAACAGAATCACGGTAGGAAAGAAAAACTTTACTTACCGATAATGGAAAGATATTAAGGCACTTCGCGCGCGGCTCGCTTTCTTTAAAGAGAAACCGCGAG
>JAAGKR010000197.1:0-43750 GCA_011419295.1 Clarias macrocephalus | reverse complement strand
CCTGTTCCCTGATAAAGCGGGAACGAGATGCTGCGTTCCGATGCCGCACTGCTGGCGTGCCTGGACGTCCTTCAGACAAAATTGACCTGAGGATGTTTCCGGTTCACTCCTATTTATAACCTGCAGGTGCACCTTATTCGGTGACGTCATGCCTGGCACAGGTTATAAGCCGAAGGTATTCGGCGGGTTTGACATGCACAGGCTTCACAACCGGGCAACAAAGAGATGTTCCCATAGCGTTTTCACGCAGCATCTCGTTCCCGCTTTATCAGGGAACAGGGTTACAGCCAAGTAACCCGAGACGTTCTTGGCTGTGTTTCACTGCATCTCCTGTTTTTACTGGAAAGTGACCAAAGTGTCAGCACCTGGCAGTGATGCCAATCAGGTGGAGAAGGGTCAATAGAAACTTTGTGTGTGGCTGAATTTTTAGCTGGTGCTATTTCCCTTTCTTAGTACCACATTTTTAATGATTGCATCAGCTCAATATCAGGCTTCAGCTAGAGCTTGTCACCATGTTTAATAATATGTTTAATTACATTAATATATGTAATAACAATTCCATATTCATCAATTTATAACAGCTAATGGTTAATGAGTGCATAATTAGATTACCTAAAGGAAAAGGTGTGAAAGGGTTAAAAAAAATTCACTACAATTAACCATATTCAAGGTTGGGGGGTAGCTCAGTGGTTAAGGCATTGGACTACGGTTCAGAAGGTCCCTGGTTTAAATCCCACAATCACCAAATGTCCCTGTTTGGCCCTTGAGCAAGGCCCTTAACCTTCAACTGCTCGGATGTATAATGAGGTAAAAATGTAAGTTGCTCTGGATAAGGGCGTCTGCCAAAAGCCTAAATGTATTCATGTTGGCTGTAACACATAATTGTTATGTACATATTTGTCATTTGCAATAGAGAGGAATAATTAAAATATATGAAACTATATTTACAACATATATGCAAATATAAAACGTAATTCTTGCTAAACGAGTAAGTGATGATACATAAATGAATTCTCAATTTAAGTGCAGTGTTAAATGTAAAATAAAAATGCTGATCTTGGGTAAAATTGGCTTAATCTGTAAACCCAATGTACCTAACTTGTGTTTTCTGTAGATTATTATTTAAAGGAATTGTATTTATCTCACAAGCTTTGTATCTGATATCTGCTTTTTACTGTACCGCGTCTGCTCCCATCCACATGAGTGTGTGAAACACTCACTCCTGAGACGTGTGCAGTCCTAATGCGCAATTCTATCTTGCACAATATGATCATGCTGTTCCCTGCATAAAATAATCCCAGATGTGGTTATTCTTTTTTCATAGTTTCTCATGTAGATTTGATGTATAATGAATACTAATATTCAAATGCAAGTGAAAATGGTTCCCCACTTTTCAGTACCATTAGTAAGGTAGAGTTGATCTACAGTTGTCTATTTTGATCTTTGTTCTTGGACACATAGAATGCATTTCATTTCTCACTACAGAGTTTTCTTGGCTTTTTGTTTTGTTAAATATGATGTGGGTGTAATGCAGTATTGTCAAAAATGTTTAGCCAAAGTTTAGACATTGGCCAAGGTTAGATGGAAAGGTTCTAGTGTGATTTATGAAGCTTTTCAGTGAAGGTTATGAGAAACTTATTAAATATTTTTTTTACATAAGGGGCTCTTTACCAAGACTCAAAGAGCAAAGGATTTATACAATATAAATGTTCATATGAGGACCAAGGTGAATTACGTACTGCATACATGAATTCACAAATGAGCAAATAGTTAAATAATAAAAAAACAACTAGCCACTTGTGTCTAGTAATCTAGTTTAAAGGAGTGTCTTAGGAGGACACAAACTTTAGTCAGACAATCGCAGTGTCTATTCTTTTAAAAAAATCCCCAAAACATCACATTCTGCCAGATGACCAAAGAAATTAATAACATACATTGGGAATTATAACATTATTCAACTTGGATCTGGGCCCCTTTAGTACTGGTCCAGATCTGAGACTTTAATTTGAATCAAGGTGTACAGTATATACTGTATTTGAATTCTGATGGAGCCCAAATAAGTGGGATATATTAAACACATATGTACTGTGTCTAAATCTATTCAAACTATTGAAGAGCCAAATTTAGAGTTGAAATGTAAGTGAATGCTGTCTGTATCTGGAAGCATGACATGCTCGTAATCCCACTAGCAATGTTATTTCTCTCCTGAGCCAAGAACTCGTCTTTGGAGAGGCACTCAGTGGAATGAAATGCTATAGTACTTTTTGACTCAACCTGAGGGAGGTGAGCTGGTCATGTCAGGGAGAAATGTATGTTGGAGTCACATTTCCTTTTTTAATTTGCCAAACACTGCTGATGTCTTACATATGCGACGATCAGATGTTTTGCCAAAAGGGATGGAGTACCTTTTGCACAAATGTCTATGGAGAAATTTTGAAGAATAACCTTTGTGTAAGTTAACTTGCTCTTTAGGGAATTGCTTTTACCTTTCTGAGGCGTGGATGAAATATGTGGGACAAATGCTTAGTTTGGTCTTCTATTGTTGTTTTTGTTTGTTTTGTTTTGTTTTTTATTGGATATTATATTTGCCTGAATCACATCATTGTGATTAACCTCTAAAACTTCCAGGTGGATACCATTTTGGTTAGTTTCACTGAAGTGAAGTCACTGAATAATTCATAGTAACTACTGGATATAAGAGATAAATAGTTTAAAAGGTTAACTGATTTACTGCTCATAGCCTAAACAGGATACACAGTATAGAATGATAGTCAAAACAAATCCGCATTGGCTACTTACTTCAGCGTATCATTTTCAGTGAGCTTCAAGTTCAATTTTATGTGTGTGTATTTGTCAGATACACTTACCAGCTACTTCAATAGGAAGACATGTTCACCAGCTCATTCATGCAATTATCTAACTAGTCAGTCATATAGCATTGCCAAAGTGTATAGAGGTATAGGCCATTCATACAGGTACAGGACAAAATCTACAGTTGATGTTCACCGTTAACATCAGAACATAGGTCTCAGGGACTTTAACCACTGTGACATTGTTTCTGGTACCGGATGGTTTAGCTTGAGTATTTTACAACTTGCTGATATTCTGGGATTTTTACACACAACAATCTCTAGGGTTTATGCAAAAACTTTTCTTTTTTTTTTTTTTGGAAAAACAGGCTATGCAACATTTTTCCTCAGTTTCAGATGCCTGTGCCTTCTATAGCAATACATACCTGTTCCTGGCTGATAAGATTTACGCCAAGCATGGTCTTCTGATGTTGTAGGCCATCCACCTGAAGTTTTGACATGCTGGGCACTCCTCTGACCTTTCTCTGCGACAAGCCCACAGAACTGCCACTCACTGGATGTTGTTTGTTTTAAGCACCAATCTGTCTAAACTCTGAAGTCTTTTGATTGGATAATTGAGGGGTACATTTGTTCTTAATAAAGTGGCCAACAAGTGTGCACTTGTTTTTGAACTTCAGAGTCTGCAGCTTTAAATAATAATATCCTTAAATGTTATCATCTGGCAGGTTATTAGCCTTAGACATTTTGCAAGGAGAAGAAAAAACATCGTCCTCAAGCTGAAAGCTCGTAAAGGTCATGTCAAAAACCGACCATCCAAATATATCCTATTCTCAGTCAACCCCAAGGGAGTAAAATCTGCCAGAGAAAACAATACATGAGACGAAATTCCTAAATTAAATTGACTCTGTCTTGTGAGAATAAATAGCAGTTCTGGTTGCTGTTTGCCCTCTTGATTCATAAGTCATTTTGACAATACAATACACAATGATGTAAGGCCAACAGTGTTACACAGCATGCATGCTGAACACATTTCTGAATGTTGCTGTATGAAAAAAATATATATACCTGTAAACATTTTACTTAATGTCTAGTCTAACCTGCACTAACCATCTCAATGCTGCTTTAAAACAGAAAAGCAGGCCACCCTGCTGTTGTTTTTAGTCTAACCTGCATCAGGTGTCTGGTATCAGGTATTTGCTTTGTTGCTATCGATTGAGCTGGATCTGATTCTGTATTACCAGCTATATTTCATATTCAGTCTCTTTAGACACAAGTCCTAATTTGTTACATAGATAAAACTGTAAAAGCTTTGCTAAGCTGTATTTAAGCCAGCTTTTATTATCTTTTACACCTCCACAAGAGCACAGAGCTCTTTCAAGAAAATCTCCCTCTTAGGAAAACAAGCCCCTGGTCAGGGCGGCTTGCTAAGTGTGTGAAATCCCTGAACGCTAGTGTTTTTAGAAACTCAGTCTCCCAGAGCCAAAGGTCAGGAGCACTCGGCAGGGCTATACATCAAACTACCCCCGCAATGTAAAGCATATAAACTTCCTCCCAATTTGGATAAAAAGATCCATCTGACAGAAAAACAGACGGAGCTCTTAATAAACACCTAATTTCTCAAATGCATTGTTTTGTTCAAAAATTTATCAGTGATACAAATCTAGTTTAAAGCATTCTGGCAAAAAAAATAGCAACGCTTAATTTAAACAATAGTTACAGTGTTTATTCAATTTGAGTTTCACTTTAAAACATTTTCTTTTCCATTTTAGATGTTACAGATGGAATTCACAATCTAACTTTTTTTTTTAAGGGAGCAGAAAGGATTATCTTGTTTAGGTAGTCTACAGAAAAATATACCGCCAGCAGAATTTCAGACTTCTATTTAGTTGCTGTTTGTAATACAGAAAGCTGCAAAGAGGATTCTGTCAACAGGATTTTGAGCAATGAATAAAAAGATCACAATTTATATGACCACCCACCAGTAAACAGCAAGCCCATGTCCCACACTACTTAGCACTGACATAACTGGGAGACAGCTTTATTATAGACGGGCGTTCTTTTATTTCTGTCAGATTACTTCTGCTCCTGATCCATGTCTGCTGAGTGTCAAGACCACTTGTTGTAGAAGCAAAAAATTTATTTGACTCTTATGGACCTCCAAATAATACATTTAAAAAGAGCATACAACCTGTTATTGACTTTTTTATTGGACTTTAATTGGATTTGTACTCTTATTCCTCTAAACATTATTAAAGACTCTTCAACTGAATTTTCAACAAAAGTTTACAATCATGAGTGATTTTGTGAGATCCAGGCCTAAGTTCTAGACTTCAAGGTTTAAAGGCCACCATTACCTAACCTTTCCTAATGTGCTTAAATGTTGAGCTTTATAATGAGCACTACTCATTAAGGAATTGCTACTAATTAATACGAATTGTTACTATGCAACCTTGGGTAACTTAATAAGCAATATTAGGAGTTGCACTCTTTTTCTATTTCGCTTCATCCTGTGTACAGGGTTGAGGGGGGCCTGGAGAGTATATATCAGTAGACTTGTACACCCTGGATGGGGTGCCAATCCATCGCAGGGCATGCACAGACACACACACTGTCACTCACACACTGTGGGCAATTTGGTAACGCCAATTAGCCTAATCTGCATGTCTTTGGAATGTGGGAGGAAACCAACCAAGCACCTGGATAACATGCAAACTCCATGCACCTGGAAGTGCACAGTGCTAATCACTACACCACTGTTCGCACCAGAGTTGCTTTCATCCCTTTTATTATAGCATAGTGATTAATAACATCCACTGAGCTCTTATGACTGAGATAAATATCCATTCATCATTACCTCCTGCTATTCATGGTGAAATGGTAACCTTCCTTTATAGCATACAGCAACACAAACAAACTGGCCCTTTTGTCAAGTTGCCTTTCACATTATATGAATAATCTTAATCCTGTGGCATACATGTTTGGAAGATTTTACCATTTGAGAAAAACAAGATTTGCTCACAGAAATTATATAAATTAAAAGCCAACTCCACTATTATGGCTACTGATCACTAACGGCAGCCCCTACATTACCCTGTTGTTATTATAAACACTCTTGGATATGCCTCATTTAGAAAGAAGCTCCAACACGGACCATATGGCCTTTAAGTCAGATTACAGTAGGTAGCTCCATCCCACTCTTTGATGTAAGAATGGGGTCTTTAACCCACCGAGCAGTGAGATGTGTTTTATGTCAGCATGTTTCTGAAGTCATGTATCATATCTCATCTCTGCAGGTCTATCTAGGCTTGATGACAAAGAACACAAACAGGAACAAAGCCCTGAATTTCTGACTAGCTTGAAACTCAAATAGCTTTAATGCTCTCAGATATCTTTCTTTTGGCAGAGCTTAGTAGGTTCTATAATATGAAACCTGCAATGTTTTGTGCACGCCTCTTTTGGAATCAGGCCCAGTCATCAACCCTGGCACACGGGGCATATATTGCTGATTTAGACGTGTCCATCAACGTGGATTGTTCAAACCTGGCTCCATAAAGAAACCAGAGAGATGCCTGGTGGCCGTGCCTAGGTGTTATTCTGCTCGGAGGGTGTTTTTGGTGAGCTCTGCCACAGAGAGATGATGGGTACAGACAGAGGTAAGTGTATCAGTGCAAGCAGCAGGATGGTTAATGAATTGCCTTTTCCCTGAAACATTCATAGGATGTCACCAGAATGACATTAGCAGATAATGTTTATCAAATTTGGCACCTCTTCCGCACCCACTTCAGCACCACCACCCACCTACCGACATTTATCTCTAATACAGCACAGGCAATTTCAATTAAATGCTTGGCTCTTAGCCTTGTAGTGCAGAAAGGTGAAGCCTTTAACCATCATTTACAAATCCACTGTTATAGTCCCATCCTATTACTCTATGACAATAATATTTTTTATTTTAGTTTACTTAATAATGAAATCCTGAGGCCTGCATTAATCAATGTATTGGTAATATTGTTTGGAGAAATTAAATAGGGTCCATGGTATATTAATGTCATTAATTATGCTAATAAATAATATAATATTAACAGAGGCTTACTGAAATAAATAACTTATTTTATCATAACCATACAGCTCTATTCTATGACTTGTTGTCATGTGTTGCTAGTGGTCCAAATGCCAGTCCCCTGTCTGTTCTTGCAGGAAAGTCTGTGATAATGTCCTTGAAGTCAAGTCTTTGGACCAGTTTTCTTTTAAAAGGGTAGGTGATGAGTCCACTGAGCATTAACTGGCTTACTGTGGAGCACATATATTTTGCATATAGTTTTATTTTGTGCTCATCTATGGTTAATGTGATTGGCCCATGCACCATTTTTGCAATTCCAAAGAGGGTGTGTATTAGCTGAAATGTGTTTCCTGATAATAATAAATGTATTCATCATGTAAATATGTATATATTGTATTTTCAGTTGTATGAGACAATGAGTGAACTTCATCCCATTCAATCAACGATATGCCTTTCTATGGGCCCCACTGGGACTTGGGTCAGGGTCAACTGTACCCTCTGACCCCCCACCCCTGACGGCGTAGCCGTTAGTACATCTGTAGTCAGCAGGCGTATGGTTTAGACCATAAAGTCTGGGTGCAGTTTAACTGATTGTCCAAAAAAACTCCTTTAATACTTTCACTGCAGTTCTTGTATTGTTCCACAGTAATTGCTTTCATGACCAGCTGCCTGTGAAAGAGCATTTGGTCCTGCACGTCACCATACAGTCCTCATTTTTATAGCAAAAAGACTGGTCCACAGACTATAGGGAGGTCTCTGTTTATAGACATATGTGCTGACTTCAGAGCCATATGTGATATCAGGTTGAGAAAGAGCCTCAGATAGCAATCTAAGGCTTCTTGGTCTGCTAAGCAGTGAGCGGTCAATACAGGAGATTAGAAACTGCTTTTGTAAGATGCTGAATGCTTAGGTTGTGAGTATGTAATGGCTCTCATCTTCTGCAATCCAGGCAATGTAGCCACACCTCAGTACTCGTGTGGCAGTTAGCTACATGGCCATTAATCAGTTTGACAGTGGGACATATGGAAAACTGAAAAAAATGAGGATACATGACAGGGGACCTGATTTCTGCCACAGTGTTGGCTAACTTGGCAGGCTCAAAAGCAAACAGTGTGCAATACAGTGATGGAGACCATACTGACCATGATTCAGTAGGGTGCATGCTCTGTAGAACGAACTGACATAACAGCTTAGAAGGAGAGCTGATTTGGCGGAAATACTAAAAGCAAGTAATTGGGAAACTGATAAACTAACAGCACTTGTCAATAAATGGCAGACGATGTGAAAAGCATTGAGTCCCCCAAAAGAGTCCCCCAAGCCAGCTAGAGTGCTTGGTGCTGAGCAACAAAGAAGATTTTTTATAGCTAAACTGTGATGCAAATGCAAAATGATGCAAACTACAAAAAAAGCATAAAAGAGTCTCTAGTTTAATCTCCAGGCATCATGAAGATAAAGCCATAAGGTGTATGTTAGGTCTGTACTGTATGTCCTGTAGGAGACTAGAAAAAGAAATAAAAAGATGGCAAATATCACATAACTTGTCATCTTTATGACTTGGTTTAAGGATTTGTCATGCATACTCATGCACACATGACAACTGTTACAAAAGTGAAACTAAACCAGAAACCACTTTAATTTACAAAGTTTATTCCTTGAAAGAATTTCATATTGTACTTTTTTTTTAACAGCAGTGAGATTGCACCAAAACAATAATCTGAGTTCAGGCTCATGGGTTTTTAATTACACAGAAACTAATATCCTGACAATTTCCCATGGTCCCAAAGAACTGCACACTTCTCACCTTTACAATAACAGATGCAGCAGAGGTGTCAGATGCCCCTTCAACTCGGTGGAAAGTGCTGTTTCTACTTTGCAAACTGGTCCATGTTGGACACAAGTTTAATTTTCAAACCCTGAAGCAGATGCATTATTGAACTATTGCCGTATATTTGTTATTGTGGATTAACTGTTTATTCCAGAACAGAAAAATTTCTGAACAATGAAGGGGAATTTAGATGACGTTGTTAGAATTAAAAGGCACAAGCAACATCATGAATTGAATAATCTATTGCAGCACTAACCCTTGCTACTCATACAGCATTATGTCTTTCCAAATGAACAAACAACTTTTGATTTCTTCCAGATGAAATCACAAAGCAGTCTGGGTCTTAGTCAAAATAGCTAAGAAGTGTAAGTAGAAGGCCATAAAAAAGCTGGCTTGATTCTGAAGGAATATGTAATATGTAATAAATTTAATGACAAGCTCCGTTGCACTCAATATGTGAAGAGGAGTAATAAGGAGGTAATGGACATTTTTCTCAAAGTTATCAATAACAGTCAGAGGCTTTGTGTAAAGAATTAAACCATTTCTAAGTGGGTGAGCTTAAAGTATGCTAGCAGATGGACATCATCAGCTTCTAACGTCTTACATGGTGAGACTTTTTATAGTTATAGCAATCAATAAATTTAAAGCATTAAAATTCATAGAGAACTAAAAAATTGACTTACATTTTCATATAGATTTATGCAATTATCCAATTAGCAACAGTGCAAAACATAAAATCATGCAAATACCAAGAGTCAAGAGCTTCAGGGAATGTCCACTTCAAACATCGAAATGTGGAGAAAATGTGATTACAGTGCCCTGGTTGTTGTAGCCAGACAGGTGGGATTGAGTGCTTCAGGAATTACTGATACCCTGTCGTTTTCACGTAAAACAGCCATGAGTTTACAGGGGGGAAAATACTGACATGAATGCCTCACTGATCACAGAGGTCATGCAATCTATCTTTGCAACTGTGATGAGCAGAAAAGCATCTCAGAATGCAGAACTCATTGAACCACAAGGAGGACGGACTTCAACAGCGGAAGATCATGTTGGGTTCCACGCCTGTCAGCCAAGAACTGGAATCTGAGGCCACAAATCCCAGGGGATCAGCCGTTTATGAAATGCCTAAACCAGTGTGTCTGGTACCAATAACCATGTCATGGCAAAAGTCACTGAGATCACATTTTTCCCCCATGTAGGATGTGAGCATTAACCGAAGCTGTATCATGAGTATTAACACTGACCTTTTTTGCATGACTTTTTCTGTTGGCAGTGGCTGATTGGATAATTTCATTAATAAGCAGGTGTCAAGGTGTCTTCCTAATAAAGTAGTTGGTGAATGCTTGTTGCCATACAAGTATTGGGTATACTGTTTGTGCATGCTACCAGACCATTCAGGCATCTTTATCTTATTCCCTTTACATAATCTTAACTATCCTATTTCTTTATTATTATACTTAAACTTTTAGCTCTTTCGTTGCTGATAATCATTTGTCCACTCATTCATCCTTGTCTTTACTTTCATTCCACTTTATTTATTGTTTACTTTATTGGGTAATTTTATTTGCCATACAGAACCTTTAATTCTGCTGTTATAAAGTAGCCATTATAAATAATTAGCTTTCTCACTAATGTATGTGTTCGGGCAGGCTGTGCAGGACCAACCTCTGTTGGATATCCAATATATTCTATTTTAATTAATAATTCTATGTTTGTCATGCAGACTTTTGGGTAATAATCAGTATATTCTAGTGTCAAAGAGAAACAGAAATGATCTCAGGCATCTTACGTAACATCGCCTGCTCGCTACAGTGATCGCCAACATGACTCATTTGTAAACTTGATGGTGCGTTTCTTTGGAGGAAGCAGCTGTCAGAGATTTATACTGGTTTGTTGACTACTACGTTTAGTTCTTACACAGTTTTCCTTTAAAAGTTTGAAAACCTTTATGATTTAACTGTGACAATGAAAGAAAGCTGAATATTTGTAATCCACCGCCATGTCACACAAAGCAGTTGCATGAAATCATGTGCTCATTTAATAATATGAATGACTGATGTCTTTGGCGTTTTATGACTTTATTAGGTCAAATCTGACATTGTGGTTTGGCTTCATCTAGAGGATTGGTTAAAATCCTTTCACGAATCTCCCTCAGAATGTTTACATTGTGCAATGTGAATTTCCCCAGAGCACGCTGACATTTGATGACATAGAGAAACAATTTAGAGTTTATTTTCATACGCTTTCAAGTGTGAGCCTTCACGGTGCATGTGTTGTGTGTTAAAATATGACCGCTGGCTTTGATTTATTATTTACACAATATAGTAGCTGTTTTTCTAAGAATTTTCTGCAGGATGTTTTCTGTATGCTTCAGGGTGTTTCTGAATTAAGATGGATCTCGATTCTTGTGTATGTGGATTACTTGATTAACCTTAGTAAAGCCACTCAGGGAGATGGCATAGGAACTTTGACCTGGCATCAATTTCATCTGCATCTCCACTGGTGGGAAGTTCAGCCAGGTCATTTGGAGCACCCTGAGATTATACGGGTCAGTTACATGTGTCTACATACTTCTTTGACTCATACTAGCTGTGGCTGGCTTCTGTTTGTAACTTATGGTTGTTTCTGATTGTTGATAGATTTATTGTCCATGGAAGATTTCAGCTGTAGTTTCTACATAGTAAAAGAAATGCCAAGCATGACAATTGTGGTGGCTTTCAGCTCCAGCAGAACATACAACACTATTCTGCCTACTACACTACATTATATTTGGTGGCATAAAAGTCTGATATGATATGTGCAAGTCATATAAAGTTTTGGTTTTCGGAAAGAGTGTGTGGTAATTTTCACCCCAGTACTGAGAACAGGAACGTAGACATTTTGGCATTTCAATTAGTATTTAATTGAATTTTAGTGTCCATATACCATGTCTACTGTATCCATTATATAAATACCACGATTATGGATATTCGTTATTGCTTACATAACTGTGGGCATTGTGCATTGCTTATTTGCTGAAAATGAAAAGATTGTGCTAAAAGGAATTGTTCCATTGATCTCTCCTGTTTTTGTTGGTACAAAGGGATTTTTTCCCATAATTAAATGCACTCAGCCTATAAACAAGATGAGCTTCATGTGAGCACCCTATTTTCGTGTTGGCATCCCTTTAAACATTACCAGTCATCAGTGAGTTGTTTAGAGTTGTTTAAAGGCATTTGCCAATAGTTTACCCACAGTGTCTATGATTCAAGCAGAAAATTGCTGTAAAAGTCGTAGCTACTCACAGCTGTTAGGTATCCTTGAAAGAACTATGGAATGACTCAAAGAGTTGCCTAAATGGATGTGTACACATGAAGTACCTTATACGTTTACCAATGTCAGATTTTTGTACCACTGATTAATCAAAATGAAGAAAACTTGATACTGGTTTGGTCAGCCAAGTGATTAAAACAAAGAAACATGTGTTCCTCTGGCAGTTTATTTATCATACATTTGCATCATGTTTCCTCGTTTTGTGTTGAAGACTTGTGTTAAATATCGGCTGCAGAAGATGATTAAATCTCAATTGTTACCATATTCTCTCTGTTTCTGTAGTTTTGTGCACTTTATGTCCAATATTCGTGTTGCATTATTGTCAGACATTTGTGGACAGGTTGTATATTTTAATATTTTTTATATTTGATTTTAATGTTATATTTCCAAGAAAAGACGAGGGATTACAACATAGGTAGGACATTAGTCCATCAAAAGGAAACCAGGCACATGTTTTCTTACTACTAGGGGCAATTGGGTGTTTCTCATCCACCTACTAGGAGAATCCACCTCCTTTGAACCCAAAGGAAACACACAGAAACTCGACTCAGGAAAATCTTTCCTCATTTTGAGTCTGGGGGTCTTTATGTTTTCATTCTGTCCATATCAGAAAGAATCTTTATCACAATGAGTCTAAGTCTCCATCAGCTAATGCCATTCATTGTCTTGGGAAACTTCATTGAACTTCACTTACATTTGATTTTTTAGATGTCATATTGCATTTGGATCCTGTTGAATAGCATTCTGCACACAGATAAGAACACAATTATTCCACATAAACAGTAGTTAACTGGCTTAGACACCACTTGCTTATGTCCACAGGACATTTGTCCAGTCAAAACACTGAGATTTTTACACTTCACGAGACGTGTGAAATGTGAAGCCTACACGCTGTGCATCCTGAATCACTCTAAAGCAATGTTATAAGAAGGATTAGCTAAAGGAATGTGTGCCCAGACAAGAGGAACAGCAGGAATTAGTGCACTTCAGTGTCTATAAATATAACTTCTAGTTTAATTATTATTATTATTATTATTATTATTATTATTATTATTATTACTTTATTTAATTTTTTATGATTTGTTTTTATTATATATTTTTTGTGACTAATGGGAGATGAGTGGATTATCATGTGATCTTTCTTTTGTCTATTTGTGAAGAACACATACCCCAGTTCGACATTGATTAGTGGCTTTTTTTTTTTCATTTTAACAAAAATTAAACCACAGTTACCAGAAGAGTAAAATTACATGATTCTGAAGAGAAATATCCAGACTCTTTGAGGCTAATTTGATGAAAAAAGATTAAAATGTTCTTAAGCTTTGCCTTATAGTTAAACCCCATGCTGCTCACTGTGTGGGTCCTTGTTAAGGTCTATACATGAATGATCTTTGAGTATTCAACTCCTCTAATAACCTCCTTCTCATATTAACACATAAAAGTTAAAGCAGCTATTGGGGACCATTTTCTGTGATCGTTAAAATCCTGAAGGTCCCTACATAAAATCATGTACATCTGTTGTTACGCACTTCTACCCTGTTCATCTTCCGAAAGAGTGGATCATTACAAGTCTTCTAATATATTCAACCAGATTTTGTTCTAAAACAGATTTGTGTTTCATTTGGTCGGGAGCACAATTAAAGGCATTTAAGTGACCCTTTTAACTTTGCGCAATCAGTGGAACTTTCAAGCACAACCATTTTGCAATCATTAGTGCCATTTCACAGTAAGTATGTGAACTTTCTGTATTGTGCAAGGTCATCAGATACAGGACCTTTTTGTGAATGTGGCACTATTATCCAGAGGATGCTAACTGTGTCGCAGAAACTCCCCCAGGCTTTGACCACATGTTTGCAATATGGCAACAAGCTAAATAACCACATGCCAAATCACAAAATGTTAGTGACATTGTGCTGAGAAAGTGCAGCAGTCCTGGTTCTGTTCGCTCCCTAGAGACGTAATTAAAGGAGAGTCTCTGAGAGATTAGATATGAGTCATATATCGCTTGAAGCAAGTTATGATAAATGCATTTAAATGGAATCAAATGGTATTAAATCAATTATTTACGTACAGGCACGCTGACAACATTTTTATGATTATAGTGTTAATAGTCCTTAATCACTCACATGGATATGTGTCTGGTATTGCAAAATGCCCATTTTGGTGCTTATGGATCCCCTGGGCCCCACCAAGCACTGCGACTTTCCAGTGCTCCAAGCACACACACACACACACACACACACACACACACACACACACACACACACACACACACACACACACACACACACACACACACTAAGAACATAATTTTATATAAAAATGAGAGGCAGTCTAATACATAGTGTATTTGAATAAGATTGCATAAAGGTCAAGTACTTGAACAGTGACGTGAGGTAATGTGAGAGATGTCAGATAGATTTGTCAAGTTGTATAACTAGTATATTTAGTCGAAATGTTTTGTCGAATTTTATATTGTCTGAGTAATAATGTTTAGGGAGTATGAAGTGTTTTCTGAAGTCTTCCAGCCTAAGCATATGTTGTAACTTCCCCTTGGCTCTACATCTCATTTGAATTGCAGCTGAACATTCTTTAAACACTTCATTACCTACTGAGTAATTCTAAACAGTTCACGTTGGGTAGTTACAGAAAAAAAGCCTCTGATCTAAAAACATGTACAAAGCAATAGTGACTTAATGGCATTTTTATCTAATACACGGGTTATATCTAAGATACAGGGTGTATTCCTGCCTTATTGCACAGTGATCCTGAAAAAGCATCTGGATCCACTATGTCCCTCACCAAGTTCACTGAAGGAGAATAATGAACGTTTTTCTTCAGTTCATGGCTGTTCTTCGTACCTTACACAAACATATATCATTAAGGTGATGACATTAAATTCCATTTCCTTTTTACTTACCAATATTACAGTCTAGTGTAAGACTACACCAGTGTATTGACATTATTCAATTCTTTTGAAACTATGATACAGATGAAGAAGTAGAACCCCTGACCTTCCAAATAGTAACCCAGAGCCTTAACTGTTGAGTCATCACTGCTTTAATAAAGCTGCACTTTTCCCTGTTTCCCTGTTTTGACTGTCATTTTGTCATAATATTTCATTAGGATTAATATTAGAACACACAATGTCCCTGAGGCTGGCTATCAACTTTAAAATGTAATATAATGTAGACCATGGTGATGTGTGTCACCACTGTATCTGATAAAGCTTGAATGTTGACTTTTAGTTCATTATAACCAGTGTAAATTGGAAGCTGTGTGACAGGGAGTATATGAAGATGCTGGGATGTACCTCTGAACATTTGGAAATTTCTGTTAAATGAATATTTCAGACAAAACTAATAAAATCCAAGATGATTTATTTTTTAAAATAACCAGTTTATAAATGAAATTGAACAGATACAAAGGTATGTAATAGAATAGAATAAGCTGCCATCTATAAAGTAATGTCCTTCACATTATTTGGGAGGTGTGAGGGGGAAATGCACACATTTTTAATGGCCTCAATCACATGTGATGATGGTAGAACCTTATCTGTTAAAGTGAGACCACATCATAAGAAAAAATTTTAAAAAGAAACCCTCCAGATTTCATTTGGGATGTTAAAATATTCAAATGTGCTCTCACCTCATTGCTACAGATAATAATTATCATTGAGACACTCTCCATAAACTTGTTTTTCTGTTTTTCTCATTGTTAGTTGGTGAAGAATTTTTGTCCAGCAATTAAAATAACTGTTGTAATGAGGACATTTAATTCTTTGCACATTATGTACATAACTGCTCAGTGTTGCTTCATTCAAGTCAGATTGGTCCGGAATTCAAGCTGCATGCTATTCATATTGGTAATGCCCACTAAGCGACTTAATCAGTAAGATATCAAGCTCATAAGTTTGATTATCATGCATTATTCTCAATATGTATGTTCTTATAATCAAAATAGGGTCTGACAGTTTTCTCTTCACATCACTGTACGAAATGGAGTGTAACTGGTGGGCTACCCCCCACAACATTGCCTACAGCCTTCCTCTCTAATGCTGATTGGGCATTATGTTTCCTGGACTGTATGCCTCCAGGCTGCCAGCGTAAAAGACGCCTGGCTGCTTTAACGACTGCTTTATATCACCTGACAGAACCAAATTGGCAGTCATGTTACAGACAAATTTCATACACTAATTTCCCTTACGAGGTGCCTGACAGGCAGAAATATAGGCTTGTTTTATAGTGCACATTTTAACAGTCATCATAGCTGTACACACTAGAGTGACAGGAAAGCAATATTTTGAAATGCTGCTTAAAATTTATTTTGTTTTTTACAGGCTTGTATTCCTAAAAGGAAAAGTCAATTTGTCAATTTGTCAAACTTCTTTTTAAGCACACACAAAAAAAAATACTTTGCTGTGGGTGATATTCCTCACAATAGACTTTCTCCCTTTTTACAACATGACACAATAAATAAAGTGCATTATTATAACACTAATTATAGCTATTAAGTATTTTTCTAGTAATTTGAGGTTTACTTTTACCTTTACTTATTTTAATTAATCTCATTGATTTTGTGCCTATCATTATTCTAATCCAGTTAGCAGGTTATTATCATTTATATGAAAACTTTTTTTTTTCATGAAATATATATG
The DNA here is from genome assembly GCA_011419295.1 of Clarias macrocephalus. Lineage (NCBI taxonomy): Eukaryota > Metazoa > Chordata > Actinopteri > Siluriformes > Clariidae > Clarias > Clarias macrocephalus. Next base: position 27,083 of record JAAGKR010000197.1, on the reverse strand, counting down.
GAGTTGTCTTGTAATTGTGAGTTAATAACACACAATTTTAACTTCTTATCTCAGTCAAGAGATATTATGATTTCACATTTGTGGTATCAACTAAAATTTGTGTGGCCGTTGAATCAAAAATTTTTGTAGCTAGGAGATAAAAAAGTAATCACAATCACTTTCATTTAGATCCAACTTTGCTTTCTCATGGGATGTTAACTCGCTGTGTTGAGTAATTGATTCAGTATTGTTTGCAATTCTACATGCATTTAACAAACATATTCTGGTTAAATTCAGACTGATTCTGCGTGCATGTGAATCTGTTTTAAGTTTTATGCCTTCCATACACTGGTTGCTCAATTAAGTTCATTTGTGACTCCAGATGTTTCTCTGCGTACACAATGATAGAAATAAGAAAAAAAAAAAAAGAGCATTCCTTTCCGTTTCTCACAAACGACTTTTAGGGAGTATGTTCCCTGAAGGAATTCAGACTGCTTAGGTTGATCAAAGGTCAGGGTTTTTTGGTAACCTTTTGTATAAAATAACACTCTGTTAGTCAGAGAACAAAAGCACAAGCAAAAAAAAAATTGTGTATATATACATATAATGTTACATTCACATGCAATATGCAGTGTTACAATTTTTTAAGATATGGGTTAATTAAATATGATTATTAAATGCGTAGAGAAAGTCTACTTCCTTACTATTTGCTTTCCGGTTAGGTATGCTGCCATTGGGGCTCAGCTCTGCACCAGTGTGAGATTCCCACTTTACTTTTCATCTTGTATGATATAGTGTAAAAAAAAAAAAAAACCCTGTGAGTTTGCTGAGTTTGGGATGTTTGCTCCAAAATCATCAGTACTACATTCAGTGCTACCTAACTCTGTAACAGACAGGCAAGGAGCAAACGCAACTCCAAAAATATCTCTTTACTGGTTTAAGTCGATATATATAAAAGAAAAAAAAAACATTGTATATACATCTCATAGGTAAAAAACACACTCATACATATATATATAATTGCACATTGTGCTAATACAGGAGGTGCCTATAGCGACGGCAGAGATGGTGATGATGCTGTGGCGAGTCATTGAGAAGGAAGCAAGGTTTGCAGGTTAAGTGCTGGTTCAGCAAGCATGCCAGAGCAGTATATGGTTCAGGTACATATCTGTAGTGGTGGCTCACAAATAGGCTTGCCATCCAGCTGCTTCTTTACTGATTCTGTTTGGCCTTCTTCATTCTGAAGGGGAAAAAATGACAAGGGAAAAAAAATGCAGTTAGTATTATAATGAAATCGCATTTATATACATTAGTGAACAACACCATGATATTAGTAGCCTTGTGCTAATAGTGAATGCTAAAGCAGTGACGAGAAACAGAACCATTTCACAGTCAGCCAAACTATGAACAGGGAAAGTACTTAGAACACGGAGTGAGTGATGTTGGCCATACGGTGCAGCAGACATGTCAATGGATTTTACAGGCAGTTTATACATTTAACTGCATGGTTAAGAAACGGTCTGGTCTTTTCCCATGAGACACTATCATGCCTGACAGTGATCTAACTATTACACCATTGACCCACAATTCAGTAGTAAGATGACTAGCAAATCTAATAAATCTGAAAACTGTAACACAAATGTGGTACATCTCACATTTCTCATGTATCAGGAGTGTGCCAACTTTAGTTTGCTTTATTTAATGCAGATGTACAACTTCCGCTCTTTCTCTCTAACTGAACGCTGTTCCTGATTGCACAGTATGAGCTCATCAGCACCTAGCAGCTATTCAGAAGCACTTGTGTCCATTGTCCACACACATCTATGACTGTTTTGTTGTGCAGACTTGACTGTTCACACCTTTTATACAGCACTTACATCAGATGTAAGGCCCAGTGGACACTTTAAGACTTTCTGTGTGTCATCTCTGGAAGTAGTTGTAAACATCAATGATTTTACCTAGAATGATCCCTGGCAGAATATGATTTCTCATTGTCCATGCTGGAAAAAAAGTTAGGACTGACAGCATAGTTAGCACTTAGCAGGAGAGGAACTCGAAGAATGTTAAGTGCTGTATAGTAAATTAAATGAGGCCTTCTGGGACGTGTAGTAAAACCATATGCACGACTAACTTTCTTGAGGTCTTAATTTAGCTCCTTCTGGTGTTTATTGACCAAACACCCTTATGCAAATCATTTGTTTTAGAGCATTATTTCAGATATAATTTCACTAATACCATTTTACATAAATATTGCGTAAAATTGCAGGACATGCCTGAAAAAATATTTGTAAGGCTAAATAATAGGCTAAACATCAGATATATAACTCCATGTTTATAATAAGTATACACTAATTTCAGCATGCAGCTATCACGTTGTTAATTGTTGGTTTAAACAATCACCTAACTGATGCAACCCTAATATTTCACAACTTCGTTCCTCACCCTGTAGAAAACTTCTACACATGGACACCAAGCATGTCATTTATGATCAGCAGTATACTGGATAAGTGAAAAATCTGTTTAAATTTGGATTTTCCTTCAACCAGGCAACAGCACGAGAGCATGTTTTGCATTAGGACTGTAGACAGAGGCTGGTAAGCATTAAAATTATGTTCAGCAACCAAAGGTATACATATTTCACAGCTGCTTTTGAAGTATGCAGCCGGAGTTCATGACTAAAAAGCACATGGGCAAGGACATTTGTGGAAATGTGAGAAACAGGAAAGTATAAATACCAGTGTATATTTAGTTACCTTTTTTAAAGTTGGAATGCTATGCATGCCTTCTCTTTACAAAAAAAAACTAATGGTTTATTGATCACATATAGACATGTGAATCATGTTTAGCAAGTCTGGTAATATGTTAAAAGACATGAGAAAACATGTCAGTATTTCACTTTATGATTCTCTTTTTTTTATTTATTCTCGGTTCATGAAAAAGATCGTTCTACTTACTTATCAAGGGCTCTCTCGATGTACTGCTGCAGCCATTTGGTCTCAGGATTAAGGCACACCTCTTTATTGCTCTTCAGTTTGGCACTGTGGGGGAAAAGAGCAGAAATAATTAAATTATACTTATTCAATAATACATATTCATTCATACCATTCAACCGTGTAATTATTACATGTCTTTTAAAGCACTTGGTTCATTGTAAAGAAGCTTTGAATGCAACACAATGGATAGCCCATAGTCAGCACTTGCTATACAAAGGCACATATGAACAAGGACTGAAGCTGCTGAAAAGCTCACTAGCACTCACTGAAGCAGTCACTTTTCTCTTCTAGTAAGTGATATACCATGGCAGGCTTTCATTGTCTGTTATTGTTTTTCTTTGTCTCCTTTCCAAATCCACTTTCCCATCTTGTCTTACAGATTGTTATCATCCTTCATGCCTTTAGCAAAGACTGTCAGATATTTGCCAGATTTATATGTGTTCTAGTAAATGTATGAAATTAACAAAGTAATAGGTGTTTATGAAAAATAACACAGTTATGCCTAAATCTAATTAGATTAGATAGAATTAGATTAGATTAATCAATTCCGTGGTAATCAAACACTTTTCACAATGAATTAAGTCTAAAACATCCAGTGAAGTTCACATATTGAGAACAAAAGCATTTGTACAGAATCCACATGTCCCACTGACAGGTCCAGATTTTTTAAAATCAAATAATCACATATTTTCTGCCAGTTTTTACTGATAAGAATATTATGGTTTAAGATGAATTACCAATAAGCACTTCTCCTCTGTAAACTCTCCCCAGGTACAAAACTGATATTCATTCTAACACATTACAAGGAAACTAGTCTCTTAAAGGATTCCACACTTCACACCATAGTTTAATTATCTTAGCACTTGTGTATTATTATTCTGCACACTCTTAACAAAATATATAGCTGAGTGCGTTAGTGGATGGTTTTTGCATGTTGATCTGGATTTTGCTAGTAGGGGTTATGCCTGCCTGGTCTCTGGACAGCAGGTAGTAATTACTTCACAGCAAGTCAAGACCAACAAAAACTGTGGCATATAATATTACCAGTTTCACTCATCAGGACAGTTTTATGGTATAGAGGATCCATGAGTTTTGAGGACTTCTTCTGATCTGTCCTCTGGGGACTTCGCGATAAGCCCTGTGTCAGTGACATTGGTCTGTATATCTGTCCATGTATGCCATGTGTGCACAGCTGGGTTTCTTCGCCTGCATTGCTGACTTGGGGTAAATCTTTTTTTTTTTTTTTTTTTATTTATTATGAAACATCATATCATATGTTTTAATATATTAAAGCTGCCTTTTAAAGTTGCATCTTATAACTATGAACAACCTCCAAACGATGTGATTAATTGCTTAATGGTAGTTGCTTTTTTATAAAAGATTGTGTAAGACTCTCACCAGCATGCAAGAACATGACATGTGAGAAGGATTTTCAGGCACAATGGGTGAGAAAGTCCTTCAAGTGGAACGCTGTGACATCTTCCTGCGTGAAACTAAACTACATCGAAGTCTAGAAGCCCACCCCCGTTTTGTAGCACTTCCTCTGCATGTGTATAATTCTGAGAGCGTGACCCACAGCATAATGCCAGACTGGGGATGCCTATCCTGTCTCCATTCACTGCTCCTTCAGCAGCAGGAGATTGATGGTGTGAAATGATGGGTTAAGGGGTTCTGCAAGACGCCCCCAAAGAAGCAGTACTGCATCAGGATCAGTGTATACGTGAGAAACACATGGCAGTTGATACTCACATGACTTGGAAAGGACAGTTGGGTGTGTGGACGAACTTCAGCTCACGGATGTTCTTCTGTGGGACCGTGTTGACTGTAGAACGGCACCAACACCTCTCGACCAGGCTGATAGGCTTGGCTGTACAGGGTTAAATAGAAAAGGTAGACACAATTAAAAACCCAGCATTAAATAAACTGTGTAGTAAAAACCAACATAAAAAAAACAGATAGAACAGAACTAATCTTTCAACATTTTTGTGCTTCTGTTGCATCACAAAATTCCTACTGCAGTTGAGTTAATTCATTAGATTGTGAAATGTATATAACATGCTTCCACAATGAATCGATATGATCCCAAATGATTGAAACAGAATTACAAATACTAAAAAAAAAAAACATGGTGTTAGTTGGTGAACAATACTTTTTTTTTTTTTTTTTTGGTAACCCAACAATTGTAGCAAAAGAATATTTAAAAAAAGGTCAAGTGTTTACAAAATGCTTATAGAACATCTGTTTTGTTACATTTTGCACATATAACATTACATAGCCATAAATGATTAGCCTTCATGTTCATTTTTGATTCTGCAATATTCTTGCTTTCCTTTTTGTTTTCCTCCCTCAGTCGTGTTTGGTGACCTGCAACACTAATTACTGAGCTCTACAGAGGTATTTGGCCTTTTGCTTTTAAGTGTGATCTAAAACAGATGTGCTTAATCACAGAATGTCATAATGATGGGTAAAATGATGCTCAGCACAAACAGGTAGGTTGAATAGTTATAAACATCATATTGCATCTTTAGAGTTTTATCAGGATTATCATTCATTGTAATTATCATTCATTTGCATCACATGATGCAAGGTAAGCAGGACTTCTTAAATCCCCATAAAGATCTTTGAATTGCTTGTTAAAAACTTCTCCACTGCTGTGAGACATTAAAATGAGGAAAACAACTGATCTTAATGTTATAAAAAAAACTTCGTTAGGAAGTAAATAAATAAATTGCAGACAAGCAGCGTTTTAATGATGCTTGCTTGTGCAATTCGGATTTGATCTGTGTTTATTGTCTGATCCACATGTTGCTTTAATGGATTTTTTTTTCTATTGACTAAGAAGGAAACAGGGGGGGAAATGTTACAGGTTAAAATAATTACAACTGCTTCTATTTCCCACAGAGTTGTAAAAAAAAAAAAAAAGTAAAAAGCCAAGAATCACCACAACATTCCAAGGTGATGATTGAACACATGCTTTTGGCATAAACGATCATGTCTTCTGCATAAACAGCAGTTTTATGAAAGCTTGTGAGAAAATTTAGGGTCGCATATGTACGCGTATGATTCCCAAACGCACCGTTACTTTTAAGCATGCACAGGCATAGAGCAATATATATATATATGGAAAGCTACGAGCGAACAAATCCATTTACAACTAGGTCTGTATGATTTGCTGATCACGTGCATGAGCAGCCGCGCGAGGCGCACGTAGCCTAAACGGACATTGGCCACTCGCGCAGGCTCGGGGGTGAGAAGTACCTGCCCCGACTCGAGCTTTACTAAAGCGCGCAAACGCCGTGCCAGGTAATCAGCATTGTTATGCTAAAGAGGGAAAGGATAGAAGCCCCTGCGCTTTTGTCCCACTGAAGTGCAGACTGGCGCTATCTCTCACTTTCTCCTTCTTTGCTGTTTTTGTTCTGCTCCCTCATTTGTGGGTAATTAAAGTAAAACAAAGACAGTGACAAATACACACATTAATCAACCGCATGTTGTGTGTGTCAGGCTGTGCCTCAACACGGTGGAGGAGTTGGAAAAATGATGCAGGATGATTTAAGTAACTATACAAATAAGTTGCATTGAATATGAAAAAAGAAAATGCCACAATTAAATAAAATGTTAAAGACCAGAAACATGCATGTAAGATTACTTAAGCAGCAAATATAAACTGACAGGCATTTTTTTATATGCATTCTATTCCAAATTCATCTCATACATTTATGAACCACAATGACGCATATCAGCAGCCACCAGGTTTAATTACAGGATCCATATAATATCTATAGAAGTCAAGCAAAATGACAATTGGTGTGACTTTACTTTGACTATTTATTTATTTTTTTCCTGATAAATTATCCATATCAATAAACATTCGCACATGGATTCCCATGAATAAGTACTCACCGTCTGAAGTAGATCCGTAAATAGTCACTGTTACCAGAACTGCCACTAAGATCACTCTCACATCCATGTTGCGTGTGAAGAAGAGAACCGCAGTGAGAATCGCGCACTGAGGAGAGAAGTGACCGCGCGCGCGTGTTAAACTCACTCTTAGCCCTTCTACACCCCTATCCTGCCCCTTTACACCGACAGAGTGGGCGGTCACTCTACGATTTACCGCCTCCTGGCATCCCACACACTATTTAAAAAAAATTGTGTGATCAGTGTGTTGGCTTTGCTTAGTAAATCTAAACCGTGACTTTTTTTTTTATTATTCTCTTCTGATTTTATTGTTTGAAGTGCGCCCTGGACTGTAAACCAGATCCCAGCCTCAGTCATTGCATTTCTTTTATTTGAATTCTTCCCATCACGAAGGTTGTTTCTTGCAAGCTCAGTCGGCATGGATAAACAAAGCATTCCAAACAGCCTTGCATCATTTAGGGGAATAAATAAATCAGAAAAAGCTTGATCTTTTCTCCCACCTTTAGTCTCTGTGTCACCTAATGTTGTGCCTAACCAAAACTGAAGCTCACTTAACTGACTGTGGTAAACCATGACTGTGTCCAAACATGCTTAACAAGCACAAGCGTAAAAAAAATAAAATAAAATAAAGACCTGTGGTTTCTTTTAAAAGCAATAACTAGATTTTTTTTTTTACTTTACTAGCAGTTATCCTGATTAAACTGTGATGAGGTGGAATGGACGAGCATGGGTATTCGGATGTGCTGCATAACAGGACACAGATGTGAGCTTAGTTTCCAGGAGTATTACTCCAGCATGCCAAGTGAAGCTAAAATAAAGCTGAAGAGAAGAAAAGAGACCAGAACTACACAACACTGCACTGGCTACAGAAAAGCCAGCATTTCATGCAGTTTGGTCATTACCCAGCTTTCTTGGAGCGCTTGCATGAGTTACCAGCTTTTAGAGGTTGATGAGGCGAACACACTGATGTTTTTACAGCCAAATCCAGCCAAAGCCTAAGTTGGACCGTCAGTCTAATTACAGTTTCATCTAGAATATGGCCAAAAACCTCTGGGTCCATAAGCAGAAATTATTTTTTAAATTACAGGAAATAATCAAAGTGATGGTCTCTGATTTCGCAGCGTATGCAGTGAATACAAGAATGTTGAACATTACTTAATGTATCCGAGCTGATTTTGTTACATGCAGAGATCATTTTAGTCACACAATTTTTTGATAGACTATTGGTGCTGGGTCTGGTTCTGTCCAATCTTCTGAGCCAGGTTCATCCAAAATTGTCAATTACTTTAAATATTTTCACCTCTCCCTCATTTGTATGTACTGATGGTTTACTTTCCTGTCATTGCCTTTTAAGTACTTTGAGTTATTAACTTTCCTCTCTTCAAAAGCCAGGCAGTGAATGCAGATGTTGTTTACAAGGTGGCATTAGTGGGAGAGTTCACACCCGTTCTGACATTCTGCAGGTCCGTTCCCAGTTGGCCCTGGCTAATAAGAGCAAACCAGAATGGGAAGAGAATGAGTAGAGGAGGCACAACTGTGGGTGGAAAGTACTAGGAGCAATTTATCAGCTCCCAATTATTGAAGAAGTGTGACAGATTGAGAGATGAGCCTTGCTGTTCTGGTGCAGCACACAGTGAGCATTCTCTTGTCTGTGATTTAGTCCTGAAGGCTGGCAGATCAGCGGCTCTGACGGTTTAAAAGCCTGACCATATGCTGACCCAGACAAAGAAACTGTCTATTATCACACCATAGTACACCATACATTTACTAGCAAAGATTTCATTTGCCAAAAAATGTTTTTTTTCTGGAGTATGGTTCTCATGGGTCCTATGCAAAACAACCCCAAGCATGTCTAATGGTGTCTAATAAACAACATGGATTACACAGTCTAATCTTTCATCTATGATTTTTTTAAAATATCTGAAATATAATAATGCAGCAGATTTGCTGTGATAACCTAGCAGCTGCCCTAATGAGTAGTTTGATGGAGATGATGAAAAGTCATAACTCTTGTGATTTTTTTCCCCTATATGGCCGCTTGTGTATGCTTGCCCTTCCTTATAAAAACAGCCCCTCATTTGGTATACAAACATAACTTTGAAAGCTAATACGCATATTAAACCGATCCAGTCTGCAACCACTGTTTTATTTTCAAATGGCAAATCCCTTTACTCTTTACATGGCATCAAGCAGCCCAGTCATTTACTTTGTGATTGAAAAATGCTGAGTTTACTTTGTAGAGGGGTAGTTAGATCTACCATAGTGTTGAGATGGAAACCATTTAAAATGAACAATGCACTGGATCAAGTAACTGTATAAAGTTTTGGTCTATAGTTTATTCTTTCAGTGGCATGGCATAATATTTCCTTTTACTTTTAAGATCTCTTTTAGACCAACAAACCTTTTCAAATGACATTTGAAGAAGCCATCATTATGGTAATGTGGTAGTTATCAGGAATTTCTGGATTAAAGCTCATTACTATTCTGGCTATCATCTACTTGTAATGAGGGAAAAACCATTTACAGTGAAGTGTGAAGTCAGTCTCTGATTACCCCCTGTCCCCGTAAGTCCTGCATATGAAGATGGGTCTTGCTGAGCAATACTCCTGAGATAAGCAAACACGGGGCCAGAGGGAGCGTAGAAGATGCGGATGTTATCAGTTATGTTGGCATGGCCTTCTGAGATTTTCCTAAATCTCACTGACTCCAAGACCCCCTGAGGTCATACGGAGTGATGGAGCTCCTCTCAGACCACAGGGCAACAAGCCCAGGCGCCTGCAAAATAAAACACTTAGCTCCCATGCCCACTGTGAGGACCTGACAAAGTAAATCATGAGTTTATATAATACCCTTCCTGTTTGCCATAAAAATAAGATAATAATATGCTTGTCACTCTCTAATCAGCACATTCAAAATATAAAAAATTCCCCAAACTGGAGACGTCAGTAAAGAACAGGCAGGACAAAATGTCCTTGTCTTTTCAGTGAAAGCTTTTTATAGTGAAGGTTTTTTTTTTTTTTTTTTTTCAGAATAGATGACAATTTCATAAGCTGTCAATGATGTTAGATTATTATAAGATTATAATATGTTAGAGAATTTATAAACAAATTAATACATACAAATGAAAAACTTCTTGTATCTTGTAATGTGTGTATGGTATATGTATATTTCTTTATTTGTTTTTTACACACAGTTACATCTGAAGTTCTTAAGCAATTAACATGAGCCCATTTACTATGTTTATTCATTTATTCTTAATAAACGGCTCATGGGGGTCATGGTTGACTACTTGTTTGTTTCAATTTTATGAAATAGTGTATGAAATACTAAATGTGTATAAAAATGTGATTTTAAAAAAGTGCTAAGTAAAAACAATCCTGTTTTTCCTGTTTTCACGCACCACAGATTTAGATACAAATATAGATACAGATATTTGGCGGATACACAGTGGCATTGTTTAAAACAGCTTGTTTAAAGTGGCAGATTTTTTTTTCTATTTAACGCACTATATCTAAATCTAGCACACAGATCTATTACAGTTTTTAAAGCTGTGTTATGAATGTAATCTCCTTTAAATATATTTATATCTTGACCCTTCCACTGGTAAATGGAATGCAAATGTACCTGCTTTACCATGATTATATTTTCACAACAACTCAGAAACCTAAATGTCAGATTAAACTCTTAATAGCTTCTCTACAGGAAGCCTGGGTGCTGTTTGTTCTGTACACTTTGCGCTGTAATCATCGACCAACTCTCTAACAGAGATGGTAATGAGGGTCCGGCTGCAGTTAAGCCCTGACGAGGAGCTCTGGGGGGGCTGGGGGGAGGCAGGGGTGCTAATGGCCGAAAGTTGAGAGGCATGTTCAGCAAGCAGGCAACATCTAACAAGCATGCCGCAGGGTTTCATTTTGATCATGAGTGGAAAGGAAGTAATAAATAAGTGTGATGACAGCAGATGGATAAATGTTTTGTGTTATTGTGTGTTGTTTCATTCTTAATTGTACCTGCACCACCTTCCATTGATTTATGTAATTGGTCTTATGCTTCCCAGATTGTTAGGATGGCCTTGTGCATTTTTTGGGACCTTGTGTGGCTTTGTGCGCATGACAACTTCTATGGCTCTTTGTCCAAATGGAGAATCAATTTCTTTTTTTTGTCATTAGCTCTATAGCAACTACAGTTTGACCGTGATGATTCTTGGGGGAAGTGGAATCAATTGGACCAGAGATCAAGAGCAAACTGAAAGAACTAGCAGCACCACACATATTTACTTATCTCACAGCCCAAGAATAGGCCATGTTTGTGCAGTCGGTCCTCTGCAGAAAATCACATGCATGAGGGAATGGCCATGTCACTTCGCTAGAAGGCATTGTATGTGACACAGATCAAAGTGGACTTTAATTACTAGAACAAATAAAACACTTTCCTCACACCTCAACAGCCATAATAACTTTTGCATCTTAAACTGAGATCACCCTGATAATAATTACATCTGAAAAATAAAACCACATGCTTCACTTATGAAAATGTGAATTTGTGAAAGTAAACCTTTTTATCCAGGGGTTTGGACAACATCATGAGAATCATTCAGAAAAGTAAGAATTGTAAAATCATACATGAAAATAAATATGAGTACATCTGTATGTGTGTGTGTGGGGGGGGGGGGTGTTAACCATGTGCAAGACATTTTGCAAGTTAAAATGAAAATAAATGAATGATGTATGGAAGAATCACATGTGAAAAATCATGTTGTGAAAAATATATTATGTTGGGAAAAAAAATCTCAAGTGAAAATAAAAACATACACTACTCTTGAAAAATGTTCAAACATAACAGTGACTAAAAACCATGTGTATATTTCTTTTATGAATCATGCAATTATTCATGTCTGACATTTCTGTAAGATTTCAGCAGCATGGTCTCACACCACCTTGGAGAGATTAAATACAAAGTCGTGTGTCCATATGTTCAGTCTGGAATGTCATTGGATTGTGTATTAAACTTTTGCGGTCATCATGAATGGCAGATGATGTGAAAGCCTGACTGACTTACTAAGTTACTCTGTGCGAAAACTGTTCTGTCATGTGGGAGACACTGCAGTTCTCTGAAAGGGTAAGGACTCTTTTCTTTTGCTTTGTTCTTATTCTTAATGCTGAATATAAAGAGGTATTTTGTCTGAGCTGAGATCTGACTCAGTAAGAATATTCCCTGGTTTCTTCTGTTTTGTATATCAGATGTTAAAAATGTTGAGGTCATAAACTATCCATCAACCAGCTTTTCAGAATTCAGAGGTTCAGAGGTTGTGTTTTAATGATATTAGTTCAGTTAATCAGGAGCAATTTAAACACAAATGGAATACTTTGCCTGGAATGGGAAAGAATTGCAAATGAATAAGGGAAGAATTATATCTAATCTCACATCTTCATGTCAGATAAGATAAAACTGAAGTAAGATAACTTGTCATCAATTTCAGGGTTAAAAGTGTTCTAGTTTAGTGTCTACACTATACTTTTTTTCATTTGTGTCTTCGTATGTGAATGTATATACAGTCAAAAAAATTTATACACACTTCAGGAAAAGAAAAATAGTCACAACTCAGGATATGTATTATAGAAATATAAAATTCATAATATTATCATATGATTATTATATTTACAGTATATAGTTTGTATATTTAAAGTTTAAAATGCTGTCTTTGTATGTGAATATATACAGAGTCAGTCAAAAAATGTGTACACACTTCAGGAAAAGAAAAATTCTATGATGTCTAATATATAATATAATATTAATAATTCATAATATTATCATATGATTATCATATATACAGTGTATATTATTAGTATAATATATATGTATACACTAATAAACTTAATAATTGGATTTACTTGTGCATTGATGAATAACTCTGGGGTTATATAAGCTATTTTGGCAAAAAGCATTTTGGACCCTGTTGTCAGCATTCTGTCTTAACAAGACTATTCAGGGTACAATGCAAAAGATGAAACATGCTGTTCTACTTTGCCAGTAAATGTTCTTATTAAGCATTTCATAATCTGATCAGTTTCCCTGAGGCATTTCAATGACGATAAAGAAAAGTCAGAGATCTGTATCCTGTTAATACAGCAACAAAGTAAAACGTGTTGAGTGTTGAGCATTGCATTACTGGCATTAATGCCAGCAATAGACTTTTTGTCTATGTGCCAAATGTAGTTACATAACCTCATGCGTCAGGCAACAGTTTATAGTAGAACACACAAGAAGCTAATTATTCTGAGTACAATGTTTACTGGGCATGAATGAATTCTGAACCCTGTTTTGTATGAATTTATTTGTCTAAACTTGTGAATGTTGGACTGTCACAAATCTATCATTTGATTCTGAGTGCTGTGTGGCAGGGTATCAAAGCCTTAGCAGAAAGAACAGTGAGAGGATTGATATAGTAGACCTGTTATTCTTCCTAGAATTTGTTACACTTTCCTAGAAGACACTGATGTCTTTCACTCTTCTGCATATACATTAACCCAGAGGGGAGAAGAAAGATTTACAGTCGAGCCTGTTCATCATTTACAACTGTTCACACAGCACATTCGAATATATGTCTGGCTTATAAATCCACACTGTTGGAAAAGAATGTAACTCCAAACATTGACTTCTCCATGCCATTTGATCATAACTTTAAAATGTATAACTCTAATTTATTTTCTGATTTATTGAAAGATATTTTAGTGAGCTCTAGGTAAAAATAAATCCGGATAGGCACCATATGAATGTTATTTTGATGCACACATGAACACAGATTGGCACTTTGGTTCAGTAGCATCTGGAGGGTTGTACACATAATAAGAGGGAAGTTTTCCAGGCTCAGATAAAGGCCTGCATGTAAAGATCACCCTGGGGAGAGGGCGGCACTGGAGTATCAGACCCAGTGGGGATGACCGCCGATGGCTTATTGTGGATCTGAAGTGGTGAGAACTGCGCCTTTGTGCTTCTTCCTTTACCTCCTTTGGTGCGACACAAGCATTTCCTACACGGGCTACCAGATGGGCTAATCAACAGATGGTACAGCACTGCACTGATGGAGGAAAAGAGGTCTTTCATGGTTGTGGTAGTGAAAGCACAAGACAATACATAGTTGCACAAGGCCTCAACTTCGGTAATGCATAGTAGGATTAGAATGACTTCTTAGAGGGCAAATAAAACTACTTTACATCTGAATGCAGGAAATCAGCAGTTAAATATAATTACTGTGCAAGGATATATATTTTAAGCAGCTTCAAGAACAATTCATGCAGATATTATAGTTTCGCTTTTAGAACAACTAATTCTTCTAAAGAGCTGGATTGTTAATCTACTTATCTTTTGAGCGTTTGTCTGAAACCATTGGTCAGCATCCTCTGTTGTGAAATAAGAATTCCTGGAAATTCCGAAAGACCTAAGAGGTCCTGGTGCTTGCTGGGAAGAGGACTTCACAATTGACTCTCATGTGTCAGCATAAGACACAGAGTAAGCCATTAACCCTTAAAGCGAGAAACAAAAGCTTCAAGTGAATAATCACATGTGGAATTTGTCAACCTTACATCCAATGTACACAAAGTCAAACATCTTGTTTCACACATTTTTCTCATGTAGTGCATCTTCATGGGCTTCATGACTCATCTTTTTTTTTAAAATTCATATTCAACAGAGATTCAGATATTTATATCACTCTTGATCATTTTTACACAATTCACTTTACTTTCACTTTTTAATTGATCAGATGGAATAAAAAAAATTTATTCTTCAGATTATTTGCATGGTTTTACTGTACATATGTACTTGTGGTTACATGCGATTTCATGCTGTAACATGCTGAAATTAATCTTTTACAGATTTTTCCATAAAGGAAGGCTGTAAAGTAGTAACCACAAACACTTTTAAATCAAATTAACCCAGAACATAACTTAGAAAACGCATAATAAGACATATTGTACATTATATCTTGACTACAGGATGAGCTATGTGTAACTGAATTCTGTTTTTCTCTTTGTGTGTCTAGGTGTGTGTGTGTCCTGTCAACTGATAATGCTAAGCTCATTTCCTATAGTCTTTGATGTATTTGTTGCTCAAATCAAAGAAATTGAGTGTTGACATAAACAGTGCTTACATGGGTGTGTTGACAGTGTGTTAAGTGTAGACTGATATGTTGACAGTAGCAGTCATCATGGTATACAAGCTCTGTTTTGCGAGTTGCCTTTTTTGTGAGTAAAACAGGACGAAATGTTCGCTTAAACAAATCAGTCAGTAGTATCAGTCCCTAAAGGCCTACCAAAAACACTGACCAGCTCATTCAAATGGATGTCAGTCAGCTTTAGTCATTAAATCCTGCTGTAAGACAACAACGTCCTTCTTCCTTCCCGGGGGCCTTAAACAGTGAGAATGATACCAATATTTCAACATCACAGAGGATATGCTGAAGAAATGTTGAATGTATTAATAAATAATAACTTGTGGAGAGTCTCGTTCTGATTCATTTATTTGGCATTAATGTTCATGTTTCAACGAGGCAATGATGGGCTTGGGAAAAGAAGGTGGGATTCTTCTGGGCTGTGATCACTCTCTGTTCCATGTATAAAAGAGAGAGCGAGAATCAGTGGTCAGACAAGCAGCATAAACATTTTCCTTCTGAGGCATAAACAGTTTAACTGTTCAGACAATGTTCAAACTTGAGTTTATTGCAGGAATCTAAAACCAACACCACAAAAGCCCAAAATCAGACTCAGCATTCTTCCTCCTAACACTATCCATTAACTCTTTATGATTGGGAAGACTGGGGACAGTGATGGTGCGAGTTTGGATTGCAAGAAAGCCGGCAAAATAGCATTTACTGAGATTTGAGAGGAAAAGCAGCTGAGCAAGGCTAGGTTAAGTACGGCACACATACAGTAAAGGTGTTCCAAAATAGCTGCTGCTACTGTAGTTAAGTGGCTTTCCTCGTGTCTTCCTGAATCACAAGGAACACAGAACAAACATGACTGTTTAATTCTGCTTATCCAAAATATCACAAGCAGCTGTCGCTTAAATCACTTGGACTCACAGGTTGCGGTTGCTTCCTGCTTGAAACACGTAATATGCTTTAATCAGTAAGTGGGCTCTATCCTCTGGCAAAACATTAAAGGGAACATGTCTTTTATCCTTTCTTTTCTTTTTTTTTCATGTTGATAATTATGATCAATCAAAGGAAATCAGAGTCTGGTAATTTAGTAGGAAGTCGAACACTGATTCTATCTGAATGATTATCAGTATAAATCAATTTTTACCAATGCCTGTCAAAAGATTTTAAATATTTATTTTCATCATTTGCTTCTTTTTCTTTCAGATTCTTATAAAGCGTAATCATCTGGTTTTATCACAGCACCTTGTTTCATTTATACTTGTTTTATCAGCTCTTATGCATTCATGTGTATTAATCGTAAAAGACACTATGCAACTAAGGTTCATTGAAAATTGGATTGGATTTTGTTTTAAACAACGTAAGAAAAAGTGTGAAAGAATTCATTTCCTCTAAAGATACCATCATACAAACTGTATAATTAAAGCTGTAATTAAAGCCATAGAGCACAGAGATCAGCTTAAGATTAATTTCAGTTTCAAGATCACAGGTAAAACAGTATGCTTGATCCCTATGTTAGGTCTTGTTGACACAGTTGATGTGCTCTGCATGTGTCAGTGAAAGTGTATAGGAAAAGCTCTCTCTATCTCTCTGTCTCTCTCTCTCTCACACACACACACACACACACACACACACACACACACACACACACACACACACACACACACACACACACACACACACACACACACACACACACACACACACAAACATTACAGAGCGCTTTCCAGGGCTATGTGTTGCTGTCTATCACACCTTCACTTTCATGCTATGTGCTCCATAAATTGCCATCTGTTAAGACTTTACAGCACTATTTATCATCATCTTAAAGAATAAACAAGTTTATGGGTTTGTTGTAGCTGCATCTGTATTCAGGTAGTAGCTGTCCGTCAAGCCTGAATGGAACTGAGAGCTCAACGATTTTTTCCCCCAATTTTTGTCTATTCTTCTATTTTTTTTTTTCATTCAAATACAAATGTGTTGTTGTTTTTTTGTTTGTTTGTTTGTTCAAGGAGAATTTGTAGGTTGTTTCTTAGTTGGTTACAGGATAGTCTGTTGTTGCATTACACTATTTATATGCCTCTGTTTCAGTGTGTGCCGGAGCACAGAGCAAGCTGCATTATAAAAGTGTGAGATCCACTCAGGACACCACTCCAGTCCTACAGTACGTTCTCATCTCTGCATCACTTTGGGCATTGCCTCAGCTATTTTGGGGAGCACATGTTTACCCAACATGTCTTCACTGTTTATGTGACTTGATTGTTTTTCCTCCAGGTTTGTGTGGTCCCTAATTCTGTATGCACAACAGGCATTTTAAAAGGTTGAAGTGTTGCGAAGTTGCGGTAGTTCCTCAGCTCATTCCTCTACCATGGAGCTGAGCACTCTGGTTACTTTACCAAATGCCAGACCATCCAGACTCCACAGAGTGAGTGAAAGAGCACTAGAGATGGAGACAAAAGAAAGAAGAGTGGAGTGAGGGTAAGCAGAGGTTGTGATGTCTCCAGTGTTTCCAGAGCTGTGTTTGATTAGTCGCTCACGGCCACGCTCTGTTCTCAATTAACTACACTGCAATGTCTTTTCACTTTTTTTCTTTTTTTTTAATTTAAGTCAGTGTTTTGGGTGGCTTAGAAAGATACACAAGGTTCAATTAACCATGTCACTTACATACTGAGTCTCAAGAGAGATTTTAGTAAAAAAAAAAAAAAAAAAAAAAAAAATATATATATATATATATATATATATATATTTTTTTTTTTTTTTTTACTAAAATCTCTATATATATGATATATATGTATGTCATAAGCCAATTTAAAGTCTTAATTTTCATGTCATTTGCATGCATGCAATCATCACTGATCATTGTATCATTATTATAATAAAGACCATTTGGTAAGGGCAGATAAGATTTAAAAAAAATGTTTGGTTGTCATGGTCCAGCTGATGTCGAATGGCTATAGAGCTGGCACGAGTTTAATGTTTAGGCAGCTGTGCACTTTAGGTATGTGTGAATGCACTCCCGCATGAATCAGCAATCTGGCATGGTTGAAGCCCCCTGCTTCTGTGTGGTGGCCTCCATAAAATCCCATCCAGATTTCCTCATGTTCTTATCATGATGGAGAGGGCAAGCATCCACAGGAGGTCCTCCACTTAACACCAATTTGCATCCCCGCATGTGCTCTTTGATCTAGCTATTGTAGAAGAAAGGGGGAGGCTTAAATATGTGCACATTTCAACTTTCCCCTCTGCTGTGCAGGCACAGGGACCAGACCTGGCAACATTTCCGATCCGGAGGTCATAAACCCGCCAAACAAGACAACCAGGCACCACCAACTACTCGCCTTACTACACACAGTCTTACATCTTACAGTAAAACATGTACAATTCATCAAATGTTAAAAAGTTCATATTGTTTAACAAATATATATTTTTTGTCTCGTTTTTGATTATTTACTTAGCATTTATTAATAGTTTAAACAATAGTTACATTTTACTCCATGATACAGAAAGTAAATAAAAATAGAACATTAATTAAATAAATAATTTCATAGTTAGCCAATTTAATTTCATTCATTACCTGTCGAGTTGAGTATTTAATAAAATTGTATATTACTCTATCCACATCCCACAGTAAGTCCTTTACAAAAGAAATTAAAAATCTTGTCATGTAGCCATAGCCTGAAAAGATGATGATGCCATTTGGCAGCCAGAAGGTGCTGACAGTGCCCACTCCTCTCACACAGCAAGAGCTCGGACCAGAGGAACCAAGATCCTTGACCTGATATAGCAATGCAAGCTTGAATTATGCAGTGTTGACAGGACAGCACAAAAAAAGCAGGATGTTGTGGGAAGTATAGAATATATGTTTAGCCCTGTTAGGGTGCATTGTACATTCGGCATTGTTGCTGGGAGACACGTTTTGTTTAGGTTTGAGGAATAAATGAGTGTCTATTCACCAAAACAATTACCACTGATAACGTATAAACAGATAGTAGATTTTGGCCTCTGGGTGTTCAGAGAGCTCGGGAAATTCGTCTGGTCGGCAAGGTTTTGTTCAAAAGAGTGTCGTTGTTGGCCTGGTGCACACAAAAAGGGGCCTTCTTGTTAGGCCTGAAAGACGAACACAAGAATGAAATGCTTGGAGACCACTTCACTGGATGGAGAAGGGTCGTCTCCGGATACTGACAGAATTCTGTTAACCCCTGACTTACAACACAAAAGCTGTCATTGTAGAAGAGAGCTGGATGTGCATTTTTGGGGCACTATGGGTGAATGTAAAATAAGGCTTTCTTCCTTTTTGGCACTTTCTTTCACTCTCCTGCTTTTATTTCGGACAAATGTAAGGAAAAGCTATTTATTTCGAATTCAGCCACATTAAAACAAATTATAATAGTCTAGAAGTCCTGCTGGGAAAATAATCTACTGTTTTTAGTAACTGGCATGTCTTTGAAAACCAGTCCTGTGAAAGCCTGAGTTTCAGCTGTTGTCCTCGACTTGAATCTCATTAACACAACACGAGGACTAAACCTGTTTGCAGAGGGTCACAGCCTGTGAGCGCACTCCTGCTTCTTTTTTCCCCACCGCAGGCTGCCCAGTGTCACAATGCGATTTTGCTGTGAACCAAAAAAGCATGGCTTGGCAACTGAAATAGAATTTGGCTTTTGTCAGGCAAAGGGACAGGCAGGCTGTATCTCCATGTGGTATGAATTACAGCATGGTAGGAACCAATAGGCTGTCCAAAAAATTGGTAAAAGTGGCCTCTGCAATGTCATTTTAGCAATTTACCTAGCCAGTAATCCGTAACACAAGCAGTTAGAGATGATGGAGAATGCTTTATATTGAGGAGTGCCATTGTGAGAATTTTATTAAAGCCATCTGTACTGAGGATCACCTTCAGCACCTCGGATTGCTTCTAAAAACGTAACAGAATGCCACAGGAAGTTAAAGAAGTGTCTCTCAAGTGACCTCAGTCCAGGTGTTAGAGTTGAGTTTGGGACTGTGTTCAGAAAGTATCTTCTCACACTGCCTGTTGTGTGGATGCAATGCTGAAGGAGCTGGTTTCAATAATGCAACCGTGATTTGGCAAAAGTGATTTAATCTGGAACAAGTTATATTTACTAAACATTGTCAGTTTTCTGTTACAGAGACAATAGCACAAATCCCAAGCGCTATAATTTAAATTAATGTTTTAAGAGGATGTTTTTCATGATTGATGATAGTAAACTAAATCTATATACTTTGCAAAAGTGATTCGGTACTTATAACAATAAAAAGAGTCCATATATTTTTTTCTGTGGTTGATTCGATCCATATTCCCTGCTGGTAATGTTCTTTTTAAGAGTGAAGTGCTCCCATGGCCAGCAGTAATGAGCTCTTTATTGTGCAGCTGTTTTCTAGCCTGGGACTTGTGTAGCTGTTTGCATCTATCTGCTTGTCTGCTTCCCTGCTGTTCTGGGCCTGTGGGAGCAAACTAACCTCAGCACACGTTCTCGTGTTGGACAGTGGGCTCTGCTGAACGACTATAAGCTTAATCGGCCTGTTTCCAGGATCGGTCTCAGATCGAGCGTGCTGCCTGTTGACAGACCACAGATCTGTGTTTTGTGGAACCCATTGTTTATATGTCCCTCTTGAAAAACGACTCTTGATGATGGGTCAGCGAGAAGATAAGCACGCCTGGAGACAAGGGGGAAAGTGGCAAGGGAAGAGGCTATGATTATTACAAGAGACACAAAGCCATAAACTAAGTGAGTGACCAGATGAAAGGTCAGTTTAACCTCGCATTCCACAACAGCCCTTTAGACATAAAAACCTATGGTGGCAAACACAGAAACAGGAAAATAGTCGTTGTTTACTCACCCTGGTTTTATACCTTTGATGAGTTGCTCTGTACTCATGTAATAAGTGCAGGTGTTAAAATGTGATTCATATGGTTTCTGGTTTCACTCTAAAGTCTTGTTTCACTCTAAAGTCACTACAATTCCTTGTGTATTGCCAAGTGTTTTCATCTCTTTATGAATGCTTCCATGGGAATTCTGCTTCCAGGGTTAAACAGTCATATAAATAGCACAGATGTCCATGAATAAATTTGTTCTACATAAAACTGAATATAAAAGATACAGTAAATCTCTCAGTAGTCATCTACTACTACCACGTCCATGTCCAAGAAAAACATAGCTCTTCTCATACTCCTTCAATTTCCTTATAAATAGCACAGTAAATTAACATCCTGTAACATCTAAGTTATTTAGAAAGTGCTTCTGAGAACATATTGAAAGTGACCCTCTGGCTGGATGAGGACTCCTCAGCCATTGACACTGCACTTGCACAAGAATTGAAATACATACTCCCTTTGGGTCGACCGATTCATATTTGTGCAGCTGGTGGAATGAAGATGGAACATGCGAAAGGTGTTTACAAAACTAAGCAAATATAACGAAAGATCTATTAACATTCCGTGGTGGCAGAGGTTATGTCAGAATGGCCTGACAACTCACATATGCAAAAAAGAGTTTCAATCATTTTTCCCTTCTGAAGCAGAAATATGAGGTCACGTTGTTCGGAAATGAACAAGAGTAGAAAAAAAGTATGGAGAAAGTCATAAGTGTACCCAATTAAAAAGTTTGGAGACAAAAATCTACTTCAGTGCAAATCAAAACATATCCACATGTAACCATAATTAAGTATTTAGGAGTACAAAGTAAATATTTTTACTTGATAAAAAGATCTGACCACCAAGTTCATTATACCTGACCCTGTATATTCACTAAGCAACCATAAGGAAACTATTCTGCTAAGACAAAATTATAATGTGATGTGTTTATTAACCCTTTTGATGGCTAAGAGTGATAAAATAAATGAAAAACTAAATTAATAAATAAGCTAACTTTCAAAAACATATGAAAACAACTTCACTCGCTATATTTTTGTTTTAGATAATTAATATTTGTATATTGGATAGTTTTAAAGACTGATAATTCTGTTTCTTTGTAGGCAAATGAAACACCTTGCCATTGTATCTCAACATGAACCAGAAAATTTAAAATAGCGATAAATAAAAATAATAATAAAAAGGATCCACTATAATAATAGGTGAAATATAGATTACATAGTCAGAGTGAATTTGAGCAAGAGTATAAGTATTCTGTTTCAAAAATAAATGCAAAGCTACAAAAGTGGTACTTAAGTACAGTAAGGAAGTATACTGTAATTACTCAAGTATTTTCCACCCCTGGAAAGTGGCATTTCCTTACTTTATTGGCACGTTCTAAAAAAAAAAGACCCAAAAAATGTACAAAACTTCCAGCAAATTTAAGCCATAACGTTAACTGAATATCATTTTCCACAGTTCTGTGAGTTTCTTAGCTGTTCGTGGAAGTGATTAGTGTTAGGTTTGAGAAATGTATTCCCTGACTTTTAATGGCAGAAAGAAAATACTTAGTTCCTTAACTGGTGTTAGGCTTTAGTTTCCTCTGTTAAACCATGGCGCTCTGCTGCCCGCAGGGTTCCCCAATAAACCACAGTAAAGAGTGAGGAATGCCATGACACTGAGGGATGTTAACATTCCCTTCTGGCTGATGAGGAGGAGATATGGCACAGCTTGATTGTTTTACTGCCCTGTGAATGAGCTTAGCTTTTACCAGAACCAGAGGACAGAATCTTTACTTTAGTGTTCTGTCACTCAGTGAACCCAAACATGAAGGTTCATCACACCATTCATTGTTTATCTCTGTTTGCTTTACTGTTAAGCATCTTTGACATGTATGTTTCGCCCTGATAACCATGCAGATAAAATACTAGAAGTTTTTCCGCCTATATAAAGCAGTGCGCAAGTTAATCTCTTAAAGTGACAAATCCATCTACACTGGCGAATCAAGATTTTAACACTTAAAAGACGAGACAATTTTTCTTAATCTAAGGGATCAAAGAGCTTCTCATCTTTCAGCGTAAATGTCAGTCAAAGGAGTGGAGTGTTTTATGTGTTGTGTTTAGGGGCCTCCAGGATCTTATAGGGTTTCAGGGCATAGAATCTCAGGGTAGGAAATGCGCATCATAGGCACAGGTTTCAGCACTTTCGTACACGAGGGAGGCAATAAGGGTCTGTGTGCTGCTTGGTGTTTTACAGATGTATAAAAACCACATGTATAAATAAACCTTATCAGCACTAATGTCACTTTGCACCATGTGTTGTGGTTTGAAGATTTGTTTCATATAATCTTTTCATATCGTTGTTTTTCTCTTGTTCTTGTGTACACTGTTTTTCTTCTGAGCCCTGTATACTGTATGCATAATCTGTTTATAGAATCCAATTATAATTCAATTAGACCCACATGCATTTCGACGATACTCCCTTATACTACTTAACCTGACGTACAGTATGTGCATGTATATAACCTTTATGCTATCGCAGTCCATTCATTTACCATCTATCTATGTTGATTTAATATTTTGAAGTTTATATAACCAAGCGTTGTAATTTATACCCGTTCGTTTGTTTGTTTGTTCATTCTTTCTTTCTTTCTTCCTGTCTTTCTTTCTGTTTTTCTTTCTTTCTTTCTCCATTTACTTGGATCTGTGCTACAAGACTACTGCCACCAACTCCTTACTTTACACGTCTGAAGTAGACACAGTGTGTGGTGATTAATTGACTGCCATTAAATAAAAAGAAGATGGATATGCTTTTTAAAAAATGGGCCATGATTTATATTTTACCACATAAGATCTAAAAAGAGCCTCAGACTGTGGCGATTTTTAAATATTTAAACAAGAGAATGTCTGCAGACAATCGGGCTTGAAATGTTCTCACTGTGTAACATCAGCCACTGGAACTAAAACAACACTATACCATATTTGTACACAGCCTAAAGTCAACTGAACCCTGGCCAAGAAATACACCACAAAATGAGTAGTGTGGCCTGTCAATCAGAGACTGAGTGGCGCTTCTGTTCTTACATTCTCTCGGTGTGTGAGACTGATTATCACACTCCAGCAGGATTCAGACCGAACAGCAGTTCTCGTGTAAGATTTCTCAGAGAAATGTTAGTTTTACGGATAACATTTTTCACACTAAACCTATGATAAAAAAAAGTATAAATATGACCATTGTAAGATTTTCTTTATCCACTTATAATATTTCCTTTGAAGTATAAAATAGTTTTTTGGCGCCGGCACGATGGCTTAATGGCTAGCACAGTCACCTTGTACCCCCAGGATCCAGGTTCACTTCCTGCCTCTGTGTGCATGGAGTTTGCATGTTCTCCCTGTGCTTGGTGGGTTTCCTCCATGTACTTCGGTTTCCTCCCACAGTCCAAAGCCATGCATATAAAGCTAATTAGCATTCCCAAACTGCTTGTAGTGTGTAAATGAGTGTGTGAGTGTCTGTGTGTGTGACCTGCAGTGTATTGAAACCCTGTCCAGGGTGTACCCTCATGTCCTAAGTCTTTAATAAGATAAGCTCCAGGTCCATGCAACCCTATATTCAGGATAAAGCAGGATAGACGGAGAGAGAGAGAGAGAGAGAGAGAGAGAGAGAATTGATTTTTGATAAACGCTTATACATTTTTTCAGGTCTATGTTTTCTTATGTGAAATCTAAATTGGCCAAGTTTCATCTAAATGACAATTAAGATCATGAAAGATTCGAATTCAAAAAAGTTACGACATTACATTAAAGGGTATGAAATTGTATTTAGCAAATGTGTTTCTTTTTTACCTGATAAAAAAATAAATGCGTATGCATATTTACAAAAAAATGAAGCATGGACTATGAGATAAGAAGCATTAAGTATTGTGACAAATGGTATTATATGATCTGGAAATTCACTTTTTCACCTAGGTGAGACACTTTTATAACTTTTATGGCCAAATGGTCACCACTGGCTTCCACTGTCCCTAGTTGGACTGCAATGGTTCCGAGTCAGATGGATGGAACAGAAAGAGTAGCTGGATATAGCATAATTTTTTTCTCAGTTCTTCGGAAAAATCTGTAATGATAAGTTAGTCATTTAGTCATCAGGGATTTTTTCACTCCAACTCTAACCTCAAATCAGATTTCTGAGAACTTCACTACTTATGTGTAACTAATGCAGCTTCAATTTGTCATATCAAGCAGTTTTAAGTAATCAAAGTACTATTGTAGAAATTTTGAACAAATCTCTCAAGTATCCTTTAAGTTGCTTCTCTAATTCCCTCTTATCCTGAGCACTGGCTTTGGTAGACAGCTTGTCCTAAATCAAGTTATGATCGTGCCATATAATCAATTTTAATTATATACTTTTAAAATAATTCAACTTTTACAGCTGAACTTTCCCAGACTTCCTTGGTCTTCATGATGCTATTTCTTTCAGTAAATTGTGACTTCATGTGACACATAAATTGCACGCAGGTGTACTCCATTTAACCGATCACCAGAAAAAAAAAATAGATGCCTAACCACAGAGCAATATATGGATATCCTCAAACTCAAAAAAAGTTGGAAACACACAGGTGTTTATAATGTCTTTGTATGCTGTAGTATAAGACTTTTCTGTCAGTATAATAATAATAATAATAATAATAATAATAATAATAATAATAATAATAATAGTCTAAGTAGCCCAAATCTATTTTAGCATAATAGTGCTCCTGAACAGAGTCGCTGTGAAGGGGAGGGCCCCTGCGTGACAAGGGGCTCTTACCATGCTATGGCAGTTGAAAAGAGTTGGCTTTGTCAAGGTTGGAGGCCAAGTATATTAGGTTTTCAAGGGGCCCAGAATCTCTAGTAGTGTTCCTACTAGAGATTAACTGCTCCTTACCACAAAGCTAGGTATGTATTTTCCCAAGATTGGTGTGGAAAAAATTGAGTAGCCTACATAGAGCCCTCACCTCAAGCCCTACTGAACACCTTTGGGATGAACTGGAATGTTGACTATGTGCCAGGAATCATAGTTTAACAACAGTGCCTGACCTCACTAATGCTCTTGTGGCTGAATCTGCAAATTCCCCAGAGCCATGTTCTAAAATCTATTGGAAAGCCCTCCCAGAAGAGTGGTGATTATTATAACAGCAAAGCGCAAGACTCCAGCTCTAACTCTTAAATGCCATGTTTAACAAGCACATATGGGTGAAAATTTCAGGTATCCACAAACCTTTGACCATATAGAGTATGTAACCTTTGGCACAATACGTTTGCAAACTATATTGCTTTTTCCCTGTGCATGCAATATTATTTTTATAGTATCGTTCATGGTATCTAATCCCAATTAAGTCCATTTCAGTTCTAGGTGCAACATTAAAAATTGTAGAAGTATTTAACAGTGTAAATGGTTATGCAAGGAACTGTTCCAATGAGATATTCCTCAATGTCACCTTCTCCTGCATTATTTGGTAGTGCAAAACCTTTGTGTGCTTTTTGTCTAATGTATGGACATGCCACAGTTGGAAATGCCATGAACAAAAACATACAGTGTTATTCATATTGGAAAAATATATTATATACGTATATTATACAGTACAGTATATATAAATCAAACGTCATACATAAAGGCATACAATAATCTGGTTATGTATCATTGTTTTTAATAAAGGCATACAATAATCTGGTTATGCATCATTGTTTTTAATAAAGGCATACAATAATCTGGTTATGCATATTTGCACATGACTGGACAATTTAATCTTATTCAGGACTAACTGGCCCTGTTGTCCTTTTGACATGACCACACAGTCAGTGAACAAAAAAAAAATGTCAGGAGTCTGACAACAAGTGAGCATGGCCTATATATGTTTTATTTGTCTTACATCTAACAACAGGCTGGTTGTTCGGTTCCGATCAATTCACTTTCAACATGCTCGGCCTAGTGTTGCACAAATGTGAGAGATGAGCTGTGGAGAACTGTCGTGCATTCTCAGCTCCACATGCCCCTGCTCTCCTGTTTATTTTCTCTTGGCTTCTTATGTACGTATTTGATCCAGTCATATTATTTTAGCCTGTGTAACCCTAGAACAAATGCTTGCATGTCAGAGAATCTCCACTGTGCATTTGCCATATGGATTAAATGATGTCCAACT